>WAAB01003729.1:11834-52732 GCA_013389865.1 Piaya cayana
CTCCTCATAAGGCCTGTACTCCAGCCCCTTCACCAGCCTTGTCACTCTTCTCTGGACACGCTCCAGAACCTCAACATCCTTCGTATGGTGAGGGGCCCAGAACTGCACAAACAACAAACAAAGTGATAGAGTTTTGAATTATCATGTGGACATTGTGCCAGACCCAGTGGCAGAGAAAATGTCCTAGATGGAAAGCTTTGCTTTCCCACTGTAAGAAGTTCTGCAAATATCACAGAATGGTTTTAGTTGAAAGGTGCCTTAAAGATCATCCATTTCCAACCTCCTGCTGTGGGCAGGGACACATTCCACTATGTCAGGTTGCTCAAAGCCTCATCCAGCCTGGACTTGAACACCTCCAGAGATGGGGCATCCACGACTTCTCTGGACAACCTGTGCCAGTGCATCACCACCCTCACAGTAAAAAGTTTCTCCCTAATATTTAAGCAAAATCTCCCTTCTTTCAGCTTAAAACTGTTACCCCTTGACCTATTGGTATACTCCCTAATAAAGAGCCCCTCCCTGTCATTCCTGTAGACCCCCTATAAGTACTGGAAGGCTACTGTAAATTCTCCCCAGAGACTTCTCTAGGCTAAACAAACCCAACTCTTAGTATGGGAGGTGCTCCAGCCCTCTCATCATCTTCATAGCCCTCCTCTGGACTCTCTCTGACAGATCCACGTCATTCCTGTGACGAAGACTCCAGAACTGAAGTAATACTCCAGGTGAGGAGTCATGAGAGCATAGTAGAGGGGCAGAATGCCCTCCCTCGTCATGCTAATCACACTTCTTTTGATGCATCCTAGGACACAGTTGGCTTTGTGGGCTGCAAGCATGCATTGCTGGCTCCTGTTGAGCTTCTCATCCACCTGCACCCCCAAGTCCTTTTCTTCAGGGCTACTCTCAATACATTTTTTGCCTGGCCTAGGTTTGTGCTCGAGATTGTCTTGACCCAGGTGCAGGACCTTGCACTTGGCCCTGGTGAACTTCATGAGGTTCACGCAGGCCTATATCTCAAGCCTGTCAAGGTCCCTCTGTATAGCATCCCTTTCCTCCAGCATATAGAGAACACACACAGCTTGGTTTCATCAGCAAACTTACTGAAGGTGTACTGAATTCCACTGTCCATGGCTGTGACAAACATGTTAAATAACATCAGTCCCAGTACTGACTCCTGTAGAACTACATTCTTCAACGGTCTCCACTTAGACATTGAGCCATTGACAACTCTCTGAGTGCAACAACCTAGCCAGTTATTTATCCACTGAGTGGTCCATCTGTCAAATTCATGTGTCTATGATTTAAGAACAAAAATGTCATGAGGGACAGTGTGAAATGCTTTGCTTGATTCTAGGTAGATGATGTCAATTACTCTTCCTTTATCCACCAACACTGTAGGCCCCTCATAAAAGGCTACCAAATTTGTCAGGCATGATTTGCCCTTAGTGAAGCCATGTTGGTTGTCACCAGTCACCTGCTTATTTTCTATGTGCTTCAGTAGTGTTTCCAGGTGGATCTGCTCCATGATCTTGGAAAGGAAAGTGGTGAGACTGACCGGCCTGTAGTTCCTGGGTTTTCCTTTTTACCTTTTAAAAAATGGGAGGTCATGTTTTCCACTTTCCAGGCAGAGGGAACTTCACCAGGCTGCCATAACTTCTCAAATATGATGCGTAGTGGCTTAGCAACTTCATCCGCCAGTTGTCTCAGGACCTGTGGGTGCATCTCATCAGGTTCCATGGACTTGTGCACCTTCAGGTTCCTTAGATGGCCTTGTACTTTATCTTCTCCTTCAGTGGGCAGTTCTTTGATCTCCCAGTTCCTGCCTTTGTCTACTGCAATGTGGGCAGTGTGGCTTGAGCCCTTGCCAGTGAAGACTGAGGCAAAAAAGTCATTTAGTACCCCAACCTTCTCCATGTCCTGGGTAAGCAGGTCTCCTGTTTCCTTCCAGAGAGGTCCCATGATCTCCCTAGTCTACCTTTGATCACCAACATACCTATAGAAGCTTTTCTTGTTGCCCTCGATGATCTCGATTTAATTCTAACAGGGCTTTAGCTTTCCTAACCGAATCCTTGGCTGTTCAAACTATTTCTCTGTATTCCTCCCAGGCTCTCCATTCTTGCTTCCTCCCTCTGTAGGCTTCTTGTTGGAGTTTAAGTCTGTCCAGGAGCTTCTTGTTCATCCATGCAGTCCCCCGGTGCTTCTGCCTGATTTCCTCTTTGTTGAGATGCATTGCTGTTGAGCTTGGAGGAGGGGATCCTTGAATATTAACAAGCTTTCTTGGGTCCCTCTCCCCTCCAGGGCTTTTATTTACTCTACCGAGCAGACTGCTGAAGAAGCTAAAGGCTGCTCTCTGTAAGTCCAGAGTAGGGAGCTTGCTGCACACCCTCCTTATTGCCCTAAGGATCTTCAACTCCACCAATCCATGGTCACTGCAGCCAAGGCTTCATATTCTGCACCAGTCCTTCCTTGTTGGTGAGAAGGTCCAGCATAACACCTCTCCTCATCGACTCTTCTATCACTTGGAAAAGGAAGATATCATCAATGCATTCTGAGAACCTCCTGGACTGCTTATCCCCTGCAGTGTTGCCCTTCCAACAGATATCAGGGTGGTTGAAGTCCCTGATGAGGACCGGCACTTGCCAACATGAGGCTGCGCCTGTCTGTTTTTAGAGGACCTCATGCATTCACTTTCCCTGGTCCAGTGTCCTATAGCAGGCTCCCACTATAATGTCACCTGTCCCTTTAATCTGACCCATGGTCTCTTGGTTAGGTCCTCATCCATCCCCAGGTGGACCTCCATGTACTCCAGCTCATTATTGACATAGAGAGCAACAACCTCTCATCATCTCCCCTACCTGTCCTTCCTAAAGAGCCTGTGTCCCTCTGTCCCAACACTCCAATCATAGGATCCATCCCACCATGTCTCTCTAATGCCAATGGGATCATGGCCCTTCAGGGACAAATGTGTCTCTGGATTGTTTATTCCCCGTGCTACATGCATTTGCATAGAAGCACTTAAGTTGTGTCCTCAATGAAACTGACTTTTGTGTCCCTTCACCTCGGAAATAAATCACTAATTCAAGAGTGATCAGGCTTGTTTTGTGCTTCAAGCCACTGAAGAATGTGCATTTAACCTTTATAGGATTGTAGGTTAACTTCACTGATTTTTGGGTGCCATCGTTTGCTCTTCACAATTACAGTAGTCAAAAAGACAAAGCTGGCAATGAATGTGTACTGTTCCTGACAACCTGTTTGATTTTTGCTGATTTCACAGACCTGGCCCAAATTCACCTCTTCCCTGGGTACGAGCCTGTGTTCAAGAACTGGATCCTGATTCGAAATGGAGGAATAAAATACTTCTGGGGCTGAATTTCTATGGCATGGACTATTCTGCTTTGGGAACCTCTGGGGAACCAATCCTTGGTAGCAGGTAAGACTTCTTTCACTTGTAGGTACTTGTGTATGATTCATTCTCACAAAACTGAGAAGTTTGCAGTTATTCTTGTTTAGAAATATGGATGTGTTAGTAACATGGAAATGACAAAAATGATAAATCTGCACATGAATTAGCCATTCAACAGTAAGACCTATAACTTCTCTTCCTGTACGTAAGTGCAGAGGGATGTCATAGTTATCCTGTCAGAACTCCTGTGGAAAAGTGTTTAATTTTCCCTCTTTCCTCTCTCCACATTTGTACATGCAGTTTGCCATCTTTGTGTTAAAATGTTCTGCAGTGTTTTCTTATGCTCTGTTCCATTTTGGGCGTTCATGCAGTTGACCTGAGAACTGTTTTTGTCAGCATCTGAAGCTGTTACCTATTACTTTGAAATTTGATATTAGTTTCAAACAGCAGTATGCACCAAGTGTCTTTGCATAGAAAAAGCTGCAATAAGCTCACCTGCAGACAAAAATCTATAACAAGATAAAGGGAAGTATTCCAAAGCCAGCCAAAAATTTTATATTGATTCTCAGAGAAAAATGTTTGGTTTAGTTTTAAGTAATAACTCCCTGTAATAACAGTGAGCTTTGCAGAAATACAACAAGGGTACATCAAGCCATTAGAAAAAACAAGAAACCCACTGTGAATTTAGCAGGAAAATCAGGTTTATTCAGAGGTTTGTTATTAATTTAGAAAATAGAAACAAACTTTTGCTGGTTACTAAGTTCAGTACACCAGGATATTTCAATACAGTGACAGATTTCTTGTTAGGCATCCACTCTGAGGTGGATTGTATAAGGTAAGAGCCTCAATTTTTTGTGCCTTTGCCTTCAGTTGCACAGACAATTTATTGTTATTGCACTTGCCTTTGCTGTCTTCCTGCTTCACCTTGGGTTTTTGTAGGGCTGTAATACTGTAGACACAGTTGTTTTCCCAGTGCTGAATGGTGTCTGAACCTTGCTGAATAATAGAAAATAACTACTGGCGAATGAAGTTTCTAAGCCACTGTATATTGTATCTGAGAAGTTGTTGCAGTCCAGTGAAGTTCCCACTGACAGGAAAAGGTCTCCAACATGCCAGTGTTCCTTGGCACGCTGTAGGGTGGTGCACGCTGTCTCGTTGAAACATATTCATTGAAATCTGATTATCTTTAATAAAAGAGTTGCAGAATTGTAAGGGTCAGTGGCAAACTATACATTCTCAAGTTGTTTGATGTAAACATAGTATGCATTTAATTGATTATTAGTATAGCTTATACACAGGATTACATGCAGAGCGCATAGACCTTTTCTGGTCTCATGTTTGTGTTTTACTTTAGGATAGGAATTATGTGATGAAAAGAGACTGTGAATGTAAGTAGATTTCATTCACTGAATAATTTTCTAGAAGCTCATAAAGTAACTTTCAATAGAATTCTTATTTGCATAAAATATTATCTGGCAGAATGTAATCTAAAGATAGAAGGACTTCATTACCATTTTGCTAAAAAGATACACAACCTTTCTATGTAATATCCTTTTTCTGTAAAAAATAATATATATGTGAGTGTGTAATTGTGTAAGTATATGTACCAGGATTAAATGAAATGAAAAAGATCCTTCTTTTACAATACAATATAGTTTGTCTGTGGATGTTGTTACAGTAGGAACTACAGCTTATACTTACAGTAATAATGTTTTCCTCTTGCAATTTGGTCACAAGTATTTTTTGTTAATACAATGAATCAATCTCAGTAATTAATACCCATTCTGATGGTTTAATAAACCAAGTACTGTTGTTGGTAGCTGCAGGGAAGCTACATTCCTGTGTATGTTTAGTTCTGACAAGATTTGTATGAAATGCTAATCCTGAACTAATGATGTTATGTCTGTGATTCCCCAAATCACCTCTAGTGCTTCGGCCAATGTTTCCTGCCCTCTGACTGTCAAGAATCAGGTGTCTGAGCTGCTAGGATGCAGTCATTAAAATTTAACCACTATATTAAAATCCTGTTGGCCCATAACCATGTGGTGTTTCCTGACTTGCTGCTCTGCTGATCAGTTTGTTCCAGCATGTCCTCTATTGATACTTCAGCCTGTCAGTATTTCTTCTTTACCTCAGAAGTATGTATCTTTGGGTAAATACTTCTTCAATATACCCCCAAACTGAAGAAATTGTTTAGCCTTTCTTCAAGATCTTTACTTCTGAGTCCTTTTTGAGACCTATAGTAGGTCAGCAAGCCCCTCAAACTCACAAGCTTCTTACTTCCAATGTACTCTTTTCTCCTTTATTTCTCTGCTCTTTGGACTTTCTCAGTCATTGGGTCATTATGTTTCAGTTGCCACAATATTAAATGTTTTCCTTCGCCTTCTCATGGGAAGATTACACAGCAGTGCAGTGGTTTTCTATTCCATGCCATCTAAAATCTGTAACCTTTATGACTCTGGAGCTGATAAATTTCATTGCTAGCTGTGAATTAAAAGCAATGTAACCAAGGGCTATCCAGTGGCAATGGTGCCACTTATGCTTAACAAATCAGCTTTTTTTTATTGAGCACATCCCTGATACGTTTAATGTGTCAAAGACACTTTGTCTTTTTTTGTGTGGTGCTAAAAGGGGAAGATATATCTCTGATGTTCCACCTGGCTGTATATAACTTCTTAATATATTCTGTGTCCAAGATGCTTTTGTTCCACATGTAGCTGTGTGTGAATTAACGCCACTGTTAGACAATGCTGTGTGTGCTTATCTTTTATTTAAAAGAATCTAAAAAGGGGTTTTAATGTTAATTTTTAAGCACTTAAGAAGGTCTATATAATAAATGGCCAGCTGGAGCAAAGCAGAAACTAACTCGACAATGGATTGTGCTATTCAGAGATAGAAAATAAGATGGCTTGCAAGCTATGCGAGGATGTAGAGTTCTACTGGGAATTTTATTGACTGCCTGTCATTTTGTAAGTAGCAGATAATAGAAGTGATACTCAGAAATATTAGAGATTAGCTTTTTCCATGAGTTACCATGGCAGAGTCTCTGTTGGCAGCAATTTAAGAAGATTTGGGCCAACTATGACTCATAATTTTGTCTTGCAGAAGGTAGCAAAAAACATGGGCAAGGGAAACTTTTAGACATCAAGCTTCAAGGCTTTTGCAGCATTTCTCTTCATGCTGTAATTCTCTCAGGATTTCTATTACTTCTCTGCATGCCAGGATTCTCTCTCGTGGTTACTCATGGTTTATTTAACATTGGGAAGACACTAAAATTTCAAATAAACTGATGGACCAATTAACTCTGTAGGATTGAATGTCCTCTTGATCTATTGTCCACCTCTCTGCTTCATTGAAGAAACTGTTAGACTCTTTCTCCTTAAACTGCTGCTCGGTCAGATGGCGAAATCATAGCAATGATAGGAGGAAGTTACAATTGGGCCTGGACTCAGAAAAAAAGTCATCTCTATATTTAAAGTATTTAAATAATTCAGGACTGTTTCAGGAGGTTTATTCTATTAAATGGCTTCTGGAATTTTCTGTTAGGCGTGACTTCCACATATTGAAAGCCCTCTTTCTCCCATTCTCTTCTTGCCTTTGATTTTCTGCTGGCTGAGGACTCATTTTCATGAACCAGTGGTTTTTCAGTGGTTGTGGGTTATACACGCTGCAAGCTTTATGTGTGAGATATGCTAAAATGTGTTTCTTATAACAATAAAACCAAAGGCTTCAAGCTGAAATTTAATGTAAAGATAAACTCTGAGGATGAGTGCATTTTCTTATGACCTAAAAGTTTTTATTTTATAAATCTGCAGCTTTTAAAATTGTTCAGCTCAAGGAACATCCTATTAATAAAATTCATATACCAAAGAAATTAAAGTTGGCAAAGTATTTTGTTTCTAGATATTTCCAAACTCATGCAAGGAAGTACAGAGACACTTAAACAGCAGATAAATAAATGTCAAAAACTAAGAAAGATCAGATGAAAAAAAACCTGCCATGTAGAAAATATGACCTAGATTAGCTTGTGGTCTGCAAGCACATTTTGGAATACAGGATACAGGCGGCAGAATTTTGTTTTATTTTAAAATAACAACTTCTTAAAATTTGCCTTCTTTTCCTATTCAAGTACAAGATTACTGAGGAGTCCTTCAAAACAAATTGTTTCACCTGTTGCCACAGACTCTTTCCTGCTTAAATCTATCTAGTAATGCACCTGGACTTTATGTTCCTAGTACACTCCTGTTTATACATCTTTCTCACAGTAATGTAGAACAGATTGTAGCAAATATTTACATGTTCTAGAAGTTCTTACCATACATAGTAAAGTGTGCAAATCACTCCATTCTTATACAGCTTGATAATGACCGTTTCACAGAAGACTAAGGCAAATGGTTTCTTTGCAAATTATCATTGTTTTACTTCAGGCAAGCTCATGATTCCGTATTAGATTTTTGCTTTAAAAACCTGCAGAATTTCAATTATTCTTAATACAGGTGCTAAATAAATGCTGTCAGTCAACTATAGGGTTCCAGACATCTTTTCCAGCATATTTCCCTTGTGGATTTCCTCAGGCAAAAATCTAGGGGAAGAAAACTCTTCATTTTTTAAGAGGTTTTCAGATCTGACTGAAATTTATTTATGAGGTTCTCTGTAGACCTGATATATAACCACCAGAGATACGGGGCTTTTTTTTTTAATCTGAGGAGAGACTAAATTTACTTTACACTTATCAAGTGCCTTAGTTTCTTCTGGCTTAAATTTTAATTTTTTTTCTTAATGCAAAGCTGAGTTTGGCCGACAGTTTCTATCACCAGACTGATCAGTTTTCTGTCATGGTTAGATTTGTGTGGAAGAATAAAAAGAACACCTAAAACATTCTTGAGTGTAATTGTTTCTAAATCTGAAAAAGTATTGCACAGATACTACTGTACTTGGCTATGCTTTTAAATGGAAGCACTGTGTCTGCTGCCCTTATCCACTCATAGTTGTAAAAATCTTGTAATCTTAGAATTGATGTCTTTGAGTAAGGCTTACAGAGACAGGTAAGATTTAGACCTTTGCAACATGATATCCACTTTACATGTATTATCACATTGTTTTGTGGGGTCACATGTAAAAGCGATTACAAATTACAAACAATCTGCCATACATCTTTAACTATTCTACCCTTTCCCTGTCTTATAATTCATTTTCCCAAGGATATATACATTAACAAAAAGAGAATTGTTTAAGAGGCCTTCAATATGGAAACTCAAGCATAGAAACAAAACCAGAGTAAAAAGAAAAAGTTTTAAAAGTGCAGTCTGAACATGGAAATAGGTTTTTTATTTGTAAGTAAGCAGTAGTCAAGGTCATGTGAGACATGCAAATCATATACATAACTCAAAATTTCAGTGTTACCTGCAGAGACCCTGTGCTCCCCATAATGTTTTCATCATGTATTGACTGGGTAATGAGGGCTCAGCAACGCCAGTTTGCAGTGGTCAGATTACTTTCCCAGCTTTGGCATATAGAGATCTCCCTCAGGATGCATGTTTCACTGTTTACTCTCTGTATGCTCCTAACCCACAAATGCTAAAATCTAGGACTGATTCTATAGATTATAATTCCCAAAAGCAATCATAGCTTTTCACTCACATTGTGAATGCTAAAATGTATTCCCCTTCTATACTGAGTTTTCTGAAACTGCTTATTACTATAAAATGTATAATCCAGTGAAATGTAACTATATCTAAATCCATTAAAAATTAATTCTAAGCAGGGTGAGAATATGGAAAGTGACAGCTTCATTGACTTTTACCTTTCAAGTTTTATGGCTCAAAGTGATGAGCATATTAAGCACAGACCTCTAACTCACAACTACTCCTCATCTGGAAACATTTTAAGAAAATAAGCTACTGGGACTCAAAGCCCAGGACTCAGGGAAATTTTGCTTTCACTTAAACAGGAAAAAATTAAACTTGTAAAACACTGATGTCTCTAAATTTGATAAGTACAAGGAAACATTGATGATGAGATGATCTCTGGGTTTTATCATTTGTAGTAGATAAATTTATATTCAAGATTGCAAACTCCACTTGTCATCTACACTCCCATCTTGTGTTTGAGATTAGCAGTAGGACTACCCCTTATCCTACAGAAAATGGCTCACAGAATTTACAGACTCCATTTTAACCCTGTCACCCAGGCAACATCCTCACTCACAAAGTGGGGCATGCACATATCTGCTCTAAGTCTGAGAATATGTCTACTTTGAACTTTATACAAAAAACGGTTCTAAAGGAAATTTCTTTCCCTTTCCTGACCTCTAAGGCAGGTAAATAACAAAAGACAGAAGCTATTTGCAAAAAGTCTACAAAGATGTGGTATATGGAGAGATCTAGTTTTTTCAAAGTTTCTTTGTAAAATAGGCTAACAAAAAGAACATTTGATTTAAACATGGAAATGACATACATAAAACTGTCAGAAAGACGTAGCTGCTTAGGATATATAGATATATTTAGGGCATAAGCTTGTACATTTCATTGAATTTCCAAATAACTAATTTGTAATAATACTCACAATACTGTATTTTTCCTAAAAGTAGATCAAGCATCAGAATCTGCCTTGATTTCCATTTTAGCCATAAACAACACTACATTCCAGTAATGTTCTGAAATGCAACTCTCCTGTTTTTAGAGCACAAAATCCAAAAGCTATTTTAACTATTATTTTCTACTCAATATTTCTAGATCTGTTTTCCTAAAATAGGCATGAACTAATCGAGGGGAGAGAGTCGCCTCTCTTTACTTCCTAGCATTAGTAATATACTGAAATGTGAAATATCTCTTTAAAAAAGTAAAGAAAACAATTATTGGACTGTGTACAGCTACTGAAAGTTAGCAGCAGAAACCTCATTCAATCACCTGCTGTAAACTCAAAGTCTAAACAAGCTGTTTGCACAAATCAAAAGCTGTTAATGTTGTGGAACATACTTGTACTTTCGTTACTTCAAAGACTGTGTAGCTGTGCTCTCCATTATTATTTTCTGTAAGTATTCAAAGCTTCAGGCCTATTTCTAAGTCTTATGTATTTCTATGCTGGCTCCTGACTCAGTTATCAAGTCTGAAACAACTGTGCACAAAAACAACCTTGGGAAACATTATTTTTACAATATTTTTTCCACTACATTATGTAATTAATATGGTTTGGGTTTTTTTTATTATTTAAAGGTATTGTTTAAAAGCATTGTGTCAAAATAAAAGGAGGCATTTAGACTGTTAAGAGTCTGTGTACATCAGACTTCTAGTTAAAGTCAGGATTGGGCTCTTATGGGAAAAAGTAATACCATACTTCGTTCTGAGTCATGGAACAGTCTCAGGGTGAAATAGATGCTGTTTTCTGGATGAAGCAACAGCAGGAGTGGCACTGTAATTGCTAATGGATTTCAGTCCTTAGGACCAGACTTGAGTCATCTCAGAGAAAAAGGCCCCAAAGACTCATTGCGTGAGCACTGAGTCCCCAGCACTACTTTTGTGCCAGCCTGCCTTATGGCAGACACATGCCAATTCTTTTGCAGATCAGAAGAAGTAGCAAAGAACTATGCTTTATCACAGGCATTACCCTAACAATATCCCTTCTTCAACAAATATAAATGATCTCATTACTGTCAGTTTTTTTAGTAAAGAGAATAGACAATCAGAGTCTGGCTCTATTCAAGCTGTAAAACAAGAGAAACCCCATCTTACAGTATCTGGATTCAGAAACATCCATTATTTTTTAAGCCAGCACAATTTTTCAGTCATTAGACACATTAATTAATGGAAAAAAGTGAACTACCTCATCAAAACCAGTGTGAGGCAGTGACTTAGACATAAAACAGTTGGAGGGATGGAATGGGGATGGAAGAACCACAAAACTCCACAAAAACACACACCAACTAAAACCCCAGAATGTATTTCTCTTGGGAAACAGTCAATACCTCTCCCAGGTTAGAAATAAGAAAAATATCCAGCTGCTTGGAGCCAGTACTTAAGTCCATGTATCCATATCAGTGGTGGCTAGGCCCTAGTTTGACTGATAAAATTCATCTAGGCTACTGGCTTTTGGCTTAAAAGGAGAACTTCATGGCTTCAGAATCAGAAGCTTCCCAGAGGAATGTACACTGCATATGATGCGACAAGTCAGCACAGTACAGTGTGCCATTAGACTAACTTGTATAAAGACACGAAGCATTTTCAGGAAGCCCTTTTCATCCCCAAATGATTTGCAATGGAATGACCAGAATGATTATCTTGTGGGGGACAGTCAACATCAGACAAAAATTAATCCTTTCAGCACTGAGCATGAGAGAAGATGGGGCAATGGGAGGTAAGGGACTGGTAGCAAAGGAATCTGGATACACACATAGCGTTCGTTACCCGTTCTGTGTTGATTGTTATTCACCAGATATTTGAAGATGTTCAGTCAGGGCTAAAAGTGAGTATGCATCCATAACTAGTGATCTCACAAGGCCAAATAAGGCTTCCAAAGCAATGAGTTTCTTTCACTTTCCGGTGGCTGTAGACACCCACACGCAAATATATGAACATAAGTAAATTTGATTGCAGTAAAGGTTTCTGGCTCTTCCCTTTGTTTTAAACCTCAGAAGTTTTTCCTGATTCCATCATTCTGTCTTTGAATGTTTAGGACACAACAATGAGACGGTAAAGAACTATATCATTATTATTTTCTCAACACTGAACTGCATGAATATTGCCTGTAGCAAATTTACTATTGAAAACGATCCTAAGGGATGGAAGAGTACATTTCATGCTATGCCTACTGTTTAAAATGAACATCACAAATGACTACATTTTTTTCTTAAAACAGATGCACTGAGACATACACACACACACTCATGACCAATATGCCCCTTCAGAACAGACCATTTGCCTAATAAACCCAAGATATGTTTCACTCATTTCAAAAGAAATAAGGAATGTGTTTTGCCTAAAAAGTAATTATAACAGCTTTGTATTTAATGTCATATTTACAACTTGAACAAGCTGAAATATGATGGTAATTTTGCTTCATAGAATTATTTCCTGTTCTGTCTTCTCTATATGAATTAATTGGTCTTTCACTTTTAGCTAACATGAAAAGGCTGTTGTACTTTGTTCAGAGCAATGGTGAATACAGGTAACACAAAATTCAAGAACACTGGGCAGTACAATAAATATTCTGATGTCAGCTAAAGACTTCACCTGGGCTATGCTTGTGTTTTGTTTGGGGTTTTTTGAGGTGTTAGAAAGAACATCTGCTCTCTTCACTGAAAGCAAGGGTTTGTTTTGCCTAACCTAATAGCTTTTCATATTTTCCGGTTTATTATGTTAATCATATACATTTAATCGGTTATTTAATGAGTCCTGTGCATTTTCTCTTGTCCTTCTTGATTATTCATTCCTCTGTTTTCTCTTAAAGGTGTTCCTCCTGCCCTCGCTTACTGCCTTTTATCCTGCACCTTCAGACTCTTGCTAGTTTTTTGTCTTAGTTTAGTGCTAAATATAACCATAATTAATGGAGTTGCTTTGCCTTTTCACTCCAGATAATTTGCCTGGAGGAGAGCTTTTTGTCAGGGAGAAAAAATGACAAATGTGTCATCTATTTAATGAGCAAAACCTCTACCAAGATTCATGTAAAGTTGGGGGAGAGGGAATCACTTTCATGGAAAACAAACTGAACTTTTGTTTCTGAAATGTGTTTCATACTAACAGTGGTTCAGGTGAATAATTTTTAGCATGAAAGTGACAGTGTAAGAATCATCTCATGAAGTGAGCCAAACTATTCAGCCTTTCTCCAGCCCTCCAGTGCATCACAGTGCAGCAACAGACCCTGGTTTGGATTTTGAAAACATGTTTTAAAAATGGTGACATTTAATGCTTTCTCCTCCTTCACAATATTAACTGGCAGCCTCCAAGAATTCCTCCATTATAGCTAAACAAGGAAGGTGGTTTATAGCATCCTCTTTGTAGTAGCAGCAGCAGATTGTCTACAAACTATGTGTTTAAGGATATTCTGAGGATGTTATAATATTTTCATCTACTTTAAAATTACTTTGAGGAGATCCAAGTTATTTGTCTTTTTTAACTTTTTCTTATGTTAGTGTACAGAGTAAAGGTTCTGAATGTTGTCCAAGAAAGAATAATCTTTGTTAGTGAAGGATGTGTGACACTGTCCTGTAGCAGTGCTGGAGGCCCACTGCAATGGGTTTCTTCTATGCTGGAAACAAGTAACAGTCCAATAGTATTACCAGTGCTGTAAATCTCATTATACTTGCTATGTTGTTCTATTTGGACTTGTTATTTGATGTGTGATTTTTCAGCTACTTATTCAAAATCTTTAATACTTATACTACATATTTTTAATTCATATATTCACCTCATGGCAAGTTCACTATACCCATACATGATCTCTTTTCTTACACTATGCTAAAGCATATTTTAAAAAAGGTATTCTACATATAATTCCAAATTCTACATATTTTACAAACTTTGAGACATTGAAATAAAAAATTCTCATATGAGAATGCTTCAAGCTGGTATTGTTTGTATTGTTTTCAGACAGACTTAAGCCTTCTCCCAGTGTTGCAGCCCAAAAAGGTGCATGCCAGAGTTGGAATTTACCTAACCCAAATAAGGAACCAGAGTTCATAAAGAAAGTGAACTAGATCAACACCTGAAATTCAACTCAAGATCTAGTGAGGGGGATAGAAGAGCATGTTAATCTTAAAATAAATTGAAAATATAAATCAAATATTTCGAGTATTTCAGGACTTTAGATCACCTTGACTTCCTTGTATTAAAAAAGCTGTATTTTAGGCAAGAACAAACTTAAAAGGAAGCTTAGCAGAGATTGATAAGGAAGGGATGCTAATCATTCATAGTTGCATAGCACAACTATTACTACAATTGAAAAGCAGTAAGACTGGCTGAATAATTTGTGTAAAAAATAGTTATTTATTTACTTCTGTTATGACACTGCTAAATTGCAGAATAGTGCTTCCAATTGCTAGGAAATGTGAAATGTATATAAACAAATTCTAAGTATTCATTAAAGACAGGGCTAAAGTAAATTATGTATTGAGATGCCAAGGAGTGATTTTTGAACTACCAATGAAAAATAATATCTCCTTGCTAACTGCTTGAAGTTTCACTGAGATATTTTTTCTTTTGAGGTCCTTATGCATATAAGGGTAAGTAAGCCTCCCTAACATAAGCTGGTTGACAGTTGCCAGAGAATCTATGTGAAGCTCAACTGGGAAAAGTTTGCACTGGATTATGTAGAGGAAAATCCAGCTAGAGATAGGAAATCAGATTTCATGAGTTGTGCTGTACATGGAATTTCTTACTATAACTGTAGACCTTGATGTTTGGAGGGGAGAAAAGTTGTAGGAAACTTCACTGTTATCAGTACTTAGTGTGTCCTTCTGTCTGCTGTCAACTGTGTACGTGGTTGGGCTAGAGTAGATTGTGTCTGTGCATGTCTCGCTATGTTTCTTTGGATGTCGATTGCATAGAATATTGCAACAGCTTTTTGATGAGTAGGCTTGGCTGACGGGATGCTTTCTGCTTGACCATACATAAATTTGGGAAAAAGAACCTGAGCTGCTTTATACTAATCTGAGACTCAAAATTATTATTGAAGTGTATTTGCTGTCAATTTGCACAGCAAGCAATATTCTGCTGGAAACAAGGTATGTAAACTTTGGTTTTCTTAATACTATTTAAACTGACAGGAATGATACCCAAATCTGCAAGTCTGTCTAAATGGTAACTGGTGTCAGTAAACACATTTAAGATGACCTCAGAAACCTCCTTTATTACCTGCTCTGTCAGATTCAGAGTTCGTGTTTCAATGGTTTTCACTAACTCATTTTGTCTCCTGAGGAAGTGTTCTTATCTGTTACTTACGTCATCTCTTCTTGGTACACAAGCTGAGCAGAATTAGTTCATGCACATAAAAGTTTCAACAGTGATTAAAAATAAAATTTCATTCAGTATTAACAGTTCTGCTCAGAACAAGCCAAGTTATTTTACAAAGTCAGTTTTAAATTATAAAGCTTGTTAATGTAATATTACTCTCATGTTTATGGACTAGGTCTTTAAAATGGTTTATTTCATAGATTTAAATGTATTTGATACGTATAGATGTAATATTAGGTAGATATCAAATAAACACTGTGTTTCAGGGGAATAATTTTCAATTTATGCCTGCCTTTTGGTTTTCTTTCACATTGGTAGTATGGTTCTTATTTCATTTTTGTCTCAACGAGCCCTAAATCTTGCTTTTCTTCTTATAGCCTTTCATCTTTAAATTCCACCAAAAACTTAAAAAAAAAATTTCTGAATAGAGCAAAAAATTTTTTGCCAGGCTTCCATCATGTATTATCTGTACTTCAGAAGTATGTAGGAAACCCAGATATAGACTGTATAAGCACAGTACGAATTAAAAATGACTTGTATCACCTGTAGTGATTTTGGTCCTGTATAGATGCTTCATCAGCCCAGAGTAATCTTTCGACTTTAGTTTTTGGTTTTTCCCACAAGGTCTCTCTATCTTACTTATCTGCAAACTGTTACTGGTTTTTTTCATTCTTTAAGGAGAGGATTTCAAAAAGTAGAGTTATTTGGGGAAACAACAAAAAAAAAAAACCAGGAAAAGGAAGACTGAAAAAAGTATCACATTCAAATGCCAGGTGGGTGGAGTTATCAATGAAGAACAGTACTTAGCCAGGTTACATAATTTCTATTTATGAAAGATACTGTTCTTAAAGAACTAAGGCTATTGATGTAGTAGGTAGTTTACCGGGAAACAGGTAAAAAATGGTAATTCTGTTTGTCTCGCGATACTGTATTCACACTTTTTTTTTTTCTTATTTTTCCATCTTCCTTTCAAAACTGTTTGACAGATGCTAAGGTTAATGAATTTTAATTTTAATTTGGCCTTTTCCTTGGATTGCTGACAGTTCCTTCTACACCACAGGGACCTTTCTTTTCCAACTCACTTCATGTTTCTGTAAGAAGTGGAGCATGTAATGGAAACTTCTTCATAAATAAGCGAACTGAAATGGAACACAGCCAAACACTACCAGAACTGGCTCCCTGAATCCCAGTCTTGTGTTTTACTGTTGTATGAGAGATTAGATTCATTAACCTCTCATTAGAAATATATCAATGCTAAAATCCCATAGCATACTAGATTCAGCCTATTAGAAATCCCAAAATGCTAGTTAATGCAAAAGAATTAATATTTGTTATTCCAGAAAATAATAGTAGATTACTCATTTAGCTCTGTTCCATTTAATTGATATGGAAACTTGTTAGATGCTTTTTCCTTTAGAATGAGCATAAATTGTGTTAATCCAGACAGAACTGTTTGATAAAAACTTTTATCATAGTGGAAATAGAAGCACTTGCAGTATAAAAGTGTTTATTTCATTATTACTTTTTCTACATATGTGGATAGCGTATATTGCATGCATAAACTATGGTGTATATTTTACCTATAAATATAATAACTTCTGCAAGAGTTTTCTCTGTATCAACAATATCTTAACTTAGACAGAAGTTGCTATTTATAGAAAGATATTAAACCCTATTTGAGCAGATCCAAATGCATCCAGTTATTAAAGTACTGTGTTTAATTCCAGGTACAGTTCAGAATATGAGGTGGAATGAAACATCTTTTACATTGCCTTTTGACCTAAGGAGCTTTCTCTAATGAGAATAAGCACTGCAAACTAATTCGAGTAAGGTGGAATTCATTATGAGTTAGTCATATTACCTAGCTTCTGCTCAAGCTGGATGCAAATGTCAGTTAAAAGTTCATAAAGCAAGTAGCAAATGACCCTTTACTATCAATACATTTTTGTGTGTGTTTGCATTCATCTGCTACTGTTAGAAAAAAAAAATCCATTTTGTGTAGTTATTTTAAGAAGCATGAAGTAATGCTTTTGAATTACTTAATGTTATTGCTTGAAATGGAAAGCAGTATTTTCAAAGACATTGCACTAGGTTATGCAGAGCTAGGCTTATCAGCCACTTTTATTAGGACATTTGAATGCTATTTCAAAGTAGGTGAGGGTTGAACACTGGGTCATTAGTAAGGAAATGAGAAAGGGTTAGAGTGGTGGAACCATGCTCTTCCCTCCCTGAGAAAGAAACAGGAACAGTTTTCAGAAAAAAAACCCCACAAGACCAAGGGGATCTTGTACCTTCCTCCTTATAGGCAGAAGGCAATGACGTAAAAGATGGGAGTGAATGGAGGCAAATCTACGCTTGGAGCAGCGGGTGAACCCCTTCCTTGCCCATGTTGTCTTCCCAGATGACACTATACAACAGGTATGGGGCTCTGGATTTGTAAAGTCAGTCAGTTGATGATGTGGATGGTGGTCCATCTATACCAGAAATGTTGCCAAGATCAGGAAGGACTACCCCTGGTATCATGAGGAGGAAAAGACGGGTTAAAGCAATAGCTCACTCCTTGCTGCGGAGATCGCAGAATCACAGAATAACCAGGTTGGAAGAGACCCACCAGATCATCGAGTCCAACCGTTTCTATCAAACTCTAAACTGTGCCCCTCAGCACCTTGTCTACCAGTGCCTTAAACACCTCCAAGGAAGGTGGCTTGGGCAGCCTGTTCCAATGCCCAATAACTCTTTCTGTGAATTTTTTTTTCCTAATGTCTAGCCTAAATCTCCCCTGGCAAAGCTTGAGGCCATTCCCTCTTGTCCTGTCCCCTGTCACTTGGGAGAANTTCTGATACAAGCCAGGATGCCGTTGGCCTTCTTGGCTGCTGGCTCATGTTCAGTCGACTGTCAACCAACACCCCCAGGTCCTTCTCCTCCAGGCAGCTTTCTAGACAGACCTCTCCTAGTCTGTAGCACTGCATGGGGTGGTTGTGCCCCAAGTGCAGGACCCGGCATTTGGCCTTGTTGAAACTCATGCCATTGGACTCAGCCCAGCGGTCCAGCCTGAGTCACCCAGCATCGTCCAGCAGCCAAGTCGCTTTGTCATAGAAGGCAGTCAGGTTAGTTAGATGGTCTAATATACTGGACAGACCCTCCTCTTAGGGAAGCCTGCTGCCCAGTTTAACAACATAACTAGGAAACTTCCTAACTTGGTAGAGCACTTGGGCTAATAGCCATTATTGCTCTTCCATGTAGGAGGCAGTGAAACCACAATACATAGTCCCTGGGCAAGCAAAAGAGACTTCAGGGCCTTGGGATGGTTGGTAAGGGAATCCGGAGCACAGGTAATTTTTTTCCTCAATCCTTCCAGTTGCTGGCAGCAATCTTGGAACAAACAGAGGAAGCTGCCTGTCAGTACGTGGTGTCTCCGCCACAATTTTACATTTTTCAGTAGTGGAATAGTCTACACGGAACAAGACCTGCTGGCATGACATGGGATTTACCTTTCTCAAAGGGAGAAGAGTGTCTTTACTCATGAGCTAGTGGGGCTGATTGACAGAGCTTGAAAACACTTGAAGGGAGAGCAGGACAAGCCGTGGGATGACACACCAAGTCTAGAGGGCTGAGGTGTTCGTCTTAGAGCTTCTGAGTACACTGGAGCACACTTGGAGATGGGCCAAGGGCTTCTGAGATAATGGGAACCAGCAGGGAAACACTGGTGAAATGCCTTAAAGGAATTAAGGGGTATTCCTCTAAAAAGCTGATGTGGCCAAGAGTGCAGCTGAAGTGCCTTGTATGAGTGCGTACAGCATGGGCAACAAATAGGAGGAACTGGAAGCCATTGAAAGACATTGAGGTGCTGGTGCATGTCCAGAGGAGGGCTATGAAGCTGGTTATGGGTCTGGAGCACAAGTCTTACTAAGAGCAGCTGAGGGAACTGGGATTGTTTAGCCTCGTGAAGAAGAGGCTTAGAGGAGACCTTATCATTCATTACAACTACATGAAAGGAGATTTTAGTGAGGCATCTTTTCTCCCAAGTAGCAAGTGATAGGACAAGAGGAAATGGTCTCAAGCTGCAACAAGGGAAGTTTGTATAGGGTATTAGGAAATATTACTTCACTGAAGTAAGGGTTGTCAAGCATTGGAACAGGATGTCCATTTTATGTTTTCTGTTAACAGACTTTCGCTACTGCAGACGAGCAGAGAGCCAAAGAGACAGTGAATCAGACTTGAAGTTTATTGTTTTCGTAGTCCAAACTAAGACATAAAAAGTAGAATTCTTAAAATAAAAACAGGTGAAACTTGTTTGATAGTCACTTATAAAAATGGCTGGGGAGGCTTGAATTTGCATTTATTGGCTATATCACTTTTGAAGCCTATTTTATAAAATTCACAGATTTCTGAGGTGCCAGGTTTAGGTGTTAAGACTGATTTTTGTTTTTGGGGTGCATGGGATTTTTAGAATCATTAAGAAATAAAATGGAAAACACCAAAACCTTGATAAGAATCAAAACCAGATAACTTTTGAATCATTGTCTTAATTGCAAAGCGAGGTGAAATTTTTAAAACTCAGATTATTGACAATCTTTACTTCTTTGAATTAACTGACATGTAGATGTATAGAATTATAGAATCATTTACGTTGAAAAAGTTCTTATGAGCTTCAGGTCTAAGTGTGAACTTAACACTGCCAAGACCAGCACTATACCACATCCCTAAGCACCATATTTACATGACTGATGCATTTAATTAGCTGTTAGTTATAGAGGTAGACCTGTGTTTTGACTCAGAATCTGTAATTTGTTGATTTAAGACAGAACATTTTTTTAAGGACACTGAAGTTTGGTTTGGCTTATCTTTATTTTTGCCTGTAGCAAGCACATTAGATTGCCCTAGAGTCTCAACAAGGCAAAGTACAAAGATCCATCTCAGTTGCCTTGGTTTTTGAAACACTGGTGTCTGTTGTGCACAACCTAGGGAATTCTTTGTTGAGTAGTTTAGAGTTTGTTGTGGGATTTTTTGAGTATGGGTTTGCTTTGGGGTTTTTTTAAGGGTAACTTCTCTGCCAAAATCAAAGAACTTTTTCCCAGAATATTAAACTGAAGAACACCTATTCGGTAAAATTGCTCTAAAGGAACAGCTCTTTCCTGTTCGCTGATGATTCCTAGTTTTATCTGTGCTTTTCAGTATGTGGAATTCCTAATCTGCACAATTTGAAGGTCACTTGCGAAATGTGCCTTTGTACACCCAAGTGGAACTACCATAAGTTTTGTGATTAGTTTTAACTAAACAGATTTTTGCTTTCTCTAGTGCAAAATACTAGGGAGAATGTAGTATATTGCTTAAAATAAATGGCATTTAAAATCAGCTTGTCTGTACTATTGTAATACTCGTCAGTTACTTATATGTACAAACAGAAACTTTGGTTCGTTTTGTAACTTTCTAGTGAATGCCATTTACCAGGAGTTCCAAGTGGACCTGAAAAGCAAAACTGCTGTTGGCTCCCGCAGTGTATCCTGTGGCGTTGTGTGGGCAGTGTTTCTTTTCCCAGGGCTGACATGATTATGTATATTATTCTGAATAGGTTCATTGCAGAGACGTACTGTAATTTCAGAGTGATATTTTGTAAAGCTCATTGAGATCTGATGTTGAATTACTTTATCACTAATATGGTTTTAAGGACCTTAAGTCTCTAAAGACTTTAACTGTAAAGACCTTCTGGTGCTCCACTTCTGTACTTTTGGCACGAAAGAGACACTTCTGAATCTGATGGGCTTCTCTGTTGGGTTTTAGGGTTTCTGGATTTTTCCTTTTTCATATGAAACAAACCAACATACCACTGATTATACGTAACTTGTTTCTTACATTGCAGTGAGGTCTTCTCACAAGGGGCAGTGTCTACTAGTGATACACTTTAAAAGATGTGGTAAATATCTATGTTCCTTAATGCTTTCTGTAAATAAAAATTTTGCCTGTTTTCTACTGCATCATCTTCAGGGGATAGGTCTCCATTACACACTATACATTTTGCTAAGAGGCTAGCTGAAAATGAAAGCAGGTCGTTCCTTACCTCTCTGGTCAGTCACAGTTCAGCTTTCATTTTATCTTCTTTCCCCTCCAGATAGCTGGAACTCTGGGATATAGCACTGGTGCCAACACATGCTGATTAAATTTGTCATGACTTCTGAATATCACGGGGACACATAATTTTCTTTCTCCTTCTAGCACCTCATTCTTTTAGTGGCAGTTCATTGCAACTACGAAGGTTCTTTCACTGACCATAGTTAAACAACCAACAGTGTAACTTGTTGCAGGTTGCTGATCATACATTGTATCTGCTGTTATTAATTTCCATGTGAGCTGTGTCTGCCCTACGTACATATAAATAGATATCATGACCTGTTACATAACAATTATTTTGATAGGTTTGCGAAAGAAGAGTTGTCCTCTAGAAATACCTTTTAAGTTTAAGCAATTGTCAGATAAATGTTTTCTTTACGTACATTCTCTCATAAGTACTAGGCAAGTCTAGTATATGTTGATGTTAACAGACATGACATTTAAGTTAGTTACACAGGACACTTTAAGGCACTGCATGACTAATCCATGCTAGTAAATCCATCTATGATACTAACGCTTGAGAAGGAGGTATCCCAAGAGAAAATTCAGGATATTTGGCATTCTACCTGAAGTAATAGTAAGCACTTTCTTAAAGATGTTTTTGTCAGGACTTGTGTTAGCTGTTAGCTGCTTTTCTGCTTCCATGTCTGGTCTTGTGCAGTGATTCTGCTGAACTTCATCTTGCATCCTTTACCTGCAGAAGAACTTGCTTTTAAAATGAGTAACCTGCTCCTGTATAAACTGTGTTGGCTTATTAGGCCCCTGCAGTGTTTTAGCCTAGATGAAAGTAATAACTACTTCCTAGTTGTTTACTGTGCCTTTGATCTTTGCTTTCCAACTTTGGCAAAATAATTCTTACAACTTTGGAGCTTTAGAATGTCCAATATTTCCATCAGTGATGGTTACTGGGTGGTTGATTCATAATCTGACAATTGTTGCTGATCCAATGGTTATGCATAGTTTCTGAACAGCTCTTTTGCTAAGCCAAATTCATGTATGCATACAGTAACTATCTCAGTAATCAGGTCACATGCAGTGAAACTGATGCAGATCAGCCCTATGTCCTTTACAGCCACCAGTCAGCACATTATTATGTACTTTTAGAGCTAAGGCAACTCTAACCTTCCAATGGCTACCTACAGTTTCATTTTCAGTTCCTTCTAAATTCAATACTCATTCTTCATAATGGAAGCTTACGTAAGTTTTCTGGTTTTGCCTCATTCTAGCTGTGGCATATAAAAAGCTTTTGATACTCTAATAGCAGTGAAATTGGAAATACACACTCCAAGGCATTTTCTTACTGAGATTGGCTAATGTTTGCAGTTCATGAAGACCTCAGTGATCAAATTGACTGTTCACCTTCTGTCATTCAGCCTGCTGTGGTGAATTGACATTCAGAAGCTTGTAGCTAATTACATGGGATAATAATATACTTCCTTTAACAGTCATTATTAGCAGACAGTATACTTGACATTTTATGTATTTATTCAAGATGATGCAATTTTTAAAATGGTCCCAGGGAAAGGCAGGTCAGCATTTCTTAAATGATATTTAGCATCTTGTCTTTGAGTAATGGCAAAGGGCCAGTACTACATGGAAAGTCATAATCCTTCTGATGGACCAGCAGGAGCATAACTGTCTCACATCAAGAGAATATTTCAAGATCCAAAAGGTATTATTAAGGCATAATATTTTGACTTCTGTAAAATGAGAATTAGCTTACCATCAGGTGACAGGTGGTTTACAGAATACAGCAAGGTCTTATATCTGAATCACTGTCTTGAAAAGCATCAACTGTGAAGTTTTATATACACTTTGTATGTCTTAGTACATTTTGGCTTTGATTGCTCATGTGTCCAAGATGCTTGTTAGGTATTCAAAGTGCTTTACTGTGGTCACACAGGGATTTTTGTAAGTAAAGCTTTGTAACTTAGTATGTTCATAAAAAGACTCAGAAAGTAATTAGCCATTGCTTTATGATTTAAGGGTGATACTTACCACTTACAGAGAATTAGTGTGTACCACATCCCTGTAGTTGCTGTGATCTGCCAGTATTCTCAGTGCTTTCTTGGCTGCCTTGACAACAATTGCACAATGCACAGATATTTGACTACTTTTCACTAGCATCCACATCTCTTCTGCTGCTGGATTTTTCTTTTTAAATCACAGGCTTTATAATGGTTGGGTTTGGGTTTTTTTTTTCCCTTTCAAACTTCATACATACAATGAAAGATGCAGCAGTCATCTTGGGGCTGAAGACAGGTGGCAGAACATATATGCCTAGGATTTAAAATAGATTCTTAGCAGCTTTCCTCTCTGAGGAAATATAAAGTGAGTGCTAGGATACTGGATGATGGAATGATACATTCTCCATTAATCATGCATGAATGTGCTGTACTGATGATGCCAAAGAATAATATTAAAGACCTGAGGCAAGGGACAGAGGTATACACCATTGTTTATGCCATTCTTAAAAACTCTACAATTAATTTGAACTATTCTGGTGTTCAGTCATAGTTTCATTACAGGGTAATTCACACGATTTCCTTCTTTTTATGCTTTTGTTGGAGTGCTGTGACATTGCTGTATGTCAGTTATCTGCAGAGATTTTTGTAATCAGAGGTCGCTTTGATGTTCTGCTGTCTGTAGTTCTGTAGCTACTGCAAGAGCTAGACACAGTCCCTCTTACTAAGCAGAAGACTCGTTAAATTCTTGATGTTGTTTCTTTAGCAAATCTGACTTTTTCTCTCATACAGATTTCATGGACAACATCTCTCTTGTCCATCTTTCTTTGTACCAAATACCATCACAATCAGTGACTCTCAACAAGCAAAGAATAAAGAGAGGGAGACCTCAAATCTGTTAATATAAGAAATACAAGCCCAGGAGGGAGTGTTTTGTGAGTGTCATGAATCTAAGTGGGCTGTTGTGAACACTCAGTGATTTGTCTTTGTTTTTAAACAAATGTTCCATAATTGCCTTATGCATTGTATTACCCATCAATGGAATGTTTTTGCAACCTACGCTGATGGTGGCAATGGTTGTTTTTTGCTTCTTAATGGAAAATTGCTTCATAAAAGGACTGATTTCCTTGACAGAAGATGTTTTTAATTGTTTATGATGTTTAAGTGTTTATTATGTATGTATATTATGTATGTATGCATACATACATAAAAAAGCAGATGCAGGAGATTTAAATGTGGCAAAGCCAACAGCCATGCGCAGTCAGTGAGAGACAGCAGCAGAAACGATAAATGCTGCAGCCAGGTGCTAGATCGAAGCAGAAAACATGCTCTGTGGAGTGAGGGGAACCCCCCAGCAGGGAGCGACAGGTGGGCAGCTCCTGACTCCTGGTCCCATATATTGCCATGTGGCAGCTGACATGGGGAGTGGTCCCAGAAGCAATTGTGGGAGATTAAAATTTCCCCTAGGAGCACAGTGATGGGAGTGCTGCAAAAAGCAGTGTGCGTACAGGTCCCAGCCTCATCAGAAGGGCAAGTTCAGCTGTTTGTGAGAGCAGGGCACGCTGGGAGGGCACAGTCTCCATGCTCAGGAGGCAAGTTCTGTCAGTGAGAGTGCACCCTCAGCAAGTTTGCAGATGACACCAAGCTGAGTAGTGCTGTTGCCACAGCCAAAGGATGGGATGTAAACCAGAGGGAAGCTGGACAAACTGGAGGAGCAAGCCTGTGTGAATTTCATGAGGTTCAACAAGGCTGAGTGCAAGGTCCTGCACCTGGTTTTAGGCAATCTGAGATTTTAGTACAGGATGGGAGATGACATGATTGAGAGCTGCCCTGCGGGGAAGGACTTGGGGATGCCAATTGATGAAAAACTCAATATGAGCTAGCAGTGTGCTCTTATAGCCCAGAGGACCAGCTTTATCCTGGGCTGTATCAAAAGAAGCATGGCCAGCAGAGGAGATTCTGCCCCTCTATTCTGCTCTTGTGAGACCCTACCTGGAGTACTGTGTCCAGTTCTGGAATCCTGAACTTAAGAAGGAGATGGAACTGTTGAAACAGGTCCAGAGGAGGGCTACAAGGATGATTGGAGGGCTGGGGCACCTCCCATATGAGGACAGGCTGAGGGAGTTGGGATTGTTCAGCCTGGACAAGAGAAGGCTCCAAGGACACCTTATAGTGACTTTCCAATACCTGAAGGGTCTACAAGAAACCTGGAGAGGGAGTGTTCACAAAGGCTGGTAGTGATAGGACTAGGGGCAATGGGAATAAACTGGAGAGGGGCAGATTTAGACTAGATGTTGGGAGGAAATTCTTCACCATAAGGGTGGTAAGGCACTGGCACAATTTGCCCAGGGAAGTTGTGGCTGCCCCATCCTTGGAGGTGTTCAAGGCCAGGGTGGATGGGACCTTAAGCAGCCTGATCTAGTGGGAAGTGTTCCTTCCTGTGGCAGGGGGTCTGGAATTACATGGTCTTTAAGGTCCCTTCCAACTCGAACCATTCAATGATTCTATGTATGGGATGAGACCTTTGTGTATATTCTGTACCTGAAATAGTGAATATTGTCAGTGCAAAGATAGAATTTGTAGAAGAGGTAAGTTGAATGCTGTCGTGGCAAGTACCTTTTTCTGATATGACTGGGACGTTTTAGGTGCTGAAAGCATTTGAATGATAATATGTGTAATTTGGCCAAGTAGTACAGTAGGTTTCTTTCAACTGTTCTATCATATTTATTTCAGTGTGATTATTTTTAGAATTCATGTGCCCCCATTTTTGTGTCACTTAAAAATATATAATTAAATGACCCATCTTGTACCAATTAGATATTGTATGGAAAATGTGCTTGTATAGCAGTGTGCACAATTGTGAAAATGTAAACCATTAACTTGCAAATATATTAAGGGAAGCATCTTCTGTACTTCAGTGTAACACATCGAGCTTATGATTTTAAGCTAGACAAGTGACAGTTTGCTGTCTCACTCTCCATGCACAGCCGAAAAATAAGGGAGTAGGTAGGAATAACTTCATTTCTTTTCTCATCAGTTGCTATTGAAACATATGACATTATGGGTAAAACATTATTAATTATTTAGGATTAATTCAACTTTCAGTTTAAAGATGACCATTATTCTCAGCTGGTTTAATGAAACTGTTCAGGGTGAACCTTCTGGTATGTTTGACTTCACATTTGGGAACCTGTCTTACTGCTTTTCATTAACTGGTTGCACTCATCCTTGTGTGCCAAAAAACTTGTATTCATAAGAAGATGTATCCATTTCACTGAGAACATGTGCACTGAGCTGAGACAGTCGGCTGGTCTAATGGAGCTAGTACCATCCTTTCTACTGTTATGTGAGAGTTGTAAAACGTTCCCTCAAGTGTGTGTGTATCCAGCTGGAGATTTTTTGTTGTTATTTATGTGCCACATAATGGTCAAAAAAGAAGGTGTTGTTGGGCAAGTAAAATAATTCCAAGGTAGTAATTCTTAAAATATAAGGAGGAAAGGAGGTTTATTAAGAATGCATGCACAAAGTTCATCTATTTTCTGGGACTTAGTTGATAAATTCTATGGTAGTATGCATAAAGAGGTGAACCTGAGGACTTTTTAAAAGGGGAACAGGCAACCACATAGTATCTTTGAGTAGAAACTAAGATGAAGACTCTACTTTTGCAGGTTTTGATGTCTGCTTTTTCAGGAAGCTTAAGGGACTCCAGTACTGTCGCACTGGTTGTGTGCATGTATTTATAAATATTCTCTCAACATCATTTCCATGCTTATAATATGAGTATGTGTGGCTTGCCCTGACTTTAAAGACTTTACTGGTCAGCAGTTTAATGAATTTGGTGGGGAATGGGACACTACTCTTGATTTTGTTATTTGCTTGTGTAGCCTTTGGCAAATTGCCTAATATTTGCATTTATGGGATTTGAAAAATGTTGATACTTATTCTTGGATAATGCTTCTGTACAAAGCTAGCTTTAGAGTGAAAAAATGATGAATAAATTAATATTTATTTCTGTATATATATTAAACTCATCAGTCTAGGGTTTCTTTTCTTCCATATTTAGTTCCTCAGGCAGATGCTCAATTCAATAATATTTTGATCTTGGTGCAGTTACCAAAATTATTTTCAGGGGACTGGTTGTGGTGTTGAAAGTAGGAAGGAGATAGAAGATTATCAATCACTTTTTTTTTATTTCACATGTTCATACTTTGTCCTGCAGTAGAGCAGAATCTAGCTCAAATAAAGTGGTACTAATGTTTCATAGCAGAATGTCCAGAAATGGGGCAATGAAAGGAAAAAGTGATGGCTCCAGAGATACACTGGCTTGAAATTAAGAGAAGATGATTTTTCAAGGAGGATTTGAAGCCAGTTATTAAAGTAATGGCTTTTAACTTTTAATTGGAGGAAAATTTGGTCCTCATGACTAATGAGCATTCATGGAAATGATTGATCTTTCTATCTAAATGAGAGAAACAATGGGTGAAATGTCTCTGAAACATTCATTTTTCCATGCTGTCTGAAGAATAAATACAAAGCTATGTCGTGTTTTTTACATCATGAAAGTTATTTCACCAGAGTGTTACGAATTTGGTTTCACTAGACATACACAGAACAGCCAAAAAGTAGTTTTACATAGTATTTTCCTTGGCTATTTCATGAAAAAATTACCAATCAAAAAATGTACAACATACCTAAATTAAGATGAGGATTTAAATGAACAATTGGAGAAGTTCTCAATGCAGGACTATGACAAATATATTTTAATGTTATGAACTACTGGTGGATGTATGTATGATACACATAAATATATATACATATGTATAAAATCTATTAAAATTAACGTTTCTTTAAGAGCCTTCCTTTTCAAATTTCCTGATGCTTGTCTGTTTAAAACCTATTTGAAATCACATGCCTGTTGAAAAACTATGACATTGGTTCAATTTCCTTTTTGCAAATAAACATAACACTAATTTTTATCTGTGTAATCCTGTAAAAGAAAAACTACAAAGTTCTATCAAATATATGATGAAAGGAGAGGGCAGGTTTAAGAGATCTTAATCAGAATTATCAAAATGAAAGCATTATATAGAAAGTTATTTATAATCAAGTAAGATTACACTTAAATAGATTGCACCGCTGAAGAATAATGTAAATGGGCATAGTGAAACTAATGTCTAACAAATTTTGAGTCTGTAATAAAAGGTGTGGGTTGACACTGCTTTTCTACAAATTCTATGTGTTATCATGAGCTGTTTGCAAGCTTGCCAGACTGTATTCCTGCAAGTGTTTGTGAAGGCGGGTTCTCATATAACTATTTACAGAAATACAAACACACAAGGCGTGGTACAGTTCAGGATTCAGACTTGTACAGTTGTGTGTACAAGTAAGTCCTCGCATGTGATCTGTGTGCCTAAAAGACAATTCTAGTAAGGGCAGCTTAGAGTTACACAGCTACTGGAGAACTGCTAGTGAGATTAGCAGTTATCTGTCAGTGGATTAGCCTCATGCTGTCTGCCTTCTCTTGTAGGCTGTCATAGGACAGCCATGGTGCATGCACACAAGCAGATGTGTCTCTCCCTCCATTTGATGTCATCTGCTGCCCATGAACTGAGTTCCTTCACAATGGAAAAAAAAGTAGTGAAGCAAAGCAATGATGAAACATTTATTTAAATAGTGAGAAGATCATGTAGTACAGGACACGTTCACACACACATACCTCACTCACACACAATTTGTTACAGTTATGTGCTGTGTACAGCTCGTGCCACAGCTACACCAGAGAAATTGTACTGCCAGGCACCTTCCATGAGAGCTTGTTACTGGAGAGCACCCATCTTGGCTGAGATAACTGATGAGGTTAGGGTCATGCTGACCGTTCAGAACACAGTATGTATAAAATTACATCAACCTTCTTCCCCTGGGGTTTTGATGCTGTCTCCTTTGAGGTTCTGTTTCTTCTCATACATTGTGCCTGCTGCTGACTGTTCCTCCAGGGCTTTTTGGGAAGGATCCTGGCCAAAATAATACAAAAAAGTTACCTAGATTAAGCAATTCATCTGTTCATATTTCATTGGTGGTTTTGTTACTGCACATTTTGATGCCTTTTGCTGAGTGCATTTAATATCTGCCTTTTTGCAAAAAAAAAAAAACAAACTGTACATGGCAGATAAAGATAGGAGGGGTCACCTCAACTACCAGCAAAATAAATTGTCAAATTTCTCTCAATCAGCTGCTTCCACCAAAACTAGCAACTGTTTCAGAGAAAAGATTACATTCTCTCTGGCTTTCTTTTATTATTATTATTTTTGTGTACAAATCTCATTGCATTAAAATAATTAAAATGCTGTAACTGTTTCCACATTTTGTTGCCTAATTAACAGCAATAAAGGCCACACTAAATCAGGATGAATCTGTAATTTCAGCACTAATCACACAAGTGTGAGTGTCAGCATCATAATGAGATGCACAAATCTGGAGGTAATGAGGCTGTGACTGTCTGGGAAATTAGAGCAAGTACTGGCACAAATTGTACAGCAAGGTTTATTCTCATTTTATTAATTATATTGTAACCAACTCAAATTACTTTAATTTGCAAAATTCGTGCTCCAGCTATGAACTTGACATCCGAGTATGAAGTTGGGTTTCTCATCCCTCCCTCAGTTCAAAAATGACAACAGACTCCCCCTGCTGGTTTTTTAGATGTGAAGACTTTGGCATTCTAGTATGCAAGGATATTTCAAAGCTGATGGCAGCACTGTTGCACAATGGTACTTCAGTGGTGATGGTACTGTCCTACTATGTAGGACATCATGGCTTTCTAAGATGGAAAGGGGTTTCAGTCATGCTGAAGTTAAGAGTATAACAAGTAGAAACATTTGGGGCACAGGTGATGACCTGTATAATGTAATTTCATCTCTTACCCAGTGTACTAAGCCTCTTTGATTGATGAACTGAGAAATACCACCTAGACTGTTCTTGGTTAAGTGAAAAGGTAGGTTTGCATTCTACCAAAACCTATTGCTTGTTACAGACTAAAAAAACCTGATGGAAACTTGTTGATGCATGTGAGGTTGATTGATTTTATGAATAGATCGTGCAAGTTCTTCTGTGTTTTAGATCAAGGTGATTTGTGCTGATTCTGTCCTGTGGCTGCATAATAAAATTTTGGGTAATTCAAAGATTTATATGGTGCCTGAATCAACTTTTTGAAACATACACATTTTATGTTGATAGTCAAGGATGACAGTGATCTTTCTTGCACTGTAGTCTTTTATATATGGTTAATATTCAGCACACAGGTATCATACCTTAAACTGTCATTCTAAATGCTGCTAGATTGGTACATGACGATTTTTCTATAGTCCATTTTTATATTGCATTACCGTTTCTAACCAAGCAATTGATATTAAATCATTGCTGCAGGATTGTTTGCAAGGGGCTGAATGAATTATATTCCCTGGGCTCTTTTTGTCATGATGTTGAGAAGTTTAAAAGGTGCCAGTGAAGTTAATTATTATCTTCAGTAGCATGATAAGCATTTTACAGGAAGAATGCTGACAGTAACAATTGATTCTCTTTCACTAGATGAAGTTTGGTACTTGCAAGTAACCTTATGTATCAGGAGTTAAGAGCTAAAAAAGTTGCTCCAAACCCCATGGATTCTTCCTCTTTTCTACTCGTATTGAATGCTGTGTTGCTTTTTGTATCAGCCAACAATGCTGTGTTGGTGAAATTTGAGAAAGAGGTACAATTTCCAGTTATCAATAAGAGCTGCCGTATATGACCTTTATAATGGGCCAAATTCTCGGTAAAAGACTGTATGAAGAGCCATGTTGTGTGTGAAACTGCTATATGTTGTTTTAGATGAAAACTGTCTTCGGTCATGACAAAACTTCGATTTATTTGGTTGCATCTTTGATTCATGCTGGCTCGTGGTCTGCTCATGTTTCAAATCTTATTAGGTCTTTTAGTTCTTTGCATTAAGGGAAAATGGTAGCCTTTAAAAACCTACAAAGGTATGAAAAGTTGCTTCTCTTAGTTTTCTTAATCAGTCTGCCTGGGTTTACTCAGTACCCTGCAGATAGTCTGTGTCATAAACCAACATGTGGGGTTTTTCAAGGTACAATTGAAGTCATGCTAATGATTGTCAGTGTAAACCCAGTACTCACATCTTCATCTGGTATAACAGATGGTATTAGAAGAGCGTCACTATGGTCTTTCATAAGACTTGCTGAGTGCTACTTTAGAAAAAAAAATTCTCTGCTGTTTCCTATTTGGCAAAACTTGATCTTAAGTATTTTGACTTAAAAGTTGAAGTTTGACAAAACCATGATTCTGACACATACAGTAAGGCTGGCTGTTCTGTCTTGAGATGCCATCTGTCAGGATTCTTGGTTTTAGGTTTCCATTCCATGTTAGAAGATTTTGGAAATCACAAAGCTCTCAGGGTTTTTGCCCTAAAAGAGCAAGTGATAGACTGCAAAGTAAACCACAGTCAGAGCTTATCCTTAGCCTTTGATGCATAGCAGGCATGTCATCTTGACTCTGAATTAGACAAAAAACTTTCCGTGGAAACTTTGTCTTTTTCTCAATTTTTGTTCCTCTTCAGATTTCCCCAAAAAGCAATTAGGCATTTTCTGTATTCAGGCTTATCATATAGCTGTACATCTTCTGTGACCTTTTATTCAGCTTTATGAATGCTCTGTTGACCACCATATTGCTTTGGAATTTATTTGTTGTTTGCATTCCAGTACTGATGTGCTGTAATCAGGAACTAAGACTGGTATGTTTTTTTTTAAAGCTGTCAGAAAGTTCCCTATCACATCAGTACCATGCACAAGATGAATTACACCTAGCCAACATCACAGCTCCTAGGAGCTTCCAGAGTTCCTGTTTATCTCAAATATGAAACTTAGGTCCAGAAATGTGCATTTGAGAGACTCAGATCTCAGAGGCAGAAATGTAGACAATATTATCTTCCCAGGTTCTTATACACTGAGTCTATACAGAATTAATATTGTAAGGATCTTCATAAATTTGTACACTGCACCGGGGAAATTCTAGGAAATGGTCAGAAAACAAGTGAGAGTGTAAGAGGATCTGGAGTAGAAGCAGCATCTCAGCACTGAGAAATGGATCTTTTTTGTTTTTACCTAGAACTTACAAGTGACAATACTAATCATATATCTAATTATTACATCTCTTCTTCCAGTTCCTTTGCCCTTCTGTGTAAGTAGGCTTAAAGATGCCTTTTTGAATTAAAAATTGAATGCTTACATTTATTGGTAGAGGTATCTAGAGTAATACATGTAAGATACTAAAACAGTAATGTGAATTGCAGTTGACCTATTTTGTGTGTCTTGATAGGTTCACATTGGCTTTGAAAGCACTCAGGCTTTCCTACCATAAACTATTATTCTGAAATGTGATTATCCTGTCAAACTGTGGTTAAAATGCTTGGTTACTTCATTCATTATTCAGAAGACTTTGGGCTTAATAATAGTTTAAGATACATGTTGTGTATTTGTAATGCATTAATTGACTTTGAGCATTGATCAACGCTTAGTGTATAATTAGCAAGCGGGTTTAACAATCTGCTAGAGTGATACTCTCTGGTGATTTACTCTTTTGCTCATATCTCACAAAATCCAGGGCAAAGAGAGGCCACAAGAGAAGGGTTGTCATAACTGCACTGTTGTTGTTCAACAAGCAAAGATAATGCATTGCTAGATTTCTAAGTATGATACTTGTTCATCATATCAATATCAAGTTGGTACTGGAAGGCAATGTAAAATGAAACATACTATGTGTAATAGTGATTTTAGAATTTGACTGTTAGGATTGATACATAAAAATGGCTGAACTTGCATCTCTCTTTTCTCTTTGTATGTTTTACTATCTTACAATATCCTTCCACAGCACAATAATTGGAAAGGCCTAGAGGGACTTGTTGCTAGCCCCCTCTCCCCTTTCTTCAGTATGTGTATCCACAGGCTTAATAAGCTGTTCTCAGCTGTTGTGCTACTGCTCTTTGCTCAGAACCTTTAAGGGGGAGTGCTTCAGAAATACCTATTTTAGAGCAGTGCTCAGGGCTTCATTTATTTGGATATATAGTGTTTTAATAGCTACAGAAGGAATAGATGAATGAGTGAATAAATGAATAAATAAATGAACAAACACTATATGCATTTGCTTTTTAGAAATTTCTGCAAGTATATCCCTTTTTCAGAAGGCTTGTACCTTCACTGATGAAAGCCTGAACACTGTTGCCCAGGATTAATTTTGATAAAGTAGCTGTATTTTGTTAGTGTACTTTTGAAAACCTGAAGTGTATACAGTATTCAGCAGATTCCAACAAGCAAAATCTTGATGATATTCCATATGTCGTATTGACTTTCTGTGTTGCCTGAGAACACTGGAAGAGTTGTTAATCTCATATGGACATCTGCAATACAGCATGGCAGTCAGCTGTTCATATGCAACACTTCAGAGCTGTTTTAGTGAGCAAAATTACACTTCTGATGTGTGTAAAGACATTTTTTTATATTACAGGCAATTAGAATAAATTGTTTATGGAGAAAATGAAAAGCTTCTGCGTATCAAAAATGATAATTTTGTCCCTTGAAATAGAATTCAAATAAAAAAACATTGTATGTAATAACAGTGGTGGAATATCATCATTCTCATAATTCCAGCTGGCAAATATTTGGTTGCTAGACATTTTTCAGTGCAAGGACTTGGTTAGCCATGTGAGATTGTGAAACAGCTGCAGTAAAGACTTGAGCAAAAATGCTGTAGTAATCCCTGTTCAGCCCATCAGAGGACTGGCTTTCTGAGGTCACTATTCATCAAACCAAGACACTTGAAAGGCTTTTAATTTTTAAATTTTCTGCACATTTTAAAATGAATCTTCTGACTGCAGCTGTGACCTAATCTAGTGTTTCTTATAGGAGCTGTTAAGAGGTAAAAACTGCTGGATTATCTCAGAGTGCAAAACTGCAGTAAGAGTCTTGTGTAAGAGGAGTATCAGACAGGTGGTGTTCAGGAGTAGGTGCTGCTGCATACATGGGAAGAATTATAAGCATCACTGACAGCAGCAGCTGTAGCAATTAGCCAGTTAAACAGTTTTTATTGATGATCTGCAATAGCTAATAAACTTTTAAAGAGCTATAAAACACCATGGATCAATCTTGCTATTAACAGGCTGGATCATAACCAGTACTTATTAATTCTAACTAACATTATTGTTTAGAAATGTAAGGAATAAGGGGACTACATGCCAAATGTAAGACTGGAGGCATCATTCTAAATAAATTCTAATAGTTGAGGGAATAATTGTAATTTACTTCAGCAGATAAAGCAATCTCTTTGAAAAGCAGGGGTTTTAGCTTTCCTTATCATTAAACCAAGAATGAGACCTCCAGCTATGGAATCACAGCACAATCACAGAAAATCTGATAAATAAAACTCAGCAAGTTTGAGAGGATAGAGGGTATTTTCCATAGTTCCATGTGATACAAAACTGTCTTTAGGGGAAAGACCTTTCAAAAACGCAAGGCTTAAGTAACTTTAGTAACTACTCACTGGTGCTGTGTTTTCATCAGATTGGATGAATGTTATTTTTCTCAACAAAAATGGTTATTTACTATTATGCACTGGCATTTTATTTTTAAGGATAAATAAATAGTAGGCTAATAGGGAGATATTTAAGGATTAAGAAATTGTAGAAAACAAAATGTTGGCAGAATCATAGAAAAGATATTGCTTAAAGTTTAAACATACCATATATACTGAAGAACTCAAGAAGTATTTATTAAGTCTTGCTGTAATGGACTAAGTTCATTAGTATTCCTAGAATTCCAAGTGGGTGACTAATAGAAGATGTAACTGAATTCTTGGGAGGTTCTTGTGAAATTCAGATTATTTTTCAGGGAAATTGTCATGATCCGTATTTGTGCATGTATGTACATACCATTATGCACTTAAAGACGGTAAGTAATTTTGCTTAATTTATGTCCTCTTTTTTGCTCTATACATGAAAAGCACTTACATCAGTGTAGCATAAAACCCCTTACATTAAGAGTTCACACATTAAATTCTTGCACAAAATTTAGGCTTCATATATATGATGTTTCATGTCCTGGAGGATTTTCCTTTATCTTCCTCATTGGTACAGCATTCTAATTGAAATTTTCTGTACCTAAAATAATTGATCATCTTGGACTATTTTTGTAAATATTTGCTTGAATGCTTTGTAAATATTTGTTACAATCTGCAAATGTTTGGAGTTGGCACTAAAAATATTTGTAGGTATAGCTATCAGAGAAAACACTCCCAGGGTAAAGTATGTGAAAGATACTCTTAGTCTATTAACCCCTCAGTTACCAGAGGAGGAATACTGCAACAAGAATCACACCTATAATTATCACAGCTGTCCTGGCAAAAACTTCACATAGGCTACAATTGTTGCTAGAAAATGACCCATTGTGTCTTAATTAAAGACATAAATGAATAAGAAGCCAGGAGAAGAGAAGGCTCTGGGGGCAATTTGTAGCAGCCTTCCAGTACCTGCAGGGGACCAACAAAGAAAGCTGGGAAGGGACTTTTTATGAGGGCGTGTGATGGTAGGTCAAGGGAGAGTGGCTTTAAATTGGAAGAGGGAAGATTTAGATTAGATACTAGGAAGAAAATCTTCATGATGAGGGCAGTGAGGCATTGGAACAGGTTGGCCAAGGAAGTTGTAGATGCCCCATCCCGGGAAATGTTCAGAGCCAGGTTGGATGGGGCCTTAGACAACCTGGACTAGTGGGAAGTGCCCCTGCCCATGGCCAGGGGTCTAGAACTAGGTAATCTTCAAGGTTCCCGTCCAACTCAAACCATTCTATGATTCTGTGATCCTATGAATAAGTAAAAGCCAGTCTACTGAGAAAAGTTTAAGGTAAAATCTGTTACTACAATTTAAGACTTATCTGCAGGACAAACAGAACAAATACAGAGACTGTAGCTAAACCAATGAAGTAGTGGCTTCAGTTAACTTCACAGAATCAGAGTATCACAGAATCACTAGATTGGAAAAGACCTCCCAGGATCATCGAGTCCAACTATTCCTGTGAACCACTAAACAATGCCCCTGAGTAACTCATCCACCCATTTTTTAAATACCTCCAGGGATGGCAACTCAACCACCTCCCTGGGCAGCCTGTTCCAGTGTCCAATGAACCTTTCCATGAATTTTTTTTTCTGATGTCCAACCTGAACCTCAGCTGGTAGACCTTGAGGCCATTTCCCCTTGTCCTGTCCCCTGTCACTTGGGAGAAGAGCCAGCTCCCTCCTCTCCACAACCTCCTTTCAGCAGATTGATGCTTCCACCCAGCTTAGTGTCATCCGCAAACTTGCTAAAGGTGCACTTGATGCCTTCATCCAGGTCATTGATGAAGACATTGAACAGGACTGGATCCAGCACTGAGCCCTGGGGAACACCACTTGTAACTGGCCTCCAGCTGGAGGAGGTAAACTCCATTTACCATCACTCTCTGGCCATCCAACCAGTTTTACACATGGGAGGGTGTGCACCTGTGCAGGCCAGCGGCAGACAGCTTCCTAAGCAGAATGCTGTGAGAAACTGCGTCAAAGGCTTTACTGAAGTCCAGGAAGACCACATCCACAGCCTTTCCCTCATCCAGTAAGCAGGTCACCTTGTCACAGAAGATGATCAGATTAGTTTGGCAAGACCTGCCTTTTGTGAACCCATGTTGGCTGGGCCTGATCCCGGTTCACTTGCATGTGCTTCATGATAGCACTCAAGATCACCTGTTCCATGACTTTCCCTGGCACTGAGGTCAGAGTGACAGGCCTGTAGTTCCCTGGATGCTCCCTGCGACCCTTCTTGTAGGTGGGCACAACATCAGTCAGCCTCCAGTGCTATTTTCATTTTGGAGACATGACAAAGTAGGGTTAAATAGTCACATGCTAGTTACTTTGAGTATTTAATATATACCATTTGATAGATTAGCCTGATCTTGACAGAGAAATAACTTTATGGGTTTATGTCTCATCCAAGTTGTTGCTTGCATTAACAACTACAGTAAGCTGAAACTCTGTGAGGTTAAACATTTACAGAAACACCAGGATTATCCTTTGCTGTAGCCCAGAACTTCAAAGTGCCAAGAAATATATATGCTTGGTGATCCCTAAAGTGTTTGTTATTTATGGAGTATTCGTTATTTTCTTTCCAAAAGTAAGGAATTCCTTTCTTTCAGTGTTATGCAAGTTTCCAGAATTTTGATCAGTCTGGACATCTTCTTTTAAATCTCAGATTTCACAGCATCATCACTCATACTCTTGCTCTTGCAGTTGTGAAATCTCTGAAATATATCGCAATGATCATAACTCCAACCATGGTAGTGTTATAGTACCACTTCTGTTTATGATACTGCAATGATTAAATTAAGTTTGAGTATGATGCAATTGCATTCTTCAAATAATATTTGGATTTTTGCAAAAAAATATATTTGTTGCTTCTGTTTAATACCAGTTGGAAAATAATATTGATGTTGCTGTTTCTTTTGAATAAAGGAAAGAAGTTAAAATCATTGTAACAAACCTACATTAACCAGCTTTACATTGGCACTGACTTTTTTAGAGTCAATTTTCAGTGGTAACGAGTATGTTTTGAAACTTGGAAATGCTCACAATGGGAGAATTGAAAAACATAGCAAACTATTAAAAAATGTAGTTCATCTCTGTCTGCAACTGATGTGCTGAAATACCTTAACACTGATTAAAAGTAATAGCTATTTCATTGGTGATCTTAAATTCCAAGTATTAGCAGACTTTAATTTGGAAAAAAAAAAAAGATCATGTCCAATGACTGACTAGTGCTAGAGAACCCATATATAAATGACAAATTGGGGCTTACTCTTCTTTTAAGGTGTTTCTCAGCATATTTCCATGGTGTACATTTCCAAAAGAGTAAATATTCTTCCAAATTTCAACCTCCTGGATTGTTGAAGTATATTTTGCATTCAAGGTGGCAGTTTATGTCATTAAGATGCCTACTGCAATTAATGTTAAGGACCTGGTTCTATTTCTAATGTTTTTCTAAATACTCTGAAATCACTATGCTTAGTTACATTTACCTTGGAGTTTGGTATGTGTCCTGGCAGGGTTTATGTACCAAATCAGCACCTGTTGGAATACAGTTCAGTATCTCATCTCCTCTTTTCTAATTCCTCCCCAGCCCACAAAGTTTTCTGGCAGTTAGCAGGTTATGTTAGTGCTTCTTCCTATATGGAGATTAAACCATGACTAATGGAACTTTCCCCCAGACTTTTTCATTTCCTAGACATCTCCCTTATCTGCTGCAATGCCATCTACTTGCCCTGTGGGAAAACAAAATTGAAACAGATGCTCAAACAAATATAGGTTTTACATTGACCTAACTAATTGCAGTATGTATGTGCAAAGTAATACAAATGATTTCTGGTTTGCTATTTATTTCTTTGTTCAAGTGGATGTGTAACAGACAGTGGCATTGGCTGCCGAGTGGTCAGAGTCTGGTTAAAAGTGACACTTAGCTGAATGTTGCTGTATAATTTGTTTAAAAGTACTTTAGAGATATTGTAGGCTTCCAAGCGCCAGAACTGGGAACTTTATTCAGAAGCCTTTGTAAGGTGAGTGAAACAGTTTAACACTTGTAGTTCATGTTTCTGCAGTCCTTTTTCGCCAATTTCTAATCTTATGCTTCACTTCTCAATAAATTTTGAGTCCTAGAATGGTGCTAACAGAGAACAACCTATTTTCCACACAACCTACAGAAGCAGAGCGAAGCTCTCATGATCCAAAAGGAGGTGGTTAGAGACTTGCTTGGCCAATTAGATGTTCACAAGTCTATGGGGCTGGATGTGATCCACCCAATGATATTGAGGGACTTGGCAGGCGTGCTTGCCAACCCCCTTTCTATCATCTTTCAGCAGTCCTGGCTGACTGGGGAAGTTCCGCTTGACTGAAAGCTGGCTGATGGCTATACCCATTTACAAGAACGGTTGGAGGAAGGATCCAGGAAACTACAGTCTGACCTCAGTGCTGGGGAAAGTCATGGAACAGGCGATCTTGAGTGCTATAGAATCATAGAATCATAGAATCACCAGATTGGAAGAGACCCACCGGATCATCGAGTCCAACCATTCCTATCATACATACAAGAGAACTGGGTGATCAGGCCCGGTCAATGCAGGTTCACAAAAGGCAGGTCTTGCCAAACTAATCTGATCATCTTCTGTGACAAGGTGACCTGCTTACTGGATGAGGGAAAGGCTGTGGATGTGGTCTTCTTGGACTTCAGTAAAGCCTTTGACGCAGTTTCTCACAGCATTCTGCTTAGGAAGCTGTCTGCCGCTGGCCTGCACAGGTGCACACCCTCCCATGTGTAAAACTGGTTGGATGGCCAGAGAGTGATGGTAAATGGAGTTTACCTCCTCCAGCTGGAGGCCAGTTACAAGTGGTGTTCCCCAGGGCTCAGTGCTGGATCCAGTCCTGTTCAATGTCTTCATCAATGACCTGGATGAAGGCATCAAGTGCACCTTTAGCAAGTTTGCGGATGACACTAAGCTGGGTGGAAGCATCAATCTGCTGGAGGGTAGGGAGGCTCTGCAAATGGATCTGTGTAACTGGAAGTGCTTGGATGGTGTGCAGGTATTTCCCAGTGTTCTGCTGCCAGAAAAGCAGGTGACACGAGTTTTGAGTTTTAAACACTGTCACTTCTCCTCAGGTTTAGTATCACAGAAGGGCATGAATACCATCGGGCAAACGTTGAATTAATGCATTTTTTCATGAGTGAATAATGCATAAACCCACCTCTTACTGCCACCAACAATCCATGTTGTTTTGTAATGAAATATGCATTTCTTTTATATTTGAAAAATGTAAAGTGCATTCATTTCACAGGTAGTTCAAAATTTATGATCATCTTAATTTTTAATTTTAGCACTTTTTAAAGTTTGTAGGTATGTTTAAGTGACATGATAGATTACCACCCTGTCCCTTACCAGCACTTGAAATAAAATATGATAGATTGGGAACTCTTAAGGCCTGAGCTTTCTCTGTTTCCAGTCAATTAAGACACGAGCTGTAGAGTCTGCTATCAGGGTTGCACAAAGCACTTCATTCTTACAGAAGTCTTCCACAATGAAAGTTCTTAATGAAAGAGAATCCTGTAAAAATGTTTGAGGGTCTGTGCTTCGCCAACTGCAAGGCAGTACTCAGGGTGTTGGAGCATCAGACCTAGCATGTAAGTTACATGTTAATATGCCATGTGTAAATCAGAAATAGCAGCATTTAATTTGTGGGTTTTGCCCTTGTATAAATACCTTTATAGGCATTTTTTTATTTCATAGAATCACTAGGTTGGAAGAGACCCATCGGATCATCAAGTCCAACCATTCCTATCAAACACTAAACCATGTCCCTCAGGACCTCGTCTAC
>WAAB01003729.1:52750-63811 GCA_013389865.1 Piaya cayana
CCTGTTCTCCAGCCCCTTCACCAGCCTAGTTGCTCTTCTCTGGACTCGCTCCAGAGCCTCAACATCCTTCTTGTGGTGAGGGGCCCAGAACTGAACACAGTATTCAAGGAGCAGTCTCACCAGTGCCAAGTACAGAGGGAGAATAACCTCCCTGGACCTGCTGGTCACACCGTTTCTGATCCAAGCCAGGATGCCATTGGCCTTCTTGGCCATCTGGACACACTGCTGGCTCATGTTCTGTCAGCTGTCAACCAACACCCCCAGGTCCCTGTCCTCCTGGAAGCTTTCTTTTTATGTATTTTGACAGTGGGGATTTTTTCAGAAGAACATTTATTGTGGTAATTTACATGGAGGTACAAAAATTTAGTTTTAAGAAAAAAACAATAAAAAATCATAATATATCAGATCTGAATTGTTACATCCAAATGATAAACAAGAATAGCTCTGTATTGCTTCTGACTTTCTTTCAGGTCTCCTGTGTCAGTCCAGATCTAGGTCTTATAACTTCGTTTATTTGCTTTACAAATTATAATTTCTTGATGAAATTCTGAGCAAGACACATGGCGAAAATTGTACTGACTACCATTGTGAGTAATCAAAAAGTGAGGTGAAGGGATGTATGTTTTTTTTTTTAATATGGCTTCAGGTTTTCCCTGAGATAAATACTGAAGTATCTCTTTCAGTTACTGGCTCATCTGGACTTGAGTCATATTACAATGTGCTCTTAGTACTGCTGTGTCCAGTGTCATTCTGGTTCTTTGTCTTCCAAATGTCTATTTGCCAAGTTTTTTCTAATGGGAGATGATACTGCTGGTGTTCATTACACAGCATGACTTTTCTAACTGTTGATTTTTCCAGTGTCTCATTTTACCTTTGGAATTTTTCCCAAGTTTCAAGGAAGTATCTGGTATTCCACAATACTAAGTTATGGATTTATTGAAGTGCAGTTATCAATGAATACCTGCAACAAGGTAACTAAAAGCTGGTTTGTGTAAAGATCAGCATTAGTCACATTGGGTTTATTGCTGAGAGTATTTTCCAGTGGTTGTTAGCTTGTCCTATACATACTTCAGGGAGTTTTAAGTTATTTGACTTACACAGATAGAAGAATAGTTTGAAATCATACTTCTGCCAATCAGGGATTGCTGCTGAACCCTTCATGGTCCTTTCCTGTGTTAAAAAAAAAACCAACATCATTTCTTTATAAATGTACATACATGAACATATTTTATGAATGTACATAGTAAGACAAGTTAGACCTGAGTCTTTATGATAAGCCTCTAAAAGAACTTTGGAATTATGTCATGTTGGTATGGTATTCAGTCTGAATTGTCAGTGTGTTTATTCAAAGCAGGTGCAACAGTGTTTTGCAATGAGGATATTCCATGTTCATAAATGACTTGCCTGTAACCATAGGAGAGGTGGAGGAGTAGCAAACATGCAACTCATTGTATAACACTGACAGATGTCCTGTGTGCTAAATTCTGGGCCTTGCTCATTCAAGATTTACTAAACTAGTTTGATAAAACTTGCTTTCAATGTATAGTTCAACCTTATAAAATCGAGCTAGATATTAATGTTTCTTATCAGTAGTGTGGTGAAAAAGATATTTTAGCTATCTGTCTCTACAAATATAATCTATAATGTAAATTGAGTCATTTTTGTTCACAACTAATATGAACAAGAATTTGAAGAGTGATGATTTTGGTTTGTATTCTGCTTTTAATACATGCAGGTATGTATGTTGCCTTTTTAAATACAGATATTTTAATAACCATGCTTACTGGTATTTTAATTATTTTTCAGTCCTAATGTTTCTATGGTGGTCCCTCAGTCTCCTATACAGTTCATCTTACCTTAATCTGTTATGTGTTCAGAAGCCTTGTCATTTTGAGTCTCTCAGTTATATCCTTTCTTGATCTCTTTTTCCTCTTTCTCCTGCTGAACATAATCTCTCTCCATGAGTTTCTTCTCTCCTTGATTACCAGCTGGTAATCTTTCCTAGATTACTACAGGTGTAATGAGCTTGAGTTTATATTGTGCTTTTCTCTGCATTTAAGAGTACTGTTTTTCAAAATAAACGACATGCAAATATTAACTCAAAAGAATGCAGTCACACTAACTACTTTCTAATCCATGCTTAGTTTACTAATGATCTCAATTCTGACATTCCCCCAGGGGTTTCCCAAGACATACTTAGTGATTTGTGAATTTTTAGCGTAAAAAATATAATGTTTTAAGGATAAGTTTGAAAAGATGCAAACATTCTTTGAACTCAAAAAGGCATTTTCTTCAAAACTGAAAAAACACTTGGCGAAAAATCCTCCAAGAGGTTTAGTAAAATTCGTATGAGAAGAAGCTAAAATTTAATGCAATATTTCAGAATGTCGCTGGAGTTGTTAGAATCAGTCTTAATTTGACTTAAAAACAGGCAGAAGAAACAGGAGAGTTGGAGGAATCTGCCATTGCAATGATGTCTGTACCCTGCCATATTTTACTTTTTTTATACAGAAGACTCAGAGTAAACATCAGCACTTAGTTGTGCTCTCTTTACCCATCTGATTTGCAGAAATAAAGAGGAGGTCTAAGTTCAACAAAAATACTTAAGCATTGCAAAGGTAGAACTGGATCCCTGAAAACTGCAGGAATATTAAGGACTCCACATTAATAAAAGAAAGATACATGAAATTAAGCATGTATTAATGATTAATGAGTAGTTATTAGTAATTTATGATTAGTTAACTTATCAAATGAAGTTAATTTGTAGAAGTAGTTAGTAACTACTACATTTAGGCCAAATTATTTCCATCCATGAGTGGATAAACTTAATTTTGAAATCAGTAGAATATGCGCTCATTGGTTTTACCATGGTGCATGACTAAGATATGTACAACCATTCTTTCTCTGTGTATTTTAAGTTTCCTAGAAATCAGATTGCTGTCCTCTGAGTACAAGATTACTCTTAGAAATTCTTCTTTGACCCCTTCTGTGAAGCTTTTTTTCTGAATTAGAAACTTTATTTCTTTTTGAAACAAAATAAGCAACTGACCTACTTGTGGAGGGCTTTCTTCAGTGAAAAGTTGCAGTATGTATTTTTGTATTCAGGATTGTATGTCAGCACATGCATTTTCTATATAATTTCTGGACTTTGTAGCATCCCATAGTGTTATGACCTACTGAAAATGTCCCTCTTATTTGTGAATTGATACAGGACTTGCTGGAGTGCCCAAAACAAGTATTTCAGATGTCTTACTGTATCACCGTAGTTTTGTGTATCATGTTGCCAAAGGTGAATATGTTTCTCAATTTCCTGCAATGCAGATAAATCTGATTTTTCATCTTTGTTGTGGAGGTACCCTGAAATCTGACGCCATTTAGCAACAGCATCAAGATCTTACATGTGTATATTTAGGATACATATCTCCTGAGATACTGGTTATTATTCAGGTAGTAATTCCTTGTAATGATTATAACTCAATTTGACTTGACATGTGCCGTATAGTGTGGCTGTTCATAATGCAATTCTAAAAGGGGAAGAGAGATAAATATACACTGTATATAGACTGTAAAAAAATACAATCAACCCCGCTCTTTTCTATGACTTTTCTAGTGTGAAACATTTTAAAATAGTGTGGTGTATTTTAGTTTCATTCTGGAATACACTTTTTAATTCGGTCTTCCATATTGCCTCCCGTTTCTGTTACATTAATTCACACTGCAGAGCAGTCTTGGAATATACAAAACTAATTCCTTTTGGACAAGACTGAAATGGAAGCTGAACTGCACAAGTACATTTAGTTCATTCACCTTGTAAACCTTCAGCTTACAAAACTAAATTATGGCTAGTCCAAAGTAACTCCTGAAATACACACTGTGTGAACATTCTCAACACCAGTTGTTTCACTGTGCAAATTCACACTGAGGCAGGGAGAGCCACAGTGTGCAGCATGTTGATGTATTGGTGACAATCCTCACGGAGAAATCTTTTTCTGGGAGTCAGGTGGGGGGAAACTCCAAGAAAGGCAAGAGCTTTGATATGAGACTCTCCAGCCTGTGCACATCTTTTTAAGTATAGCAAGGACCACAGTATTCCAGCTGTGGCCTGACAAGTGCTGAGTAGAGTGGGATAATGACTTCTTTATCTCTGCTGGTGATGCCCTTGTTAGTGCAACCTAGCATCCTGCTGGCTTTTTTTACCACGATATCATAGTGTTCACTCATATTGAAGAAAAATGTTAATCAAGTTGACAGTACTTAATTTTTCAATAATTGCATTAAAATAGTGGATTAAATATGCATCAAGAAATTGTTTTTACAATAATCAATCATTTACCAATACAGGCCCCATTTTTCACAATGGCAGACTTGTATTCCAATGATGATTTTTTAATACATAGCTCTTACTGGTGACATACGTTAACTTCTCTGTCTTTTACTCCATGTGAAAGATGAGGTGCTCAGAAGGTTAATTAGATAATACCAGTGAGGCATTTAGAAACTGCTAGAGTGTTATGAAAATAAGAGTTATTTCACTTGCCCTTAAAAAAAATCTGAGACCTTTAACAGATAATTGTTCACACTTCTGATTTTTTCATAATTTAATAGGAAGTTCTGGAATGGGTGAACTAGTTGTTACATACGTGTAAGGTGTATTGAATAGTATTTCCTCCATTAGCAAAGACGTTTTGTGCTATGAGAAAGCAGTTTCTTAATGACCAACTGTCTAACCAGGTTATCATGCATGCTAAATCAAAACTGCAAGGTTCATTAGCCTCTGCCATGCTTTGGAATACATAAATTATGGAAGTTATTACTATTTTGCATACAGTGATTGCATAGTTATATTCAAATACACTTTCAGTGCAGTCAAAGTTAAAGAGTCAATTAGTCAAGTTTAAGAGGTGCTGAAGTTGAATTGTTCTGTGTTTGCTTGTGTTAGTGAAAACCATCATCATAGCTATTTTCGGAAAAAAAAATGTAAGGCTTAAGTTTCAGGTTTTTAGTACTGGCCGGTGCAGAAAGATCCTTTCCATACATAAGGGCCTCAGTGTATGTGGGGGTGAGATGGAGTCCCATCAATAATATTATCCTACATCCTAGCAGTTCTCACCTCTGAGATATGACTTTCTGTTCTTGACTGATGAATGTATTGTTTTCTTATTGTGGGTGTGAAAATTAAGCTAAAAAATCAGATCATGTGGTCTTCTATCCCCCTTTGAAAATACTTTTAAGAGGCAAGTGAAATAGTAGTTGATGATCTTCTATGTGGTTGTGGAAATCCTAAACCAGTAGATTTTAGTGCTGTATGGAAATTAAAGATGTTTGTGTTGTACTTTGCTGACTTATCCTTCTTTAGAATGGCAGTAACATTAGAGGTAAAACATAATGTCGTATACACATCTGTTTCTAGCAAAATCTGTTTTGTGTGTATATGAGGACTGAGACACAAAAAATGGGACTGTGCCTGTGATACTTTTTATTTAACAAATTAAGAAAATCAACAACAATCACCTTCAAAGTAGTATACTCTACCGAAATATTTCATAGACTTTACGATATGAATCTCTGAAACTCTGGAAACATTTTAAGAATAAAATAAGCTACATTTCTGTAAGATTTAAAATCTTTCAAATCCAAAGCAAAACCTTCAACATGGTTTTAGTTACAGCATTAGAAAATTATACTTAAAAGTAGACACACAATTTGACTTGCAAATCCTACGAGAAGCATCTGAAAATCAAATTAAACAGCAAAAAAAGTACTGTTGCTGTCTACATAATGAGGGGTAACTAATTTTGAGTACTAAATAAATATTTCAAGGTTATTTTCTATATTTTGGTTTCATTAAATGTTACTAAAATATGTTCATGTTTTGAGTAATTTATTAATTTATAATTAGCTAAAAATGGAATTATTTGTAAAACCAAATGCAAGTATTTGTGTGCTAACAATGACTAACAGAGGAGGAGGGGTAGGTTTTGCCTATTTGTTCAAGGAAGGAGAGATGTGATTGATTTGGTACTAGCAAAATGGTAGCTGTGTGTGATTTTGTAAAGCACCTGTAAGCCTTGGTTTGACTCAAAAGTTGGTTTGACTTGCTAAAGAAGTTGTAAGGTCAAGAACAATGATGAAGGATAATACCAGACATCAGTCAAGAATTCTTCTAATGTTGGAAGTTGTATTTAGCAAATATAACCAAGTTCTAAAATTCTAGTGATCTCCATCAGTTTGAATTATTAGAGCTGAACATTTTCAAGGAATTATTTAGCTACTTCTGTCTTTCAGAGGAAGAGCTTGTTTCCAAATAGATTCTTTATTTTAATCAGGAGCCTTCCCACCTCTATCTTAATTGCTTAATATTTATGCATCATCTTGAAGTGTGAAATTCTGTTACTATTTGATGGGTTTATGAATCATTTCAGCGCTCTTCTGTTCAATATGTTCTTGTTTTATTGTGGGTACAAATTAGCAAATTGCAACGAAGTTGTTCGGTTAGAAAGCGGAGATGCAATTCAAAGCCCTTCTGCCAGTCAAGCAGAATCTTTAATACCTGCCAGTCAAGTTCTTTAAATTATGTTGTTATAGCAACTGGGTGTCCTCTTCCTTACTTAAAACATCTCGTGTCAAATAATTAGTACTGCTTAATTGTATGTTATTGCAAAAGAGGCAAGTAATTAAAGAGGTTCGTGCAATGTCTACAGGGTCAGAAAGAGTCAGAGACTACTTGTAATTGGAATTTATTTCATGAATATGAATTAATACATCAAATAATCAGACTCGTCGTTCCCTGGGATCCAAAATAAGTATCCAGAATATTTGAATTGCTGTTGCTTGCTCAGAAACATTAATGGATAAAAATTATCTGTTGACCCCACTCTTCTTTTTCTTTTCCCTTGTCTCTTCTTGTTTGTTTAGGAAATTTATAATGTATGTTGTATTTAGTCCTTCCCTGTTGTGATGTCCACATAAAGTATCAGGTTTGGCCTTTTCTGTGTGTTTCTCTGTGTGTTGCTGGTCAGTCTGGTGCTGCTGCAGGGTTTTTTTCTGTTGTCTTAGTTTGATCCTCTTCATGGAAACTTTCTGAGCATTAAAGACAGTAATCATTGTAATCCACAAATTTAGGGCTTTGAAGGGAAATAAAGATTATGTGCAACATAATATTTGGAATTTCAAGTCAACAAGTGTCAGAATCAAACAGAAAAAATAGTTCAACTAATCCCAGTTATGGAAGTAAAACTTACTGGAAATTCAAGAACCTGCTGTTTTTAATGGTCTGAGGAGGTAATTTTTATTTCTCTTCAGAACTTCTGGATATGATTCACAAACCATTTTTTTTGATGTGAAGTACAGAATCTGTCATCAGACAATAATAGTTCTTTGCTTAAAGAGAAAACTGTGCCATCCTGAAGGGAGAAATTTAAATGAAAGAGCTTCTGAAGTGGTACAATAGCTGTTTTGTAGACTACATACAGTTGATGTAGTGCCGTACTGAGGTTTCGTGCAATAGCTGTGATGGAAAATGAAAGAACAGATTACAGCCAGTCAGTTTATGTGAAAGTGATCACAGTTAAAATAATACCCAGCAAAAGCCTTACTAATCCCAGACATGGGTGAGTAAATCTTTCAGTGACTGCAGATGGAACTTTTTCATGTAATCCAAGCACTGTTCTCCATGTTATTCATGTTCTCGCATTATAGGGCTTTGCAGTTTTATGGTTGACAGTCCCATCTGTTTCTCTTCATCTTCTAGCTTTCCTATCATCCTCTTTTTATGTTTTCTTTACTTAACAAGGCCATTCATACCTTATCTCAGTGCATACAACTGTAGCAGGAGCTAGTGATAATTAGGTGTGTGGGACTCAGGGAGTTATTCCCATGTGGCACCTCTGCCATATGGTTTTGAAATTACTCTTTGCAATGAAAAGTAAAGCTTTACTTCTCACCTCAGGCATGCCTTAAGGTAGAAAAGTTGACTTATTTGTGGCAATGAACCTCTTTAGTATCTTACCAAACTTCATTCAATGGAATCCATGTTTTTAATTAAAATGATCAAATGCTTTTCTTAAGCCTTTGAAAAAAAGGCATTGTTCACTGATGAAATCAGAAGCAAAAAAGGAAAATTATAACCTTTATCCCTAACAGTTTTTATTTTTTAAAAAAAGACATTCTTTGTTCATTCCACTATGTATCAAGTCTGTCTTCCACTATGCTTTTAGTAACTGATGCCTTGCAGGACTTTTTGTTGTTTAATTTTCATTGGACTTCCTGGATTCACCTTCTGTTACATGCATCTCATAGTGTTTGTTAATATTTAACTTCTTTAGATTTACAACTTCTAAGTGTTTAAAGGATATTCTTCTATTAATTACACAGCTGTACTGGTGATTACTTCATGTTTTGGGTGACTTGTGTAGGGAATGCAAAGTGATAATATTGTGAAAGTGTGAAATTTTTGCAATTTAATATATTTGCATATGGAACCTCTTGAGATACAAACCCACCCTATTGTCTTACCTTTGGCTGTGTACTATGATAAATTATGAACGCATACTGTCTGAATTTACTACATAATTGCAAAACCCAGACTTTCATCATTCAGACCTAGCAAAAGTATTTATTTTCCAGCTTCTTCAGATAGTAACAAAATTTTAGAGTGTACACAGGTCCCACATATGCTGTGGCTATAATTCCTATTTGCAGCATTCCTCTAAATCCACAATTTCTTCAGCAAACCAAAGATCTTTATATAGAGAGTACTGTATACCTGGTAGGGGGCTATAATTGTGGTTAATGCAAGAAGTAATGCTGTTTTAATTTTTTTTAATTATATACAAAATTGTTAGAGGTAAAATAGTATTCCATTTTGAAATTTCCAGTTAATTTAAAGGGTGGGTGGTAATTTTGTCCCTTAATTGGTTGCTGTTAGGTTTAAGTAGCAACTCTTTTGGAAATAATTTCAAATATATGTGTATTAGTTTTTGCTTTAAAATTTAGTCTTTAATAAATTTTATCAGCTGGCACAGGTATGTTTGTTCAGTGGAAACTAAACAGATAAAAATATACAAATATTTGTCAGAGTTACAACAAAGATATAGAAGATGTTCTGCAGCTTTTTTTCATACTGAAAAGTGCCAGGCATTTCTTTAAAACTGAGCAATGCGACATGAATATTAGTTTAACTAAGTGTAAAGAGATACAGAATCCTTGTTCTCAAGTATTTATTTAACTGCCTTGATGAATATAGCTTCTTAAAAGGGCATAAATCTCCACTCTCAGTGGGTAAAGTACAGTTCATTGCTTCATAGCACATCTTCAATTCAAGTCATGCCAGAAATGGAGGACTTATATGCCATCCATATTATTCTAAGGCATGTTGAAAATGTACTAACCCACTGAGATATGCATTATTTATGAGAGATTAATAGTAATCTACATGAATTTGTGATCATTCTGTTTTTTTCAAAAAACAAAGGCCAAAAGTCTTGTAATAATTCTGATTTTATGACTTCTTTCATATGAAGGTAAAACTATCTGCTGCATTGAGCTTGATCATTTAAATATAATACCATGCATCTGCAACTACTTTGTGCCAAAAAAACTACCCCTGAACTGCATTCGCTTGTCTTGTAGGAAGTGTTTGGTGATCAGGTCTTCAGTGGTTGAACTTGAAACACAACAGGTGATAATTAAAAGACATTTTTCTGCTTTGTGAGAGGTAGGCTGAAGCACCAAAATCTAATTTACATACCAGCTAATTAAACTAAAAATTGGAACAAAAGAACACTGAACATTTTCAAAAACTACATGTGATAACCAGTAAATCCTGATTTTATCACCAGCAAGAATTTGGCAGATTAACCTTTTCTAGATTTGGTCTTTGCTACTTCTAAAAGTCAGATAATATTACAATATGCTTCCATTTAGGAACATAATCTGAAATAGGTTTCAAATGCATTAGTTTTGAGAAACCATGGGTAACATTTATCAGCAAACTAGGACCACAGAGGAAGAGACAGTAAAGCTTTTAAACTCTGTAAATTTATAGTGTCTTTTAGATTATCACAATTGATCTTAAATAATTGTAATTTTTTTTGTAAGTGTGATGGTTTGAGTCAAAACTTCCCCAAAAACCTCACAGCGTCCGCAGCCCCTCCTTCCTTCCACCCCCCACCCTGCTGTACAAGCCCAAGGGAGAAAAGGTAGGAGGAAAGAAAGGCTGAAAATACTGAAAACAAGCAGACTGAGACTAAGTGATTATATATANAATTATGTCCCACCCTCAATTACACCCTTATTTACGTAGAAAAACTTATATGGAATATCTAGGAGTAGTTCTTAAACCCATCACAGTAAGGAATTACTTAAATACAACTGTTTAAAAAGTATTCTTGCATTTTGAAAACAATTACTACATACTTTCTGAGTGAACAGAAATAGGTGAAAATAAATGGTAGATATTTTGTTCTTGTTTGTCATACCAGCATTGAAAAATTCTGTCCTAGGGCTGTGATAGCTGAGAGTATGGCAGTGTCCTGGATGGAGGAAATAATACCATGGTAGTAATACCATACAAGGCAGTGGTGAATTCTGCTTCTTGGTTATTGGACTGTTCTTTGTATAGTTTAAGAATGAAGCTTCAGTAGCAGAGACTATGGATATGGGTATTTCCACTGCTTTGAAGGGAGAGGGCTGTTCAACAACTGTGTCACTTTTATGGTTTAGCATTTTGTGTCAGCTGTGCTTTCACAGGTCAGGTTCTACTGAAAACCCAATAGTTAAGGGTCCAGGAAGAAGCAGGCAGAGATATAGGTAGTGGAAATGATAGGTCTGACATTATTGTCAGCTAAGAAATCTGAATACTCTTCTGAGGCTCCTTGGAGGTGGAGATCTATTTCTGTGTCTCATTCTCAGCATCGTGTGAAGCAGATGGAATCAAATAGCAGTCAGCTTTCTCAGGCTACAATCTCCTACTATAGTTAGTTTTGTTCATCACCTGAAGTTCTGGTTCCTTGCAGAAAATACTGCTTCTGTCTGGCCTAAACTATTCCAGTTAACAGGCAA
>WAAB01003730.1:237-55558 GCA_013389865.1 Piaya cayana
TTAGTGACTGATGGGAATGGTTGGACTCGATGATCTGATGGGTCTTTTCCAACCTGGTGATTCTATGATTCTATGATTTAAATCAAGAATGAGGAGAAGGGAAAAATCAACATATTTTAATTAATTTTAATGTCATTTTGCAAAAACATTTCTGTTTCAAAATGGGCATTTTTTCAAGGTTCAAAAAGGCCTTAAAGTCTCCAAAGCAACTCTTCCCAGTGATCTGGATTTTCAAGATCAGTTAATTGAAAATCTGTGTTTTGTTTGCCCTGAAATGAGAACAGCTTCAGGTTCATTTTCTTTGATCAGTTAAAGAAAAATTCACATATGTCCAGAAGCCACAAGCCAGAAGTCACAGAGTGAATGGTGCCAACACTGGGAACAATATTCAGTTTCTCTGATCCCTTTTTGTATTTCGTTGTGTGTTTTGTAGAGGACTCCATTCAAAATCTGTGCGTTATCTGAAATTGTGTGCTTTCCTAAAAAAATACGTTTTGCTTATTTCCTTCTAGAGATTCTGGTACCTTCCTTAGATCGCAGATAAGGATGCAAATGAGTGGCAGGCACACTAACTTTGCTGTGTATTAGGAGCAAACTCCCAGGGGCAGGAGGAGTGAAGGGAGGGTTGTTATTTCAGGTATGCTTGTGTTCTACAGAGTCTTATTTTTAGTGGCTTTGCAGCAGGAGAAGAGCAGTGATGTTTGCCTGCTTGCTCTTTCTCAGGCAGCTGTGGAGTTGTGAAGACAAACTCTCCCAGCCACTGCTACGTGGTGGGAAGTTACTGCTGATCTGATGAAGGCTTGATAGCTGCTTTGTTCTCTTCGCTTTGGATTGTGTTAGAGGGGATAGCAACACACATAGCAATTTGTAAAATATTCCTGCAGACTTAACCAGGCTTTCAGTAACGGTGTGGTTTTATCAGTGGCAAAAGAACTTCTTTTTAATAAAGTGACAGACTTTACAAAAACTGAAGTATCAGAACATGTGAAATAGCCTGGAGCAGGCAGTGTTTTAAACCATTAAACTTTTACTAGCTGTTTCTCTTCTTTTTTACAGTGGTGCACTTCAGGGAGAAGTTGAATTCTTCTAAAGTCAGTGGAGTAACAGAGTAAAAAAATCAAAAGGAGAAGGATTTTATCTGCTCCTTAGTTTAGCAATGGCAGTTCCAGGGCTGCAGATTTCACAACCATATTGCTCGTGGCAGCCCATTTGATATTCTTTTACAATGCATTCTTGGATGCGTATGATTGCACGAGCTTTGACTTCCAGCTTTCAGCTGGAAATGAAAACCTTCATGGCTGCAGGGCTCCCAAAATGAAGATACTGCAAGGATACTACAAAGCAGCATGAAGAATCCCAATTTCCTTGTGATCTCTTGAGGTTAAGCCAAGCTAAGAGTGATAGGAGATGCATGTTACGTCTTGATGGAATCTGACATCTTACCCAATCAGAAGGTAGAAGCCAAGTATTCACCTTTTCTGGTGCTTGCTCCAGTGAATTAGTAGGGGGAGAAGGACTGAAGGAGGAGAAACCATCCTGGAGTGAGGGCAAAGCGAGGCAGGAGAAGGAAGAGCAAAGCAAAGAGAGTGAGGAAGAGCAAGTACCTCCTTCAGGAGCAGTGATATACTAAACCAGCTAGACAGAACATGCAATATCACATTCAGATGACGTTATTGCATTGGTTTTGGTCACTCAGGGTCCAGAGGACCCAAATAGAAGGAAAAATCAAGTGTAATCAGCATAGTTTGTTCAATGATATGAAAGAAAATACTTCCTCATCAGAAAATGGGATTTTGTCAGGATTGAACACTTGCACAGAATATCACTGTGAAGGGCTGAATTTTATAATGGGAAAATAAATCTCTGCCTTCGGGGTTCTGGGAAAATCAGGTTCATGCCATGATTTTCCACAACAGAGTGTGCTTTCTCTCACCAGCTGAACTGCCTTATACCATCCCGAATATTTCTGATCTGTCTTGAAAGAGACATTCGATTTAAGTCAGCAAATGACTGTTTTTATTTTCTATGATGTCTAAACATTTCATTTTGATAGAAAATGATGAAATCATGTCCTGTCATTTCATCTCAGTGTCAGTATTCCTGACATCAGAATCTTTCTGACCTTTTCACCTTGGGATGAAGCAACTCCAGAAAAGAAAATACTTTTTCTGATCTGCTCTAGTAATCAGGAGGCAGTGCAAACATGGAAAAAATGCACTACTAAAAATAAAAGTTGTAATAGCAACTGTTGAGTTCAGTCCATGTGCTGTTGATGTTGATTATAAAGGGAACAGGAACAATTTTAATCTCTCTCTAGTATGAAGAGCAGATATGGCAAAGGTGAGTTCTGAACATAGAAGCAAAATAATGGTCCCATGTCTCCCAGGAATCATCTGAAACTCACCTAAAGCTGTTGGGAGTTACTGGATTTGTCTTTTTTGAATTCTGTCAGTTCATCATTCTGATGTGAATCTTGAGAAACAGCAAGGTTTTCATGGAGCTCTTTGCCTTCTTGTAAAGGGATTTTTTGTTTGCCTTCTCCTAGGGATCTTACTGGTTTTACCTGCTTTTAAAGCCCAACTCATTGTATACTGAATCTCAGTATTAACAAGTGCTCCATCATCTCAATGAAAAGAGATTGGTTGGACTCCAGAAAAAGTGTTCAGGGGGAGTAAGGAACAGACAAGCAGAATACAAAGAGAAATCAGTTCTCTTCTTTCTTCTACAGGGTTAAGCCAGCAGTGCAGCACATGAGGTTACACTTTTATAAATGAAAGCTAAATTGGGCTCAGAGCATCCAATAGCATCTGTCTCCAAAATAGGAACTTGCATTAATCATTATAAGTTGTGATTCTTTCCCTTGAAAAGTTCCTTTAGCTTTAAAACTCTTTGTGTTCTTCAGTTCAGTGACCGTCTGCCACTTTCTTTTAGAAGATGTGGTATTTATAGCTCTTCATGCCTGCTCTAAGCCAGCCGCCAGATCATGACACAAACCTCTGTGTTGCTTTATTACCACACAGCAAAAAGTTACAATATGCCATATAAGTTATTGTCTTTGCAGCCCAGTTTAGGATTTTTCTGGACATATCAGATACACTATAGCCATTAAATGACTTTGCTTTTGCTTATCATTTGCAGGACTGTCCAGGTGTTTTATTAGCTGTGGAAGGGATTGGTTTTATTAAAGTAGAAATATATGTGACAAGATACTTTCAGCTGACTTAAATATGCTTGGATCTCATAGGACTATATTGATTAATATTGTATGAGGATCAGGCTGGTGATCTGGAATTAGTAGAGAAACCGTTGGTCAGATATGAAGTATCTTCAACATTGTCTATGGGACACTTGGAGGACTTGGGGTGTTGGACCTGGGGGTGTTGGTCGACAGCTGACTGAACATGAGCCAACAGTGTGCCCAGGTGGCCAAGAAGGCCAGTGGCATCTTGGCTTGGATCAGAAACGGTGTGACCAGCAGGTCCAGGGAGGTTCTTCTCCCTCTGGACTCAGCACTGGTGAGACCGCTCCTTGAATCCTGTGTGCGGTTCTGGGCCCCTCAGCACAAGAAGGATGTTGAGGCTCTGGAGCGAGTCCAGNCCCAGGGAGGTGGTTGATTCGCCTTCCCTGGGGATGTTTAAGGCATGAGTAGACGAGGTCCTAAGGGACATAGTTTAGTGTTTGATGGGAATGGTTGGACTCAATGATCCAATGGGTCTCTTCCAACCCGGTGATTCTGTGATTCTGTGACTTTTGGGGTTCTCAGAGGCAATAGAAAGAACAAGGGACTTATTTAGGACATTTGTATATGAAGGGAAAAAAGGGCCTGCAATTGTTAGAAAGGCTTAGAGATCAAAAGGACGTAATGAGACAGGACTTGTAATTATGTCCAGTTCTCACATTTTCATTAGTAATGAAGAAAGGAATTATGCTCTAGTGGTTAAACCTGGGCTGGGATTTTAGGCATTGGGGTCAGTCTGCATGCAGTCTGTGACTTTTGATTTTCATTTCATTTGCTGCTGCCTTAATAAGTTTGGAAAACAATTGAATAACTCATTGGATGGATTTTCAAATGCAGCATTGAAATGTGCTGGTTATAATATGGGCTCTGGCATCTGCTTTCAGCAACAACATTGGTGTGCTACTGGAATCTTTGACACATTATTTATTTGATCTGTCTCAGCATAGACACATACAAAAGATGTATAATGGTTCTGAATTACCTTGACAGATAAAGAGCATTAAGACTCAATCCTTGAAAAATGCTTTGAGGTCTTTACATAAAATGTAGTATCTAAGCATCATCATTATGATAGTTAATAATGTACATAACCCTAACTAGGACAGAGCACAGACTCTTTAGACTCTTAACTCCTGTTAAGTTAATCACAGCATATAAAAGTTACTGTCATGATAAAATATTAGTGGCTAAGTAAGGATTTAGAAATATTTCCAGATTTTTTATGTAACAGGGGCTGTACACGTCTACCGACTGAAGATTTCTTCCCTTTTATCTACCGTTTGGACTGTTTTGTTGAGGAAAGCATGTAACCCTCCTTGACTGAAGCTTAAAAGAAAAGGACTTTTGTACATCAAGCCACAGGCTAAATGAATTGATTTATGCAAGATGAATTTCAGACTTTTGCGGCTAATCCACTGAAATAGGGTAGCTTTCGAATTATTTTTCTGTTCTGTTTTAAGGAGGTAGTCATGCTTGCTGTCTACAGGACCAAGGATCAATTAATACGGAGAGAAGAGATTTAGACACAGATGTAGAGGGTGAACAGTGCTCATTGGTGTGATAGACAGTAATACTTGAATTTCTGAGTGCTCTCCAGAGCTTTTCTGAATTCAGGAAGGAGTCTTGCAGATCAATGTCCTGCTGCAGCTATAATGGTGAAACATCTATATCCACAGAGTAGGTTTTCGTGTCTCTTTTCCATTACATATACATACAGGAAAACAAGTGTAAAGACAGTGTATGGGAAGTGATGTGCCTGCATTTGATATACTTCTTTTCTGCAGTGCTGACTCTGTTAACTGCTGTGGTCACTAATACTCAATTAATGATATCCAGCCCACTTAATTCAACCTTACTTCTTGTGCGATGGGTCTGTAGTGACTATCCACCTGTTCCTGTCTCTTGTTGCTGCTTTTGGGTTTTTTCCTGTGCTTTCTATCTTACTTTTTTCTCCATATTTCTGCCCTTACTTACCGATTTGGTTGCCACCTTTTCTGAAAGCTTTGTGACACCAAAATATCTAGTGTATCCTAATGTCTCCTAAGCACGTTGGCTGCATGCCTAGATCCTGCAGTTCCTTATTTAAGATTTGCAGAAGAGTCCAACTTCCACTTAGGGGACTGGGTAAGCTTGGACAGAGCAAATGTATCCTACGAAAGACCAATTAATTCCTTTCCAGATAGGTTTTTGGTGTGGCATAATCAAATATAAAATCCTCCTCTCCTTAAACAGCTCAGAGTGAATAAGATTTGAGGCAGATGGTTTTGCGTTGTCTCATTCTGTCATGTGCTCTCAACTCTTCCCTGGTCTCCTGTGATGAGTTTGGTTACCCATTTACATATTCTCTTGGTACTTAGAAAATTAATGTAATACTTCTCAAAGATTTCCAAGAGCATGAGAAGATAAACAAGTAAAACATGTCTAAAAAGTCCTTAGAGGTGTCAGAACACAAGGTGTTATCTGAGTCCAGTTTATTATTAAAAAATAATCATCTGTAATAGTATTTATGCTTTACACATGTGAAAGGATCTTGTCTCTTGACTTTTCTGAGACTGTGGTACAGGTGTTGTGTTTGTTCATAGGAGATATTAGTGCTATTCTTTTTCCCATGTCAGCTACCTATAGAAATGCTGAACAACTTCCCTGTTTCAGCCTTATTTTGCAGCATCACCTTATTTAACCGGTTATTGGATATTAAGCCTAATTTCTCAAGCCATTTAGACATTCAAATCCAATTATTTTAATTTGGATGAGAAAACTAAGCACCTACAAAAATGACCTTAATGGTTCTTCAATTTTAGTTAAAAGTATAGCTGTGTGTGTAGAGCAGGTGGATATTTTTAAAAGCTGATATTTTCTCCCTACTCATACAATCTCTCACCTATAATTGCAATCAGAAATAAATTTATTATTTTCAAGTAGGTAATTATTTTGCAGCTGTTAATGGGTTTTGTTTAAGTAAATTGAGGGCATCTTCTTTAGACTTCAGGATTTGAATGCCTTCAGCAATTTCTTTGAGCATTTGTGAGCATGTGAAAAGCTGTTGTAGTATTTGAGATTTTGTGCAGACCTGGAGCAGATACCAAAATGAAACCTATGAACATGATGTTCCATTACATGCTCCATTTCATTCTACTAAAAGCCACAGCAGTAGAAATGAAACTTCAGTAATGAAGGAAAGTATCATTTGCCCTGGTGACTAGACGTCTAAAGGCACAATGGATGTGTACTAAAATATATTTTATGCATTGTCTGCAAGTATTAGATTAATTGCACTTGACTGTCACTAAAAGAAAAAATGAGGGCTAGTATCACGTGCACATAGACATTTTCTGCTAATGACTGGATCTCATTTCTGCCACTGAAAATCCAGAGTTAACCCAGTGTAGTTAATGAGATTGCTCTGGAGTTTATTTGCTGAAGAGAAGAGAAAATCTAGTCCTTACTGGGATTGTTTTGCGTGTGTCTAAGCGCAGCTCTCACCGTTGCTGGATGGTTTAGTTTGGCATCAGTTTACTGCTGAAAGCAAAGATCAGCCAGAGCCAATTTTAGCTGTTTCAGTGCCATAGCCATAAGTCAGCCCGTGCTTCTTTGAAAGTTCTTCACACGTTTCCATGATGCTGAGCTGAGTTTCAAGCTTGTAACAAATCTTGAAAGCAACTGTTTCCCTAGGGCTGAGAATTTCATCACAAGGATTTCACGCAGGCCTGCAGACAGGATAAGAAACAGCCCCTCTGGCAATACAGTTGTATGTACTATACTAATTTTTGAAGACACCTTGACAAGTAGTTTTCCAATTTCTGCCCTTTGTTCCCAGGTTAAACAATGTGTGTGTCTAAACTCATCTTCCACTCTCTTTCCTCTAAGTAGATTCAGCCGGGCTGCATTCATTGATATTTATTTCTTTGGAGCTCAGGCTGCTAGGGAAACTGTATGTAGGTACGACTAACCTCATCCTGTGCTTTTTAGTATCCAGACCTGACAGTTATCATCTGGTCTGCAGCAGGGCTAATTACTGATAAGGGTTTTCTTCATGGACTAGTTGGTTGGTTTGTTGCTGTTGAGGCTCTGAAAGAAACAAGTCCATAACATGAGATGTTAAGTGTCATAAAGCGTGCCTAACACAGAACAGATAAATCAGAAATTACTAGGGGACGTGAATGAAGATGATCACAGAAGTACATTAGGTGGGAGAGGACTTCTTTCACTCCACAGCCCAGGAAATGTATAAAGAATTAATCTGTTATTGTGTTGGTAGTCAGGGCATACGCAGTGGAAGGGACTTGGTCTCTTTCCCACTCAGTCACCACCAAAAGATTAATTATCTGCTTTACACACTGTCAAGGGTGAAATGATAAGCTGTTTACAAATGTCTAGTTTAAACAATTATGTTTGATCATATACCAACCTCTGGCAAAATTCGTCAAGATAATGTCAGTTCCTAAGGCCCATAAGTTGTCCCTGATTCTACAATGAATATCCCCAGATTTGGTGATAATTAGCTTTGTCCGATCTGTCATTTATCCTATTTTTTGTTTAGTGAAAGGATCCAAGGAAGGATTGGAAAAACAATTTGACTGTAAGGCTGAAATTTTCAGTGTGATTTAAGGTGACTGGTCTTATATAGTCTGATGGGAGTTGAGCACTCAACTTCAGGTTTCATTGGAAAATGTAATTTAAGAAATCAGTTTAAGGGGATGATCAAGATGAAATGCGATCTATCATTATGATCCAGTTGATCTCTTCCAACCTGGTTATTCTATGATTAGCAAGGTCTGGTGGTAAGCAGGTGATTTTCCATCAATCCAAAAGCAGGAAAACTCTTATCCACAAACTAGATGCAGTAAGGAAGCGTACAGGAACGTCTGCTGAATCCTCAGACTTATTTCTTGGCTGTCATTGCGCTTTCCTTTTGAAAAAGCTTTAGATGTGAAGTGCTGTGTTCAGACATGCCTGGTATCTGCAGCACACTCATTGGGATTAAGGGAGGCGTGTTTGTGTCTTCTGGAACCTAGTCCATGTGTAGACTAGTTTGCTGCTAGCAGATTTCATAGGTGTTTCAGAACTGCCCTAAGTTTTAATGACCTAAATCATAATGAGACCATCACTCAGACAGGCTTCTCTGGAGTTTGGTATGTTTTCTGTTCCTGGGAACTTCTTGACTCTTTTATCAGAAGCTGATACTGCACTGACCAGTCCAATTATCTGTAAGTGTAAAAGCCTCATTTGTTTTCTTTCCTCTTTATAACATGACAGGAGTGCAAGTGGGCCAGAGCGGGGGCACCAAGACTGGCCTGAGTATATCTCTGAGAATACTCAGTTATTCCCTGCTCATCAAAGAGGGAAAATAAGGACAAAATCGACAGAAAATAAACCAATTCTGCCTGGACTGGTATCACTGTTAAACAGAGGCGAACTTCCGAGAGCGGTTTTGTTACAAGCGTAGAAATGGGCATTAAATGAATGCCAGCTTCCCAGGGAGTGGGGCACCACCATGATCTCCTACTAATTATCACTTCTACTAAATGCTTATCCAGCTAGCGTAGGGCTCTTGAGGGTGTACATCAAGCCTTTCATTTGTTAGAGTCATATTTTTCTCTTTCTCATGAAATATAGCTTGACATGCAGAAAAGAGCAGTTTCTAATTGAACTCCCACCTAAATCCATTACAGCTGCTGAAGTCATTGGGACAGGGAGATGAAAGAGCTGTAATGATCCAAGTATGTAAATATAGATGTAGAAGTTTGTTTGGAGGCATGAAGGTTAGAGGCCAGATATCACGAAACCAAACATAAAGCGTCTTGGCAGAAATTGAATCAGTGCATTAGTTATCATGGATTTTCATAAAAATAAAGTAATAATGCACATTCCTGTTTCAGTTCATAAATGTGAAGTGACAGCCTGTGAGTTAGCCACTGAAATGGTATTATAGATGCAAAAAAAAAGAATAGAGGAAATTGAGAAAGCAGAAGAGAGCATTGTAATAGAATTGGGCATTGGCATAAATAAAAATAATGAAAAGGAGATTGATTTAATGGAAGATTTGAAAGTCAGGAACTCAAGGTGTTATCTACTCATCTGATAAAGAATCCCTCAGGCTACACAGCTTTTAGCTGAAACAGCCAGATTTACTTAAAGTAGATGAACTTTAAATTTTTATGAGGAATAACGTATTACAAGGGAACACGGTCTATCAAGAAGTTGTCCAAAAGAGGAAGAAGCTTACATTGATCTGCTGGAAAATTATTTTGGCTTATAAACTTTGTCAGAAGATTTACAAGGAGATATGAAAATGAGAAATTGTAATCCAAAGAGCCTACATAGCAACAGCTACACGGTAGCAATTTCTGAGTATTAGGAGGGAGGCACTCTTGGTGAAATGAGTTGTCCAGGCTACTTCTGTGGATGGTGTTTTGTACATAGAAAGCAGGTAGGACAGACACAGATGCTGTGTGAGTGACATCTCCATCTAAGTGTCTTCCAGTGTGGAAAGATTTATTTTAGCTTGTGAAAGCCTTTCAGGATTCACACGTATGCATCTATAAGTGCAAAGAGACTAGAATTTCCCTTGTCTGCACATGTCTAAGGGAAGAATGCTCAGATATCCAGATTAAACTGTGCTGAGATCTCCTCTCAGTAGCTTAAGGTGATAGAACAATGCTTTTTTTAGAGCTGATTTATGCAAAAAAACATGGCAGCCAACAAGTTTGGAGTGCAGCTTCATCCCCAGCAGTCCTGTAGGTGTGAATAACTACACACTGAGATCTTGCAGCAATCGTAGTTCTGTTGCAGATATAACAACTTTCATTTTCCTTCTCTCTCCATTATACAGAGTACTGCTTTGCAAACAAATAAAAAGAAAAGGATTAGGGAACCTCTTCTTAACTGCTGTACCTCAACTTATTGAGATATGCACATAGGTACATAGAGACTGGTGATACACAGCAGAAAAAAAGCCCAGGGAAGAACTAGACATATCCTGTAATCAACTTTTCTCTTTCTGTAATATGATTTTGCATGGTGAAGATCAGCTTTGCTTCTGAAAAATAGCCTGAATGCTCTTAGCAAGTCCCTCATAGCATCTTCTTAAGGCAGACAACCCTTATTCACCTGAAGGGGAAAAGAGTTTTATAACTCCCCTAAAATCTCACAGCAACGAATTTTTGGAGACGTTCAGAAGGCTTCGTGGAGGCCATTGAAAGCTATGACACATAAAGAAGTGTTCCTTCTTTCTCTGTCTTACTCTCCCTGTGAAGGGATGAGTGGCAATCATCAGACACATGCAGCTTTTTTCATAGTAGGTCTTGAAGTCGAGTGCAGCTGCGCGATGGCACGGGGGGGCTTCCCGCAGGAACGGGAGGAGAGTGATGGGACGCCAGCAAGCCTTGTAATCTGCAGCTTTGAAGCCAGACTGGCAAGTGCATTGCCACTGAGCACAGGGATACTAAATGAGCTCAGTCTCTGATCTGTTTTAAATAAAAAAGGTGAGTTTATGAGCAGCTGGAATTGTGGCACCAGGTTGAGCTCAAACAATTGCAGTGATATTTAGCCCTTGCCATCAGCTGTCTACTCAGTTCAATGGTGAGTGTGAAGGATAAAACCAGAGTGAGCTCCTGCCAGCTCAGTGTGCCGAGAGCTTGGCATTAATATGTACATTTTTCTAAGAACTTTGCATATATTTGAGCTGTCCGGTTTGTACGCTGTCTGGATACAAAGAGGAGAGGGTGCAGCTGCCCAGCTGCTCCAGGTGCCTGCAAGGTAGGCCAGGGTATCCCTATGCAGAGGACTCGTGGATTAGCATAAATGAAACACTAAATACTGAGTATGTCTGGCACAGCATTGACAATAAAGATGTGAGTGTTGCTGGGTTTTGGCCATGAGATCTTTATAAAAGAGCAAGAGTATGTGTGAAACGCCAGAGAAGATCTGACAGGCTGCACTGTTGAATCCCTTGCGCGCCCTGTGAAGAAGGGAAACACTCATGTATCTGCCTAACTCTTGGTCTAGCAATTCCTAAAGAGCTTCACTATAAAATCTGCTCTTCTCATCTTTCTGGGAATTTCTTAAGCTTGAGAAAAAAAATAGGTCAACCTAGTATCCTGCTAAAAAGGATGCTGAGCAAAATGGCTTTGCTGTCTCGTGTAGGTTTATGAGGGACTCAGACCTTTGACATAGTTCACAGATGTGGGCACTCATTGACCCGTGAAGTGCACTTGCTTTGCCAGTTTTATTTCTCCTCTCTGAGCTTTGCCTACAAAGGGAAGTGCGGAAAATTGTCTGGTGCTGTGGTAGCACTCCTGGAAGCAGTTCTTTTGGGAAACAATGTGCATCCCCTGGGCTGATGTGTCTGGTCTGATTCTGAGCTTACTGAATGAGTCAAGAAAGAGGAGTCAGTGCCTCAAGTTCATTGTTGATTGTTCTTAGGCTTGTGGCTGTGTATTTGTGTAACTTGTAGCAGAACACGAGGTAGTCCAGGGTTAAGGCTCCATCACCTGTCTCATTCAAATAGATACTAATAACCAAAGGTAAAACTCTGCTGATTCCTCTTTCCGCTTCCCGGTACCGTATGTGCTGTTTTCAAGAGGAGATCATTTATTTCAGAACAGTCATTTCTGCTGGGTAATATGTGAGTAATGGCATATACTCTCGCAGTGAGTAGTGAGGGTGTAACATGACTCTAAGCACTGCAGGAGCAACTGAAGCTGCTGCTTGACATTTCTGTTACATGCTTCCATAGGTGTTTCTTTGGAGTTGGGAATATATATGTCTTGGAAAGGAGATGCAGGTCTCTCCAGCGTACTGCAGAACTTGGTGGGGATCTTGGTGTTCTGAAGTCCTTCTTATGGAAAGGTACAACTGTTTGTAGCCAACTCGTGGTGGACAACTTTCCATAGCAGACAACTCTCTGTGGATCAACTCCACATGGCTGATCATCCTCGGGGACAATTCTGCATGGGAAGGGTTACGGTTACGGTTAGGGCTAAGGTTAGGACTAGGATTAGGTTTTGGGGTCCCCACATAGTGTTGTCCCCACAGAGAGCTGGTCACAGAGAGTTGTCCTAAACTCCTTTTCTTATGCCTCTAACTTTAGGCACCCATCCTTTGTCTGCCTGATTTCCAGAAAGGGATTTTCACGTGAACTAGTAGAATTCTATATCCACATCTGATCACTTGGAACCTCAGCACCACCCTAGTCCTCCTAGTGTCCTTGAGAATCCTAGCACTGCTATGCGAATCTGGAAGATATTTGCTAACTGATTAGATCATTATTCAATTACAAGGCCAAATCCAGATTAAAAGACTTCCTTATAGCTTCATCTGTTTTCTTCTTTGTGTCTTTGTTGCCTGCATCCGGAATGCACGCATGGAGTTGCTCTTCATCTTCCAGCCTGTGCTAGAAGAGACAAGCTGCTGACTGGTACAATTCTTTCACTGAGTTTCCAGAGTTCATCGTAGGCATTAAATAGGAGTTTGCTGGAAGAGATTCAGCTACTGAGTACGCAGACCCATGGCTGTTCATTCCTGTAACTTCTACACCCTAGTGTCTTCATATGAAATACAGCTTCTCTGGGACTTCTTCCTCAGTTATACAACTTTGTTTTTAACATCATCTGTTCCTAACCAGTGAGAACAGGCAAGAAACATCAACACAGAATCACAGAATCACAGAATCACCGGGTTGGAAGAGACCCATCGGATCATCGAGTCCAACCATTCCCACCAAACACTAAACCATGTCCCTCAGGACCTCGTCTACTCGTGCCTTAAACACCCCCAGAGAAGGCAAATCAACCACCTCCCTGGGCAGCATATTCCAATGCCTAATGACCCTTTCCGTAAAAAACTTCCTCCTAATCTCTAGCCTAAATCTCCCCTGGCGGAACTTGAGGCCATTCCCTCAGTGAGGTAGTGTACTTTAAGATGGACTCCCTTTCATAATCTGACTCTTCTTTATTCTTAGTGGTTTGAAGATGGCTCAGATACCAAAGTTCAGGGTTCACCTCGATTTAACAGTAAATAAATACATAATACGAGTGCTTGTCAGGATCGAAAGAGTGTGAAAGCATTTGGAAGATCAAAGCAGCATGACTCCCATCGGAGTCAATGGGGATCAAGCAGCTGAATTCTTACAAAATGCTTTCAAATTATCCTCCACCCTCAATTCCCCATCCTCGCTGAAACCAGCTCCTGAAGCATTTTATTGAATGTGTTCCTCTTGTCATTTCTTTGAAAGTGAAAGGAAGCTCAGAGTAGCTGTAGGCTCTGGTTAGCAACAAGATCAACTGCTTTTCTCCTGAAGGCCAAATGGCACCTAGACTGCACTGCCATGTAACCCCATTAGCTGGAGTGGGGCTGATGGGTTAAGAGCTAGAGCACAGTTTGACTTTCTCTTTGGTTACAGCTTACCACTCAATTTGTTGGTTACTCTTTTCTGTAGTACATTTATGTTATGATAGCACCAACATCTCCCGACAGCACCGAGTCTCAATGACCAGGAATGGCAGCTCCCTCTCAGAGCCTGTCCTGTGACAGCGTGAACAGATACGAATAAAACATTAATGAATGAAGTAAGCAGAAATCAAAACTTTTTATGAGATCAAATGACAGAGATAAAATTGCAACTGCATTTCTCCAGTCCTCCACCTGGACTCCTGTCCATTCCATTAGTGTGTGGTTTGTTTCATAAATTTTTCTAGAATATGTCTGTGAAAGGAAAGAGTTTCTGGTCTGGCTTTCCTGTTTATGCCAAGCATAGCTCTTTTCATGGCTTGGTTGATTATTCTCAATCATTAGAGTGATGAGGCTTCATTTCTAGCCCCAGACTGAATTTACAGATAGGATTCCCCAGCACTTTTTGACCATGGGGAGCCTCTGTAAACATTTCATTCCTTCACTTATGCAATAAGGATAATAATATCTATACTATATAAATATTCATTTATATTAAAAAAACACGCACAGACACACATTTATGTCATAAACATTAAGACTTCACTATGATGAGCTTTACAAAGTGTTGTTGAGAGGTTTTTTTGCAAAATGCTGAGGCATTGTTAGATAATAGAAATAGTTTGAATGTGAAATGTTCATCAACATCACCATTGTTATTATTTTATTAGACTGTGCAAAGAAAGAGATATAGAAATGAAACAGTATTGATCCATAGTAATTTAACTGGTCCTGTACCAGACTTTATTTAGGTGTATGTGGAAAATGCTGTGCCTCTGCTCCCATCATTTTAATGTGGTTTTTTTTCCTTGAATTTTCTCGACTTAATGAAATGCAATCAGTTTTTAGGCAATGTCTTGTCTTGCACATCAGAACACTTTGCAAAGTGATGTAAATCATCACCATTATTGCTACGAATACAGGTGAGAATAACATATTTATAGTGGTTTATCACAGCTTATAAGGAAAGGAGAAAGTATGAAGTTACATTTGCTTTGCAAACGTATTTAATTGCATTCTAGCAACATAAAGTATGTGGCCACAAAGACTTCAGTTCACTCCATGTCATCAGGAAGGGTGTTGAACGCTGCAGTCTGCTTTTGGCTCCTGTCTGGAAGTTCAGAAGAGCTCTGGGTGGTGGCTTTCACATGGCTTGCATTGTTCTGTCTGTTAGTGCGCAAAATACATTTTCCAGTACAAGAGGACATGCCTTTGCTTTTGTGATCAAAGTTGAATCTGAGGAAGAACAATTAAATACTCATTTCCCTTTTTATCAAGACGACCCGCATTTCTTGTAGATAACATGCATGGACTAAGGTAGGAGGAGCTATACCTTACAGTCTGGATATATGGTTTAAAAATCACTGAAACCTTCAAACAGTGTTGAAAGGAACAAAATGTCCAGAGAAAAAAACCAGTCCTGATAGTCATTTGTCTAAGAAGATCTTGAACATTACTGCAAATGGTAATTCTGCCATCTTCCAGTCCCCAACGATCTCTAAATAGTTTCTGATCCTCTCTTGTACAGATCCTTTTCTTCAGAGCTGTGACTAGGCTAATCTCTCCTCATCCTGTACTTCATTGTTTTTATCCAACTTTACACTTTGGTCATACCTTTCTTGAATTGCATCTATTTATTTCAATTTTCTACACTGTCAAGATCATTTTGAATTCTAATCCTGTTCTCCAAAGTACTTACAACCCCTCCCATCTTGGCATCATCTGCAAATTTAATGAAATTAATTAGATGAAAATTAAATTAAGAACTCCCATTGACTTCAAGGGGCGTTGGAGTAAACCCAAGCTGTCTTACATCTTTAAGAAGTGGTTCAAGTGAAACACACTTACTGCTTTACAGGCCATTTTGTAAGGGAAAAAGACAGATGCATGCTGAATAATTCAGGGTCATTGTCGCAGACTGAGAGAGATTTAACTAATTTGTTAAAATAATGAACCTGGTTCACGGTGGGGAACAAGTGGGTTTGGATTATTTCTGTCCCCAGAGAAATGCTGGTGAAGCCTGAGTCTAGTTCAGCAGCACCACATGGGGCTTGTTTGGAGGTGCAAAACAAAAGGTAAGCATCAGTAGCAGTGCTGGTTGCAGATGGTGAGAGGCATGTTGGAATGATGATATTTTCCTTTAGGCCTGATGGAAACAGTGCTGCTACTCGATCTGTGGAATACGTGGGAACACCAGGATCACTCCCATCCTGTTCCTGGGTTTGGCCTCGTGTACCTGTGCATGTACCCCACATGTATGGACACACACATGCATGAATCTCTTCATTCATAGAATCACAGAATCACAGAATCAAAGAATCAAAGAATCAAAGAATCAAAGAATCACCAGCTTGGAAAAGACCCACCGGATCATCACGTACAACCATTTCTGTCTAATACTAAACCATGTCCCTCAGCGCCTCATTCATTGGTCTTTTCCCATTAAAAGGAAACAAATAGACGTTGAGAGTGTGACATCATCTTTAAATGAGTGCATGTCCCCAGCACAAGGGGAAAGGACAGACAGCCCTGCCCGGAGCTTGGTTGAAAACAAGCAAGCTGCAAAGAGGAGTTTGTTAAAAGCAAGTGTATCGGGCATTGAGTCTCCCTGAGCCATGTCAACAGCAGACAGGACAAGAGGGAATGGCCTCAAGCTCCACCAGGGGAGGTTTAGGCTGAACATTAGGAAAAAAAAATCACAAAAGTGTCATTGGGCACTGGAACAGGCTACCCAGGGAGGTGGTTGATTTACCTTCCTTGGAGGGGTTTGAGGGACGGGTGGACAAGGTGCTGAGGGACATGGGTTAGTGTTTGATAGGAATGGTTGGACTTGATGATCCGGTGGGTCTCTTCCAACCTGGTGATTCTATGATTGTATTATCTGCTGTATCTCATGGAAGCATGGTCACAGTCTGACCTCCGTATGTCCTAGATTACCAGCGTGATGGGTGATGAACTTACAGCCATGTGCCATTTTGCCCATGAAAACTCACTTATCTTCAGTTCTCCAGAAATAGACAGTTGGGGAGACATGATCATGAGTCAAGTGAGGCCAGAAATTCCCTTGTTGCCTCGTAGCCTACGTGTCTGTTGGGGAAGGATGCTGTCTCCTTTTCCAGTGCAAACTTTGCAGTCAGTTTTGCAGCAAGTGTAGTTTAAAAAAACATTCTCTGGCATTTCAGCTTGTCCACATTGGCAGGTGCCCACTCTCATCTGGCACTTCTGTATTATGGCTGCTGCTCTGCTGTTGGAGCACAATCTTGCTTATATATGCTTATCTGAAAATGATTTTTGGCTTAAAAAGGAATAGGTTGCTTAGAGAAATTTTTTGTGCTTTCCTGTTGCGTTATTTTTCTCCAGTCACTGCAAGTTGTTGGCCAGCTTTCCAGAATCTGGCATGCATGCATAAGTGTGTGTATATTGCAACAGATTTTTCCTTTTCCTTCTGAGTGCTAGTGCTGGGTAACGGAATACTTGCCAGAGGAGTAGAANTGACGCTGATTCTGACAGTGCTGAAGGGTTCAGTCTCCCTTCTTTCATTCTGACATTCTCTTCTCACTACAGGGTCTTTCCATTCACTTCTCCTATGTGGTTCTCACCTCCTTTAAGTCTATGGAAATCTGATGTCATATTTGGCTTAGGTCAGATCAGTGGTGTCCCTGATTTAAATTTATGCGTAACACATTGCTTTGTGGAAAGAAATTAATTAAGAGCAAGACACTTGTTTGANAGGCTCTAGTAAAAACTGGATCCTTGAGCATCCGATCTGATTTGTTGCCGGGTGGCAGGAGATGTGACACGGCTGTGATGTCTGGCATGACACAGCCTATGACACAGAGATGTCCAAACTAGTGAGTCTACCCAGTGCTGTCCAGTGGAGGAAGGTATGGAGCTCATTTATGTGAATATAGCATCACACATCATAACTGTTGCTTTTAGCGCTCAGCTGGTTAGTTATGTTGTAAATCTCTGTAGATCTCCCTGCCTGAGGCTTGGCAAGCCCATAATCAGCCCAGGTGCACCTTGCACACGTGCATTTTGGGAAGGATAGCAGAGGAGCCAACGTAACCAGGTCTCCCCAGTTCCACGTGACTGCCTTCACCACTCTCCTGTCTTTGCTCCTTTATAGCTGTTTTTGTCAAGAACCCAGGCCAAACTTTATAATCTGTTTGCAAAAGTCCAAGTGTCATTTCTGAGTCTTCGGTAACCACCTGTCGCTGCAGCACGAGCTGCATAATTAGAACTGACAATCCCTGTCTAGAGATTTCTTGGAAGCTGGAAAAACGAGAATGTTGTCAAAAAAATAGCAAAGCTTCCAGTCTGCAATGCGGTGATGGAGATGAAAGATGAATGATTCCAAGGAGGCAGAGAATATATCAGCCCAGTGCCTTTTTCAAACTAGTTTAGAAGTCCAAAACAGTCTATAAGGATTTACATTTCTCTTATAGCCTTAAAGAAAAATGTATTCAAAGCTTGCTTCTCTATTCCTCTCTCTTTACTGGACCAAAGCAAGAACAAGTTTCATAGCAGTCATGCTTAAAGGCATGATAATGGTAAAATTACTTTTGGATCAGTTGATATAAAACAATTCTTCTATTTAATTCATCTTTTAGTAACTTACCATACAATTACAAAAACTTTTTAAAAGAGAGTCTTATTTTTTCTAATAGAGAAAAAATATTTGGAGGCAGTTTTGGATCATACTGTGTTCCCAGTTCTGAGTAATGTACAAATCTCAGACTGCGACATGAATTTTTTTTGTAGACGGACTTTCAGTGGCCTTTAGTGCTCAAATTTCAGGGCAGAAACTAGTCATCTGGAGAGGGAGGGATTTCTCTTTAGGGGTTATTTAAGAGATCTACTTGTCACAACTGTCATCTTGACTGATACTTTGAGAACTGAGCTAGAGACCTCCTGAGTTAGGAGCTCAATCTGAAATTGGGGAGCTAAATAGGGGAGCTCTCCTAGCCATGAGATCTTACATAGTCTGTGCAGCAGGGCACACGAAGGAGCTGCAATGCACACTACTCAGCACATCATGCGTGCTTCGCTTCTACCCCACCTACACCTTCAGAAGCAGCATATATGTAATAGTCATTTGAATTTGTTTGTGAAGTAGAGCTCTCCTTTGCACTTGTAACATACGTCAAAAATTACCTGATAAGGATAGATGAGAAGTGACTGGAAATGTGTCTCAGGATAATGAAGAAAGAAACAGGAGTTCTCTAGAAAGACAGGCGTGTTAATGTAACTGTAATATATGTGATGGCAGTGCCAAAAATGAAAATTCACATAGACAGTGGGAATACTGTGCTATGCACAAATTGCAGAGATTCAGACAATTCAGTCCTTACACTGCCTATGTGATTCTACTACATGGGTATCACCCAAAAAGAAAAATGGTAGCGTGACTACTGAAGCCACAAGAAGTCATGAAGGTGGTGGCAGCATGTGTGCCACCAGCAGAAGCGTGGGGCTCCCCGAGGCAGCGAGGCGCGAGGGAAGTCGTGGCTGTGAGACCAGGGTCTGCCCTGGGTTTGGACAGCAGGGCACAGTGGTAGGACAGCCCTGGGATTTGGGGATTCATTTCTTGGCTGGGTCACAAATGTTCTGCGAAGCCTTAGACGTGTGATTTGATCTTTGTGTGATTCAGCTCTTTATCTAAACAGTAAATGAAAGTCTCTTTCACTTCCTCAGTTAGAAGTCATAAAAGCTTTATGAAGGGAACACCACTAGCTGAGTACTGGGGGTCTCATCTCCTCTGTGACTATGAAGAGCTGCTACAATATATTGCTAAAACATTTTTAGGAGGAAGAAGTGTTTGGATTTGGTGATTATCAAAGGTAAATGATCTCCAGGTTGCAGAAACCATGGCTCACTGAGGAGTAACCTGTTGCAAAGCTGCAACAAAGCAAGATGTGGGCTCTTCGGTGGAGGATCCCACATACACTCACTCCAAACAAGGAAGGAGATTTCAGAGGTGTGTTCATTTGGGACTGACCAAGGACTCGAGCATCTGTGAAAGAGAAATTTCCCCAATTGCAAAGACTCAGTGAACAGCCAGTGTTACAGTCCAGCTTTACTACCAGTATATCTTGAGCTTATGAGACAAGGGATGAGCTTTGGTCTCTGTGGGAGGACGAGCCCACAGGTTACTGCAGTGAGGAAGGACATTTTCGGAGGCTGCACCCTCCCTGGGTAGCATAGATGAGAAAACTGTTTTTCATGCAGTGAACTTATTTCTTAAAAGGACCTTTTGCTTTTGGACAGAACAAACAGCGTGCAAGTAAAACATTTCTTTTAGCATTCATCTTGCAGATGTGTTTGTTGTTCTAGCAGACAGTGGAAAATCACACACATATATTCTGTGGTCAGCATGTGAAGGCATAAGACACATACCTGGTAAATTCAACCGGATATAGATTTGTTGCTTAATTTGGTATGAAGCAGTGTAAAATCAATACGTACCATGGAAGCTAACAGAAATATTTTTGACTATTTGTGAATGAAAGAAATAAGGTGAAAAAAAATATGGATGCCTTCAGCTGAATTGTATCTGGATTGCCTGTGGAACAGAAAGGAGCTGGCAGAGATTTCGTTTGCTATAAACAAAGGGAGTATAAAGTATCCTGGCTATGACAATGAGATGCTTTGCACACCCAGTTTTACTGTCGTTATAATTACAGACAAAATCAGAGTTACTGAGTGCAGATTAATGCTGCTGTTTGAGTTTCACAGCCTGGCCTTGAATCAGCGTGTCAGTGTGCTGTGTGGAGCACTCCTGTCCCAGCATGCTGGGGGAGCCAGGCACCAGGGGGACTGCTGGCCCTACCAGGGCTCCTTCACCAGCTCTTTTTGCATTTGGGGAGACACAGCATCATCGAAGGGCCTTCAGCTGCCCTCTGAGAATATAGAAGTTGCACAAAATACTTTGCCTTCCCGTATATCCTGCCAGATCCATATTGCATGCAGTTCTTTCCATTTTCCTCTCAGCTGCCTGCAGAGCAGAGGGGTCTCGCATCCAGTATGAGCAGCCTTAGAACAGGCTATTTCAGGCTGTGTGCATCTGGGTTACCTTCCTCGTCCCAGCATTGCTTCACTGACTGGATCTGACAAATCTAGAAGATTGACCATCCCTTCTACAGTGTGTGGGGGTTTTTTTTCAGCTTCTAGCCCATCCAATTTGTCACATTCTTCTTAGCTCGGCTTCACTTGGAAGTCAGGTAATTATTACCTGGAGACAAACAAGCAAGCCCTGTGTCTCCTTTGTTTTCACAAGTGTAAAGCGAAGTTATCTATTGTCATTACTCCTCTTTAAGCTTTACTGGAAGGAGGGGAGATATGCATTCTCAGATTAGTAATAAAAACCTTGAGTCACTGGATTTACTTGTCGTTCTTCTCCCACTTTACTTGTATGACTGCAGAGAGAAATACAGAGTGCATATGGTTTTCAGATTGAGAGAGAAATGGGAAGATGTAACTTAATTAACATAAGCAGGAAAGTGTTGTCACATTCATTACAAACAATTGTGGCTTCTAAAATCTAAAGCACAAGGCAGCGGGTTGAGTCCAGCAGCTCTCTGGCTACTCGTCAGACAGTATGTCCCTGTCTAAAGCTTCTCCTACGTGACAGTGCTGACACTCCCGCGTGCTGCTGATTTAGAGGAGCAGACACCAAAGCCGTCTCAGTCTTTTCCTTATCCCGTGCTGGCAGGATTGCTGCTCACTGAATAGCAAGAGCAGCAGGTGGGCAGGAAGTCACCACCTTCCTTTTCCAGCTGGAAAGCAGGAATTGCAGCCTAGCCAGCAGCAAATGAGGGATGGCCATAGCAGCAAAAGGAGTGGAGAACAGCAGGAGTGAATGAAGCCATTTGATTCCTCTTTGCGTTGCCTGCTTGCCAGGGACACAGCTTCACCCTAGGCCACGTCCCACCTCATTGCTCTCTCCAACTACCTGAAAGGAGGTTGTGGAGAGGAGGGAGCTGGGCTCTTCTCCCAAGGGACAGCGGACATGACGAGAGGGAATGGCCTCAAACTCCACCAGGGGAGGTTTTAGGCTGGACATTAGGAAAAATTTTAACAGAAAGGGTCACTGGTCACCGGCAGAGGCTGCCCAGGGAGGTGGTTGATTCACCTTTTCTGGAGGGGTTTAAGGCACGGGTGGACGAGGTGCTAAGGGACACAGGTTAGTGATTGATAGGAATGGTTCGACTCGATGATCCGATGGGTCACTTCCAACCTGGTTATTCTATGATTCTATGAATTGTCTCATGCCCTTGATGTGGCTGTGACCAACTGCTGTTTCCTCATGCAAGTGGAAAAGTAAATCGTCTTTTGACTGCAGCTTGATTAATTTTAGGCAGCAGAAAGATGTACTTCTATAACCCGAGCACCTGAGCTCTTTCTTGTTTCTTATAGATTAAGCCTTGCAAAATCTCTGTAAAACAAAGGGATTGTACCCTCATTTCACAAGTATATCGAAGGGAGGTTAAAGCCCAGATTCTTAAAGAGATTTAACCATCAAACTCCCCTCGAGTTCACTGGGGGTTAACACTGATATCCTTGAGAGTGTGGATCTCACTAAAATACACACAGTTGTCTAATAAGTGTTATGGAGTTGGGAACTAATCCCAGACTTTAGGAAAGGTTATTCTGTGCCTTTAATGTTCTTTCCTGCAAAGACAAAAGCGCTATTGATTGCACTAAAGGTGCTCCAGATTTCATGTGATTGCACTTCAACTGAACGCAGTTTCATTGTGGTGATTTTGGCTTGATTTGTGGCCCCAGTTGATTACAGCTTATTGGGGAAAATTCAGCAGAATATATTCTGTCAGAATCTGTAATTCTGTAAAATAATGTTGTGAAATTATGCTAATTTCAGTGGATTTTCATATCTGACAGGAAAAAAAGGAAGAAAAGGATGCTAGCAAGTTCCTGTTATGTCAAAGAAACATCTTGTTTTGACATTTCCAAAATGAAATGTTTTGATTTTTCATTCTAAAATAACTTTTTCCTTGATGTTACAGTATTTTTACATAATGTTAACCATTTGAAATTGAAATTAAACCGAATTTCATGACCCAAAAATGAAACCAAATGTAGGTAGGTGTCTCAAAAGCCTTCCTGAAATGAAGCACCCATCCTCCAGGCAGCCCTAATGCCTGTCCCATGGGAAAGGGGCTGCTCAGCACCATCCACACCACCCCTAGGTAGCTCCTGGCTGCCCTGCGCATGGTGGCTCCATGACTCAAAAAATCCACCAATATCTCACACACCAAATCTTGATTTAGAAAAACAGACAGTGATTGCTGAGGAGCAACTTTTAATGAGGGGATTTTTCAGTTATTAACACCAACACGCTGCAAACATTGTGTCAGATCCATAACATTCACAAAGGAAGTATTAAACTTGCAAGTAGAATTGGATGGTTGCCTGGAATTGTAAGTCTTTTTACAATGTGCCGTTGCATATTTCTCTAGGTATAATAATATATTGACGTTTGCCACAAAGCTATAGAACAAAATGAAAAAAATCTTAGATATTAACTTGCTATCAGAGTTCTCCTAATCAATATACTCTATGATGAGCTTCAGGTGGATTAGTGCAGTAAAAAAAGCTTTTTTTTGTCTGCACAGGTTTCTGCTAATATCTATTTGTTGCTGAACGTCCTCTGGAGTGGTGCTAGGTGTGCTTCCATCATGACACTGTGGAGATGCCTGGCTGGAAATAAGTTCTTAAGACCCTTAGAAATTAAGGAAGGGGTTTGTCTCTGGGTAAAAAAACAGATAAGATAAGGTATCCCTGCCATGGACCTTCCAGCCACTGCAGGAAAGTGTGGACACTGAAGGTGTGGACCTTCAAAGTTCAGAGCGCCTTTGACTTTTCTGAATCTGCAGCATTCAGATGTGTCACTTGATTCCTCCTCTTAAAAAAAAGGCACAGCCTTTCTGTACAGAACAGAGGATCGAATATAAAGGAATGATGAGGTGCGAAGCCTTCTGAACACAGCTTGTAATTTACCGACTTTGAAAAGGTTTTTCCAGATTTTGGCAGATCCTTCACTACAGTCAAAATCCAAAATACTTAAAATTAAGAATACCCTCTACAGTGTAAATCCCCTGAAATGGGGAAAGTTGTCAAGGTGATGCTAGATTTAATATCTGTCTGGAATGCAGTCTCTAAGGTTCAAGCCAAGTCTTTCTTCTCTCAGCAGCCACAGAGCAACCTGGCTTGTGACATTTACCCTGCTGAAGGGGGAGGTTAGTAAGTAACTGAGGAATAGGAAGAGCATCCCTAAACTCAATGTGATACGCATTTGCCTTCACTGTTTCTTTCTGGAGGGGGGAAATACTCTTTCTTTTCTCTGCAACACAGGAGGTGCTTTAATTATTCCTCATGAGCAGCTGTAGAGTGGTTGTTCCTAATTCCAGCAGCATCCGTGGTCGTTAACAAATCTGCTGCTGCCAGATCTGAGGTCGGTGATTTCTTACCCTCGGGGTCCTTACAGAATCCCAGACGAGGACAGGTCCCTTCTCAAAACATATAGTGGGCTTGGGGATGATCTATCCCCCCATGCTGCTTCTTCATTATAGTCTTTTATCTCTGCCTTGCGTGATTTCAGGCTGGATTTGGTTATCACAGCAACAAATCACACTCCAACACGGTGGGTTTAGCACGGGTGATCAAAGGTGACTCCGCCTCTCCCGAGTCATTTATAAGTGACTTATAGAGCTAATAACGGCCTCATCCTTTTGTACCTTGGTACACAGCTTGTGTTCTGGAGTCGTTTATAGCTCAAATGAGCTGCTTTTGCTTATTTATTTCCCTCCTCATTCATTTTTAATGGTTATAAGCTACTCCCCCATTCTTTTTCTGACAGCGGTGATTTAGGCAGGACTCATTAACATAACTTACGTTACTAATTATCGCCATTTATGCTGGTAGACCAAGGAAAATGTGTGCGGTGCTAAATCAGAAGAGATCCCATGAGCTTGCCAAGGTGGCAGGGCGGTGTTTGAAGTGTATATTATAAACAAGGAGGGCTTGTGTGGGGGGAGGATTACTTACAGGAGCATGGATCAGGGACAGAGTTGTAGGTTTCCAAAATTCAGGTTTTATGTGGAAATATAAAAACTTACTTTGCTAATTGGCCACCCTTGAAATGTCTAAGCCAGAACTGCTCTAGGTACATCTTATTTTCAAAGACTTATTAGCTGCGGCTTTGTAAGAGTTCCAATAGAATTACTGTAGCAGAAAAGCAGTTTCCTGTGAGGGTTTTACCATTATCCCATGGGAATGTAATAATGATAATGAGGTGGGGAAAGACTGTTAGAGCTCTTTCTGAGAGCTAACGGTGAAACGCTGGGTACTTCTTCTGGGAGTTATGATGTACATTCCCCTTTCCCTCCTTCCCATTAGTCTTTGGATTCTATCTAGTCCAAACCTAGCATGCAGTTCATAGGACCAGAGGAACAGTCAGCCGCCCACATTCATATCTACCGTAGAAAACCTCTGCAAAAGGGTAATGGGGAAAGCTGCAAAATCCTTTTAGTAAAGGGATGGGAACAATTTTTACTGGAGAACTGGATGCAGGAGGTTAGAGTGATAAGGATCATGTGTGATGGGTGAGGGGTATTATTGCTTCTTTCTGTATTTTTCCTAGGCTGGCTAAAGTCCTGCTGCTACAAGGCTTCAAAGGGCTTAGTGTTTACTTCCACAGATGGTCTTTCAAAATGAAATAAAATAAGAGAAATTAATAAAAACTAATTTCCCCTTGCTTTTGATAACACCTGAAGAGCATACAAAATATGGGATGTTTTGAAGGAGAGCACTGACTTGTGTTTGATAACACAAACAGGCTTTTTAAATAAATATAAAAAAGAAGTGCCTTGGACCAGCAGTACCCACCACTTTTTCTGGTCAATATTTATTTTCCAAGCAAACAATCCTGTGTTTAAGTGACACAGCAGCAGCACTTCTCACATTTGCAAGTCTAGCAGCCGAGTTTTGCGCACAGTTTTGGGGTACCCAACATACAGAGCTGCATGCGGGGCTGAGGAACACGTATTTGCAGTGAGGATTTTGTGGTGGGAAGCAGCAGGGTTCCTGTTTCTAATGACAGGACTGGGCGTTTGAATTAAATGCAATGCTGAGCACATTTGAAAAATTCCACTCTGCACATTTCGTAGCACTGGTGATTAACTCGACATTCAGCTTGCCAGAAGCCATGTGTTTGGTATGTATGTGGTATACTTTGAAATCTAATTCCTTTTTCTGTGCTGTAATGGCAATAAGGGACCTCTAACTTCTGCTGCCCTGGCGCACGGAGATTAGATATGTGTGTGTGAGACCCAGAGGAAGCTGTCTTAGTTCTTCACTGATGTAAGGAAAAGAGGTGGAACTGCAGGAGCCAAATGAAACCACACACACTTTCATAACCTACCAAGTTCATGCCCCAAAACGCCATTCAAACCCCAGCTCCTTCAAGAGATAAAAATCCCTGTATTGAGAGAATTTCTGGAGCGCATCATGTGCACACTAAGTACAGCCTCCGTTAATTAATGGAAGGCAACTCAATGTAGTTCTGTGATAAAGCTCCAGTGACACAAAGCCCAGAAAGGCTTTAGCAAGGGAGCACAGCACCAGAAGGGTTTAATGACATTATAATGTCCTTGAACTACAGTGGCCACAACACAGAGATCCAGCAGCACGTTTGCAGTAGAAGAAGATCTACTCTTTCTTTCTGGAACCCTTGTCACCTCTACTGAAAACTGGAGCTGCCATTGCTGAGTTCTCAAAGCTCAATGGCAGGTGTAAAGGAAAAGGAGATATGGGTGCAAGCCCTCAGATTTTGGAAAGAAAACAAATTGGGTTTCCCCACAAACCCTCACCTTATTCTAGCTCCAGTCCCTATTGCATTTTATAATGCATTCAGTGTTTTTCTGAAATATGGCTGGTTTGGGACCAAACTTTGCAACCTTATAATTCCCTTAATAACTGTTGGGAAGCTGTTTATTTAGTACAGATCCTCTCTCCATTTGCACACTCGCGCACACGTATCTGAGGGTATGCGCAGTCGCTCCATTCATGCGTTTAATAAACTTGAACCACAGCCATTTCTGTTGTGTGTGGCGAGGCGTGTAAAGCCAGAACTGTGCTACAGGAAGGAGGGTTGGTAGTTAAAGGCTGTTTATAGAAATTAACGTTAAAGAAAAGGAGCTGCTTGACAGACTGAGGAATTGAAATCCATTAAGGATTGAAAAGGAGACATGCAGGTTCAGAAAAGGCAGTGGCAGCAAAAGCTTCTTTGTGCTGCCCTCATCAACATTAACGTGGGGGACCCGATCGCTCCCTCCGCCTGTGTCGGCCGCAGGGGCTGCTCAGAGGCTGCCAGCTGCTGAGCTGCGCTTGACAGGTCTTTGCTCATGTGCATATTTGTCCTGCAGAGGCTCAGCTGAGTCCCATCAAACTCATCTCGCAAAATAATGACTCATTTCCAACAAACAGCTTAGAAAACTCAATTTCTAAAAGAGACAGAGAAGCTCAATTTTTCGTCTTTCTCTACATCTTTTTAATCTTTCTCTTGTGTTGGAAGATGAATGGTTCGGATGTGTCTGCAGTAACGCGGGCACGGCTAATCTGCCTCTCTATTGATGACCTGTTTCTGAATGTCCTGGCCTGATTTATGAAAATGTATTGTACTTTGCACCATGTTTTGATGTTGCTCTGTTAGGACTGCATGCAAGCTGCAGCAGAACAGTGATGCTTATTCATTCAAACAGTGAAGGGCTGGCTGGGAACTGAATGAGCTCATAGTTGTTGCTGTCTCCACTTGCAGAAAGGGAAGCAGGAGAAGGCGGGTATCCCAAGCCTAGTCATTCTTTTCCTGACCATCAGTTTGTTGTATAAATCATAGTCTTGAAAGCACAAGGTCGTGGTACTTGTTTAATCATCGATATGGTAGGGTTTTAGGGATGGATTATTATTTTAAGTCTCCTTTCTGTAATAACCTTGATAAAGTTGGAATTGAAGTCTGTTTGCCTGCCAAATTCTCCTGCTCTTGCTACTGCTTGAGCATTAATGAATTGAAAATTTGAGTGTCTAAGTCCCATCTCTTATTAGGATAATCAGCAGTTACCTCTATTGCCTGGTAGAGCCTCAGCCTCTCTCCAACCTCTGTGTGCTGAACTGCTCTTCATACACACAGAGACCAATAAAAACAACAGCAAAATCCCACCTGTGCCATCTAGGCATGCTTCAAAAGCCACTGCTTGGACAGGGAAACCTTACTCTGCTGGAAGGTCCCCTGCTCCAAACCCTGCTGCACGTGCAGAGCGGAGGGCACACGGCGGGGCAGGAGAGGGCTGCTGGGGAGCAAGGCTCCAGGGACTCAGCGCTCCGTTCCGCGGAGGACACTGCGGTGGTTTGGAAACATTCAGCTATGATTTACCTGCTATCTTAAATCACTAAGAAATGCTTTCAGTCCTAGGTGGATCACCCACGGGGACATTTAATTCCCTAATGTGTTAATTAGCTAAGATTCACAAATATGAGGTGTTGCTAGCTGGAAGCAGGGGTGGTGAGGAAGTCACACTGAAAGCTGTTACCTGGCCCCGTGCCCTGTTCAAGAAAAACCTTGTCTTCAGGCTGTTCACTTGAACGTGTGGTCCACCCTGCAGAGCACAGAGAGAAGTGAAGGACCTCGAGGCAGTCAGCTCCCAGGCTGAACGTTTTCCTCAGGGCCACCTCGTCGTCAGCTTTGATCTGTTGCCTCTCAGGTGGAAATCAGCACTTTGAGACTCTGCCCGTTTTTTCTCCTCACTGGCATCCCAGCGAAAAGAGGAAAGGCAGAAAGCAGCAGACAGAGCTTATTAGCGCATAGGAGAGTTGTCTGGTTTGAGGACAGCGCTTAAAATACAAAAAGGCAACGGGGGTAAGTGCAGTGCCAGCAAGGAACAGACAATTTCCACTTACAGAAGCAAGGTATCCCATGAGGTGGGAGAAGGAGTAGATATAGCAGGCACTGCCTGAAGGTCTTCTGACTTCCCACCTGTCAGACTGGCTATTAGATGTTGCAGGTAGTAAGTGTGATGTAGTTCTTGCCCTGACAATATTACACTCACATTAGCGAGCCTTCTGCAGGGATGCAAGAATAATGTCTTCTCTCTTGCTGCTGCCCAGACGTTCTGCTCCCAGAAGGCGAATGTGCTTGTGCCTCCAGCCTTCCCTATAGCCATTTCTGCAGGCTCTCGTGAAGCTTTTCCCAGAGTTTTGCATAGTCTTATTTTCCTCAGCTCAGGCCAGTATGGTTCAGCATTATGAAGAGATGGGTATTATGTTAGTGATGCAGGATCTGTCTGTGCTCGGCTGCTCGCTGTGACATCCTTCCCGTATGTTGCGTGCCCCTATGCTTTGAGGCACTTTAATAGAATCATAGAATAACCAAGTTGGAAGAGACCCACCAGATCATCAAGTCCAACCATTCCCATCAATCACAAAATCATGCCCCTCAGCACCTCGTCCACCCATCTTTTAAGCCCCTCCAAGGGAAGGTGACTCAAACCTCTCCCTGGGAAGCCTCTGCCAGTGCCCAATGACCCTTTTTGACAGCAACTGGGTTTCCTTGCTGTGCCCCTGACAGGAGCCACTAAGAACTCGTGTAAAACCTGCTAACATGAGAATATCCCAGAAAACATAATCCTGCCTGTAAACAAACTCCTTACTTTCCTGCTGAAACCAATGGCAACTGTGAGATATTGACCTTAAACCAGATATTACTTGCAAGAGAAGCACTGCGAGAGTCATGATAACCTTTTTTGGTGTGTTACCTGGACTCAGACAAGCAAGGGTAGAAATGGATTTACTATGGATCTGTCTGTAATGGCTTTTTTGTTGTTGTTTAAAGATAATAATATTAGCAATGCAAATTATCCCACAAAAGCTGGTGGTATTTAAATATGATTTAAATTCATTTAGCATTTAAACAGAAAAGTAGAAAATGACATTAAATTCAGATGAGGATGAAACTATGCATTCTGGCATCAGAAATATTAAAAACATCTGCAGAATGGAGAAGAAGGTCTGGCTGGTAATGGATTGTGAAAAGAGTTCAGGGTTTTAATAGATCACTCCTTCAGATCATCAGCACAGTAAAGTGGTAGTTAATAAATTATTTGACGTGTACATTCACTCATATATTTTAATTAGCTGTAATGAACAGGTCCTGTCAGCTCACCTAGCTCCTTGCAATAGCTGCTAAATCGCTTGAGTGAGATTTAGTAACTCTCACTAATATTGACATCCAGAGCTGCAGGTAATAAATAAAGTGACATCAGGACTAGCTTGAGCAGAACATTGCACAAGATTTTCGTCAGGCTTAGAGCAGAGATGAAGCTGTTTGGCCCCACTGAACACCCCTGAGCATCAGGGAGCAAATCCCTGTGATTGGTTTCTGGTGGATGTGACCGCCCCGTGCCCCAGCACCTGGAATGGAGCTCCTGAAGAACCCTTTGTCCCAGTTTGTGGTTGACTAGAGAAATTTGTCCCCTGGTCAGGTCTGGATACAGGAGTCACCTGTTCCTCCCTGCAGGTACATGGTACTCCTTGGGCTGCACACAAACAGAGACTAGTAGAGTCTGGCTGAGCTTTGAGGAGACAAGAATCCCCTCTTGGTGACATTATACCAGGACTGTCTCAGTGTTTGAGGTAATTAAGAACAGAAAGAAGCTGTTCCTTTATCTTAGATTATACTGCAAGTGTTTGTAGCAGAAAAAGCCTACCTGTTAAAATGATGCCAAATTATACAGGTTATTAAGGGCTCACCAGGCACCTTTCTTGTTATTCCTAGTTGTCCTCCAAACTTGGAGCTAGTTTAAACATATATCCTTTCTCTTCCTCCCACTCACTTTCCCAGCATGCGGTGTACTTTATAATTTGTGAAAAGACTCATTAATTTTTTTTTTCTTTCTCCTTTTTTTTTCAGGTTTCTGACAGATGTGACTATGTCTTTGTCAATGGGAAGGAAATGAAAGGCAAAGTGAATGTCATAGTTAATTTTACTTACCAGCATCTGAGTGCCCCTTTAGAAATGACAGTCTGGGTTCCTCGTCTCCCGCTGCAGATAGAGGTCTCTGACACAGAACTAAATCAGATCAAGGGGTGGAGAGTCCCCATCATCTCTAATAAGAGGTAGGTTTCCTTAGAGGATGTTCATTCTAGGCTGTGCGCTTGCCAAAGACCTGTCAGGGCCAGTGGATCTGAACACGCTCATTTGGCCTTAATGCAATTCTGGTGTAAATTTGAAGGTCACCAGAAATTTATTCAATAGGCTCCTGCAGTGGACTTACAGGGAAAATGGAAACTGCAGGTTGCATGATCCTTCATCGGAAATCAATTTCCTTTTATAGCGTTAGTGACTGAGATGGAAAGAGGCAATTGGTCAAGTTAGGCAGGATCAGCCATGACACAGCAGGAAGACATCAACAAGGACCTCTCTGGCAAGGCTGTTCATTATCCAGCCTGGTCTCACAGGTCCCACCAGTTAATTTATTCGTTGTTAATGATGACGATTGGTACATATTTGTTTCATAGCCCCGTAGGTCCAGTGGCACCGATCAGTGTCCCCAGGTTAGGACGCTGATACACTAGGGTTTCAAAGATACTTCCTACAGGTCAGTGGCGCGTGAATGATGGGGCAGAGGATGGAGGCAGGCAGGTCTAGACTGTTTGTATCTGTTAGTGTCATTAAGAACAAGAAGAACAAATAGACAAAGTGGGTACTTAGCTATGAAGACATCGTTTATCACCAGTTTTCTGTTAGTATCGCAGCAGAGGTGGGGATTTTGTTGATGTGTTTTCAACCTGAATGCCATACAGAAAGGAATGTGCACGTTGCTGCAGACAGAGATTTCCATGGCAACACAAAAAAATGTTTATGGGAAAATCCAGAAAGAAAAAAGTGTGAATGTCCTGAAAGTAAAGATTTAACACGGAAAATAATGAGAGAAATTTGGAGAGGACGATGTCCTAGTAAATCTAGCAGACCACTTGGTGATTTCAGCAGCTGTTTTGGAGATCTAGGCAGCCTAGAGGTCTCAGTTATGAACAAGGGACAGGATAAAAGTGAGGGAACCTGACTGACTTAAGAAATGCAAGGCAGAATGCAGCTTCAGCAGAGCAACAGAAGGGGATAGAGGCCCCTTGCTCTAGCAACTAGGTTGCAGACTTCTGTCAGCAATAACTCTCCTGTTACGAGCTCTCCCAGCACCAGCTAATATTTTATTCTCGGTGTCCTACCAGACCAGCTAGAGACAGTGATGATGAAGAAGACGATGAACGTAAGGGAAGAGGCTGTGCCCTTCAGTACCAACATGCAATGGTGCGAGTCCTGACACAGTTTGTAGCTGAAGCCTCAGAGCCTGGTGGCCAGCTGAGCTATTTACTGGGTTCTGACTGGCAGATTGACATTACTGACCTGGTGAGTGACTTCATGCAGGTGGAGGAGCCAAGAATCGCTAAGCTGCAGGACGGACAGGTTTTGATTGGGCAGGAGCTTGGAATGACAACAATTCAGGTAGGGAAAATTAATTACATATTCCTTTTTCTCCCTTACCCCTCCAGCTTGGGGACTGAGGTACTGATGAGGTGTCCCAACAGCTTCTTGCTTTAGCAACAGAAATTTGAGCCATACATTTTTGAGCAGAGTGGAACTGCAGCAAGGACTAGGAGGCACAGAAGAGATGGTTTTATCTTCTTATCTTGTGCCCAAAAAATAACGTAGATAGATTGCAGCTCTAGTAAATGTCATCCAACCTGTATATTTGGAGGCTGTTTCTGATTATTTTTGTCTAAGACGTTTTTGAAGCTGGAGCCAGTCTGTAGCCTATGAGGAGGCACGTACCTGGTGAAACAGCTCAATCTTCTCGAAGCCTCTATTGATAAAGCAAAGGGTGAAGTAAAACTTAACTAATTAACTAGTGCTAGTTGAGGAACTGAGTCTGGAATATAAGTCCTGTGGGTTCAAGTCCCTGCATACCTTGCAAACTCAAGCAGTGTGTAACAAAATATAAATGTTAGCTTAAATTCAGAATATGCACAAAGTAATTATGGCCAAGAATATAAATGCTACTATGTATTTGGCTGTGCCTTAGTATCACCACTCTGGAGTGTGTCACCTAAACTTGTGACCCGTGTCGCTGGGAGCTTCTCACATGCAGTTCTTCAAGCCACGCAGAGAAATACTGGCCTAGAAAATTGTTGTTCTAGAAGGAAAGAGGAGGGGAAAAAAAAGAAACAACAACCAGATTGATCCCACAAAGTAGTGTTGAAAACATGTTAGCAAGCACTGGAACAGGGGAAAAAAAAATCTACTTCCCCAAACATGCTCATCATCCTAAATTGTCAAACCAGAAAACAACAACCACGTCTGTCAATAACGCAGGTTGTCAGGGCTGGAGAAATGGCAGTCGAGATTTCTTTACTTTCTGCAAAATCTGTAAAGATTTTTTTGAATGACTTTCCAAAGCTCTGGGGCTTATCATGCTCCTGCAAATGCACATAAAACCGTGCAAACAAAAAAATCCAAGGGAAAAATGCTGAGGGCAAGTTATATTTAAAGAATGCTTCCTTTAAACTGCTTCAAAAATGCTCTGTGCTGGATATGCATCATTAAATTCAACTTGCTTGCTAATGAGCTCCTTTGGATGTCATGTATCAGTGCACTGACCTCCATGCACATGTTTTTAACCAAAACAAGTTTTCTCTGTCAATTTTGTGCACAGTGCTGTGAGTGTTTATTGTAGTAATACGTTAGCCTTTCTCTTTATTGGATGGTTATATATATAATTTATTCTGTGGATTTTATATAAATCTACAGTTTGCTTTATATGTAGGCTGCCTAAAAACATAATCATTAATAAAATAATTGCGTTTCACATAAAGATTACATTTACGAACATTTAATACATCTGAAACAGATGTGAACAGCATGTCACAGAGGTGAATGGCAGAGCTGATTAGAATTACAGTGTTAAAAAATGTTGTAAGCACCCTGTTGTCAAAGAATTATAGAATGACTAACCATTTTTTAGTCATATTTTAATAGTGTCTGTCTGGTAGGAGTAATTCTGCCCGTGAACCAAATACCACTGATCTGTATCGTAGAATCACAGAACAACCAGGTTGGAAGAGACCCACTGGAACATCCAGTCCAACCATTCCTATCGATCACTAAACCATGTCCCTCAGCACCTCTTCCACCCATGCCTTAAACACCTCCAGGGAAGGTGGATCAACCCCTCCCTAGGCAGCCTGTTCCAGTGCCCAATGACCCTTTCTGTGAAAATTCTTTTCCAAATGTCCAGCCTAAATATCCCCTGGCGGAGCTTGAGGCCATTCCCTCTTGTCCTGTCCCCTGTCACTTGGGAGAAGAGCCCAGCTCCCTCCTCTCCACAACCTCCTTTCAGGTAGTTTTAGAGCAATGAGGTCTCCCCTCAGCCTCGTGCAGCTGTTTTACGTGGTGCTATGCAAAATGGCTGTGACTAACTTGGATTTTCCTTTTCAGATATTGTCCCCGCTTTCGGATGCTATCTTGGCTGAGAAGACAGTGACGGTTCTGGATGAGAAGGTGACAATAACTGACCTGGGAGTGCAGCTGGTCACTGGATTATCGCTGTCTCTGCAGCTCAGTCCGGGGAGCAATAAGGCCATCTTTGCTACAGCAGTGGCACAGGAGCTGCTGCAATCTCCCAAGCAGGTACTATTGCCCACACAGACTTTGTTGTGGAAGGACAATGCTCTGATTCACTACAACCAACATTACAAGCTGATGGAATCAAGCAGGGTTTTATTAATAATATGATAATGAATTGTTTTCCTTATGAGTGCTTTTTTTTTTCTTTCTGAAGGCCTCCAGGTGCCCTAACAGAAAAACAAAGATCTCCCCAAAATGGCACTGTGTCTAAACAACCCCGGTCAACAAACAGGCATACTCCATCTGTCGTGGCTGCATCCCATAAATAACACAGGCAGCTCAGCGATGTGTCATAATTAAGCAACAGCAGTCCCCTCGCACACACAGACACACACATCTCCTTTCTGTCCCAGCCAGCACCTGCTAGATCACAGGAGACGTTGCCAATTAAGTTGCCATGTTCAGCCTCCCACCGCAGGCCACCCGATCAACCCTTTACATCCATCTTTATATGAGAAAGTGTTTTGCATAGTGCCAAACTCTTCTTCCTTTAGTTACTTGCTGTGAGCATTTTAAGTAGTTGGGAAACATCCCTTTCATCCTGATTCATTATTAGAATATGAATCAGCATCATTGACTCATTTCCTGATTCATGATTTCATAAACCAATATTTTTTCCCTGTTATTCTTAGTTCCTGTATTACGGATCATTATGATGTCATATTCCTTTCCTCTTCAGTCAGATCTTCACAGATTCCCGTGACATGATGAATCTTACCACGTGCTTGAGGTGAACAGGAAAGTTTTCTTTCCCCTCAGATTAACACTCCTGCCTTTGCTGTGGGGTTACTCCACGAGCAGTATGAGATTTCCCCTCTTCAATCTTCTGGTGCCAGGAGCAGTTAAGTCAAACCGTACTGCACAAGCTCTCACAGATCTGAAATCCTTATGCTGAGCCATCCATATGCTGTCACTGTCCATGTGCAGAGTTACCAAGGGATTTTGGACTTTGCCATGTCCCCATCAGTTCCTGCTTGGTGTTTGTCCTTGTGCTTCTGTCTGCATTCGAAATTTCAACTTTTTTTTTTTTTNTGAAATCAGCCCAAAAGCTGGGGTTGATGGCATTTAGTCCCAGAATGCTGCCCAGCGCTGACATTTCAGTTCCCAGAAATGGAGTCTAGATGAGTCCCTCTCTGGACGCAGGGGTATAGTCAGTGAAACATTGGATCATATTAAACTGGGAAGGAAGATGTGCACCCTCCGCCTTTCAAGGACTGGCTGTGTTTTAAAAGGCATCTCACTCCTTCCGTTGCTTAGTACGTGATTTTCAGAGCACAATCCCTACAAGCAAAGCAAGGCAAAATTATTAAATGATTATGCAGGTTTAAGCAACACAGTGGGAGGATGAGAGTTGATGACATAAATTCTATGCAGCCTTCAAGAAATATCCAAAGATTAATAAACACAAAGCCGGGATTTATGACAGTGTCAGCAAAGTCTTAGGGCTCTGTCCTGAAATAGAGACAGAAACAAATCTCCCATTGAAGCACAGGGAGCTTTGTGGCTGTGAGGATTTCGGAATCAGGCCAGTAGATTATGCATGATACAATCCCAAAAGACTGGAGACTTATTCTCTGTGGTCCGAACAGGTGAATGACTACACGCTAGAAACAATTTAAAAGATAAGGATAAATATTTATTCTCTGTATATATGTCAAGTTACAATATAAGTACAATCTGCTTGAAAAACTGCTTATTTAAAGAAACAAGACTTTTATAATCGTGCTTTCAGCAAGTGCAGTTATTAATCCATTGTCTGGGTGTTTGCCTGGCTGTCAAGTCCTGCCTCTGAGCAGGGTGAGCCCAACTCTTACCAGACAAGAGCTCACATCATTTTAGACACCAAAGAATCCACTCGCCAAGCCAGCAGTCATTCTGGAGTGGATTCTTTGGTGTCTAATAACATCCAAATATCCCAGCCAAAGCAGAGCAAGTCAGACCATGAGAAACTGGAATAAGACTCCAGGACAGCCATCTGGATTTTGTCTATGAAAGATGTACGTGTGAATGCCAAGAGTTTTTCAGGTGGGGCGACCATTTTCGATAACCACTTGAGAGTCCTCCGAGGACCTGATTTCCAGAAATGGTTGAGCATGTGTTTTATGAAATCTAAGAATACTTTAAAATGTTTCAAGTTAGAAATCAAAAGTGAAAGTTGTCAGGAACACTGCACCCTGACACGTGTGCAAGTACAGAGTTAGCACTCAGGTCTGACTCACATGCAAGAAGCCTCCATGCGCTCTGAAGTACACAACCTGCGTTGCTGTGACACAAGATTAAACTTCATTATTGTCTTGTTTTTAATTGCTAACAAGCATGAGAGTTAGCCTGGTGATTTCCTAGAGGAACAACTGATTGGTTTTCTCTGCTTGTACAAAACGCTTCCTTAATTTGAGATACAAAAATCAAGGACCCAAGGTATGGAGCTGTGTATGGACCTGCTTGCAATATTAGGTATTTTTTAACATGTGTTGTGCATAACAAGAGGAGACTTTGTATTTTAAGCAGTTTAGAAATAATGTAATATTTTTTTATCATTTAAATATACAAGAGTAAATGATCTCATTCACTGGTAATGCTTTCTGACACGCAATTTATTATGGTGCTGAAGTAGATTCTGCAGAGCCCAGGGGATACAGCTCCTTTAAGCACCTTTAGGGAAATAAATCTTATTATCAATGAGTGTTTTAAACTAGTATTTCTCTTCACATCTTGGCAAGATATTAATTTTATTGCTCTCTCTTTTTATTTCTTTTGTAGTTATAAATGGTATCTAGATCTTGTGAGGAGGAGGGATTAGACCAGGCCAGAACAATATTTCCCTCAGTGTTTATTCAGAGTGTGTGTATCTCTGTTTTATATATTATAGGAAGCAGCCATCAGCTGCTGGATCCAGTTCAGTGATGGGTCTGTCATGCCCCTGGATATTTACGACTCAAACGACTTCTCCTTGTCAGCCACATCTCTGGATGAGAAGGTGGTCTCCATTCACCATGACCCCAAATTCAAGTGGCCTGTGATTGCTGCTGAGACAGAAGGCCAGGGGACACTGGTGAAGGTAGAGATGGTGATCAGTGAATCTTGCCAGAAATCCAAGAGAAAGAGCATCCTGGCTGTTGGCAGTGGTACCATTAAAGTCAAGTTCGGGCAAAGTGATGCCAACCCTAACGTCAGTGACAGTAAACACAGGGGTGCTGGTGTCCATCTAGAAAATCATGCCAGCGACCGGCGGCAGAAAACCACTTTGCAGGAAAGAGCTGGCCTTGATGGGCAGTATTACAGCTCCTCAATGGGCCACGAGCAAGGCAAAGGGACCACCACTCAGAGGTCTATTTTAAGTAAAAAAGAAGACAGAGAAAGCCTCCTGGATGACGACAGTCACCTGCAGAACATCCCAATAGACTTCACGAGCTTCCCTGCACAGGTGGATCTGCCAAGAAACAATGGAGACTCGGAAGAGAATGACCTAGTCCAGACCTCCAGGGGCCTCAGCGATCTGGAGATAGGGATGTATGCTCTTCTGGGAGTCTTTTGCCTGGCGATTCTGGTCTTCCTTATTAATTGTGTCACTTTTGCTTTGAAGTACAGAAACAAACAAGTTCCTTTTGATGAGCAAGAAGGCATGAGCCACTCTCATGACTGGGTTGGGCTGAGCAACACGACAGAACTTCTGGAGAATCACATAAATTTCTCATCCCAACCAGATGAACGTATCACAGCCATTGACAGAGGAGTTGACTATGAAGAGAGTAAATATCTCATCAACACAAATGCCGCCAAAAATATTAATGGACAATCTTTCAGGTCTGCTGAGTCCACATTCACTGAAGGGAAAGAACACAAAAGTGAACCAACTACTTCTCCTACCTCTAAGAGGAAACGGGTTAAATTCACCACCTTTACCACCATCTCTTCTGATGATGGATGTCCGACTGTCAACTCAATCTTGATGAGTAGTGAGGATGACATTAAATGGGTCTGCCAGGATATGGACCTGGGGGAGTGCAAAGAACTTAAAAACTATATGGAAAGGTTACATGAAAACGTGTAATGAGACACAAAAGACCTTTTTGTTCGTTCATTTGTTTTTCACTCACCTTCTGCCTTTAATTTTGGGTAGCGGGGCAAAATGTTATATTGATAACAAGAGTCAGCTGGTGGATAATAACTCAATGGAGCCCCAAGCAGCCACCCAAAAGCAGCTGGGAGAGCAGAGATCCTGGACAGCTCTTAAAATTCAAGTCTTCTCTGTGCTCAGAGATGGAAGTGAGAGATGTGTGTCGGTTTTTGATGCATGGTAACATGAAAAAAAAAAACTTAGCAAAATAATATGGTCTCATTCTCTGAGCTTTCCCAGGAGATCAATAAATGTAACAAACTCCAGTGCAGTTTGGATATTACAGAGTTCACACAGCTCTGCTGTTCGGTATTGCAAGCTTTGGTTAAAAGCAAAAATTTGGTCTCAGAATAAATAGATCCATGAAGAAAGCGTGTCATTCAAGCCACATGCAGAGAATATCCATCCAAGAACATTAATTTAAAGCAGACAAAAACTGACATTGTGAGTAAAACAGCTCTCAGAGCTGGAAAGTCATGAGTTTCCAAAGAATCTGGAGGAGAAAAAGGAGTAACTGGGCTGTTTACAGACCAGCATGTTTGCCTCCCAAGCACTGAGAACGGAATCACATATACAGTTTAAACTGAAACTCTTTTTAAGTAGATGTCAAGGTAACAAACTTTGCCAGCCAGATTTTCAGTATTTCTTAATTTGTAAAATAGGAGAAGATATAATCTATACTCTGAATATCACTTATTTAAAGGAAGGTCTGTTTTGGAAAGTTTGAGAGAGCAAGCTCTTTTTAAAAGCCCACTTTATTTGATTGTCCTGTTTCAAATTAGTATTCCTAGCCGTTTCCCCGGCGTGCTCCCTATCTGGTATACCGAGGGCACTTACTAGTCAGCTTCGGAAGTGTGTGGTTTCTTCTGTCCCTCCCGTGCATACTCACTTCTCCATGACGTGCTCTTGCCAAGCACAAACACTGTTGGTACCGTGATGGTATTTGCTTTACATGCTGTTGTTTACCAAAGTTGGCCACTCTCTCTTGGGTAAGTGTGACTTGTGTTGAACTCAGCCACCAACAGCGACTGCCTTTTTTTGTCCATTCCCCTTCCCTGGGAGAGTTCAGGTTGTTCAGTTCCTTCAGCTCATGCTTCTTAAGACCCCAGCTCGGCACGTTTAGAGGGCACCCAAAGGTCACAGGAGTGCGGGCGTGTTCAACATTGAAATCTGAGCAGCAGGTAACATTTCTCTCTCCCAGAGGCGCTGATTATCTTTTTGTTTTCCTCTGAAAAGGATGTATATAGGTAGGATTTCAGTGATTACCCTTTGAATCTGCTGTGCCCTCCAACCCTAAGACCAGGACATTTTTTGCCAGGTCCAAAAGCAGTTTCCAATGACCGGTGGCAAAGTTCCAAAGCACTAACTAAAATCCAGCTTATTTTTCAAGTTTTCCTTTATTTTCCAGAGTAAGTCCTTGCCCTCCTTTTACTATCAAGTCTTTCTGTCATTGAATCTAGGTTGCTCAATTTAATACACTCCCGCCCTCCCACAAACACTTAGATTGAATCCCTCTATATTTAGAATGTACTGTAGATTGTAAGAATGTAATATATATATATATATTTATAAACATGCCAACTGTGAATAAAATTTGCATTTTAGTGGCTTCATCTTTTTTCCTACTCTGAACGCCTCTCTCCTTTCACTCTCAGAACGTTTACCCTAAAAGAGACTGGCAGCTATACGGAGACTTTGATGAAACGGTGAATTAAGGTTCTTGGCACAATCTAGTTGCAAAGTTTTAAAGTGGGGGGAGAAGATACAACATCAACAACGTGTTATGCTACAAATGTATTTGCACCAAGTCACCCTTCCAAGATTTGAAAGTATTTGCAAATAAATCCACATGCGTATTTCTAGCCTGAAAGCCTGATATGTGAGTTTCTGGGTTTGGTGCTCTTGGAAAGATCGACATTTGGCTAAACGCCTTTGATGGCAACTTGAAAAGAGTAAGTTGACTTTATGAGGAACGGCTGAGAGAGCTGGGGGTGTTTAGCCTGGAGAAGAGGAGGCTGAGGGGAGACCTCATTGCTCTCTCCAGCTACCTGAAACGAGGTTGTGGAGAGGAGGGAGCTGGGCTCTTCTCCCAAGTGACAGGGGACAGGACAAGAGGGGGAATGGCCTCGAGCTCCACCAGGAGAGGTTCAGGCTACACATCAGGAAAATTTTTTCACAGAAAGGGTCACTGGGCACTGGCAGAGGCTGCCCAGGGAGGGGGTTGATTCACCTTCCCTGGAGGTGTTTAAGGGACGGGTGGACTCGATGATCTGATGGATCTTTTCCAACCTGGTGATTCTATGATTCTATGATTGGTGTAAACAGGGCAAACATGCCCCAGACTTTGAGGAACTAATACTTGCACATCAGATGGTCTTTGCTTTCTTTCAGCATCTCTCACCAAGGCTTGGATTGCTCTGCAAACTCAAGGACAGAGTGCACCAGTGAGGACAGCTCAGCACAGTGTAGGGCTCAGACCACTTCTGGCTGAGTGCTCAGGTGAGGGAAGCACCCGTGGTGCTGTAGCAAAACACTGCAGCCTCCCAGCAGGTTCAGCAGTGGTCTAGCCTGCCGCCTTGCCTCCAATCCTGGAGTTATTTTGAGGGTTTTTCACACATCACTACCTTGTGTCCTCAGAGACTCACCCTTAGCGGTGTGGGGGTCAGGGTGAAAGTGGCCAGATCTCAGCTGGCAGCCTGTGCGGATTGAGCGTGCACACGTGTGCGAGGTTGCCTCTCAGAAGCAGCATCACTGTCTGGGCCAGCCTTTCTCCTTGGGAAAGAGCAGGTACAAGCCACGCTGGGAGCGAGCTGTCAGAACTGCTTTACCGATGAGCTGCTATGGTAAATCCAGATTCCTGTGTTAGCTGCCTCTGGGGAACATGAAGAACTAACAGCAAGTTCATCTGGTAGCACAAACCACCGAAATGTTCTCCTAGGACAAAACAGCCGCCAGCTACAATGCTAAGGATACTGACATTCAGATTTATGCCTTTCTGCTTGCTCAGAGGTCCCTGCTGTCTCTAACAGCTGTAGCTCGCTATTATCCATGGGGCAATACTATAAATAATACCTAGTATTTAGAGTGCTCTTTGTCCGTGGACCTTAAAAGTGCTCTGAGCAAGGTGGATTCCTTATTGACACGGAGAACACCAAGGTTAAGTGATTTGCCCAAAGTAACGTGGGAAATCTATGGTAAAATGAGAAAAAGACATCACTCCCCCCACAGTCACCAGGCAAGATCCTGAACTCTGCTCAGGGAGAAGCCAGAGTGGATTGTGGTCATCTGTATGCAAGCAAATCTCCTTAATTAATCTGCTAATAGCAGAATAAATCAACTTCTTATAGAGAATTGTGTATGTATGTATCTCTCTATCTGGCAGCGTGTGTATATTTGTGTATATTCACTTTTTCCAGCACACGGGACCCAGATTTTAAGTGACCTGCACCACAGAGCATCTCAAGGGGGAAAGCCTGTGTTTCAGGCAACCAGATGAGAATCCCGCTTGGAAAATGAAGGAGGCTAAATTCTATTAGCTGTCATAAAAGAGGTGGTGGTGCTTGGATGCTGCATACACGTAACATTTTGCAGCTGTGGCTCCCACTGGCAATCTCTTAAGCTTGATAAAGAGCCCTGTTGATAGCAAGCAGTCTCCTGTGAGTGTTATTAATTACTCTTTTTTTCCCCCAGTTGCCTCCTTACTTTCATGTCTGAGTCTCTTTTCATGTCAGTAGTGAGACTGATAGACTGATAGAAGTATGTTAACAAAAGAAAATGTATCTGATGCAGTTTGGCTTATTATAGGGACTTTATACATAAATACAATTGGGAGTAGAAACTCAATTGTCCTATAAATCAGATTAGCTGGTTCTTTACTGTCTTCGTTCATTTTAAAGGCTTCTCCTGCAGCAATTTTAAATGTAGAGTGTTTTAGACGAAGCTGCAGTAATATACCAGTGAATTCAAAGTCTGAGCAATGCTGCTAAAAAAGTGGTTTGGAACAAGAGTTCTGTGGAGGTAAGTGACTTGAAAAACCAGAATAGGTATTAAATTGATGTGTAGCCTGCACTAAGTAGCTCTAGAAACTACTTTCACACCTCGTTTCCATAATGAATGAGATGTAAATGAAATGAGCACACTGGAGACACTTTAGTTTGGCTCTGTGTATGTTCAGCTTCTCCAAGACTGCCTGCTCTCATTCCCTCATGGTCTGTGGAGCTGCTTCTTTGTGGAAGATCTTTAGCGAGAGCTAAAGGACTCGTGTACTACAACCTAGAAGGGTATTTCACATGTGTCACTTAGGAGAGAGTATCGGCTGGACTCACATATGTATTGATCAAAGCCCAGAAAGCATCACTGACGAATTAACTCGGGCAAGAAGCTGTTGCTGCCAAATGTTGCGTTTAGAAAATGCCTCCAGCGTTTAAAAAACCCTCTTGGAGATGGATTTATTTAGTTCTTTAAAGGCCAGGAACTCCTTTACGTATTTCTGTATGTTTATTGTGCTACCGCATGCTATCGGTGCGCAGCACTAGAGCTCTGCAGTGGCACATCTCAGTACCTGCAGTACAATGCCAGCCACACCAAATCAGTTGCATGTTGCCATCAGCCCAGACTATCAGGACTACACACAAATTATTGTAGTTTGAAGTAGGAGAGGCTTGTGTCCTGCAGGAGAGTTACACGGTGCCAATTCAAGCTCCCCAGGGGTAGTGAGGCTGAGCATTCTCTACTGCCATGTCTGGCCCCAGAATGAACCGCCTCCTGGGGACAGCTGCAGAGACCAAAAGAACCCTAAAACACGTTAGGATATCATTCGCAAAGTACCGAGGAGATAGGATTTGTGTCCTGCTTCCAGTCCCATTCTCACTGTTCAAAAACTCACAGGAGGGGCTGCTCATGAAGTTGACACTGGGCATATGGTTAAGCACCTTTCTGAATGGCTGTGGTCTCCACCACCATCATCGTCATTATGTATGAGTAACCCCTCTTTCCTGTGAAATTAGTGAGTGTGAGTGTGCTGTTTGGCTTCTTGGTGAAAGCCTGAGTTCAAAAGTGGCAGCAATAAGGGCCTGAGAAGAGCAGAGCACCTGGTACATTTTGCCCATCAGGGAGAGTTAGACAGGCCAGGGCTACGTGAGTCAAGCAAGTGTGCCTGGGACTGGATCATTTTCTACCTTTTTGCTGATTTGATATGAAGACCTATGTCAACAAATCCTTCATTATGCAGGCTTCCTACTCTGGCTCTGTGAGGAGCAGCAAATTAAGCAGCCCACGTATGTAAAATTAATGGCTGGAGAAGCAGCACGGCTGCTCTGTTTGTATGTACTGCCAATGCTCGTTAAGAAATTCCTGCCACATTGTAAAGACGGCTGGTAGATTACACACGACAAGTTCCTGCGTCTATCTCCTTAAAACAGCCCCTGGAGCCTGGAGGGACACATTCAGTACTGAACCATGTTTGCTTGCGTCATCTACCAGAACTCAATTCCTCTTTGTTTCAGCGGGCGTGAAATGGGGCCTCCTGTAGCACTTTCCCCTCCTGCAATCACAGGCAGTTCTCTAACTCTTGACTAATGCTGTGCTGGCACATTGATGGTAGCTGGATATTAGCAGTTTGGTAGCTGAATTCTGTGGAACCTGACAAATCACAGAATCACAGAATCACCGGGCTGGAAGAGACCCATCGGATCATCGAGTCCAACCATTCCCATCAAACACTAAACCACGTCCCTCAGGACCTCGTCTACTCATGCCTTAAACACCTCCAGGGAAGGTGAATCAACCACCTCCCTGGGCAGCATATTCCAATGCCTAGTGACCCTTTCCATAAAAATCTTCCTCCTAATCTCTAACCTAAATCTNACAGAGGGAGAAGAACCTCCCTGGACCTGCTGGTCACACCGTTTCTGACACAAGCCAAGATGCCATTGGCCTTCTTGGCCACCTGGGCCACTGCTGGCTCATGTTCAGTCAGCTGTCGACGAACACCCAACACCCCCATGTCCCCCATACCAATGGCACCAGAAAGCTGCCGTTTTGAAGTGTAACAAGGACTTTGCTTATTTTTGTTCAGACTTTTGATCCTAATAATTAAATTAGAGCTTCCTACAGTCAGTTAACACATTAATGACCTAAAAATCAGTCTGGAGGGCTTCGCTGAAAGGGTCATTAGGCACTAGAACAGGCTGCCCAGGGAGGGGGTTGACTCGCCTGCCCTGGAGGGGTTTAAGGGACGCGTGGATGAAGTGGATGAAGTACTGAGATTGGTGGGAATGGTTGGACTCGATGATCCGGTGGGTCTCTTCCAACCTGATGATTTTATGATTCTATTCTATTGCTCAGCCCTGATGATAGGAGAGAACACAAAGATGACTGAGTCCCATTTTTAACGTTTACTATGCTCAGTAAGCATAGATGAACAGAGTGGAGGAGAATTAAAGGTAGGAGTAAGGGAGCTGTGCTCTCCATTAGTGCTGTTTAGCTTAGCTCACACTAGGTATGTCCAGCCACTTCCAGCACAAGCTCGGGCCCAGTGATAGACACAGATTTTCACTGCAGCTTATCCCCCATCTGCTCATGCATGTTTGTATCTCAGCTTGCTCAGATGGAAGCCAATGCCAGGAGCTGGTCCTGGGAGCCCCAGCTGCGTCCCTGTGTGGTGATGCTCAGCAGCCAAGCACAGAGCAACCTCCCAACAGTTGGCCAACAAAATTAGAAGTTTCTTTGAGCAGATAAGTCCTTCTTGCAGCCTTGTGCTGTGCTGTGAGGCCCTGGTGCAGCACTGACAGGTATCACCAAGTCCCTCTGCCAACGTAAGCGTGCGTATCAAAGCTCTAAGTTATCTTCCTGTGTGTTATGGGGGAGGTGCAAGTTTAACACCAGATGTTAGACCAGTCCTCAGGAACTTTAGTTATTCTCCTGGCAGTGATAATCCATCTATCTCTGCTTTCTCTGTTGCACCTTCTGAATTGTTTGCTCAGGCTAAAGTCTGCAGGACCGTGTCCTGCCTGCACTCTGCGTACGGGGGCCGTGGGTTTTGGTGGAAGGCAACGCTGCCGCTGCCCCTGGGATGCTGCTCCTGGGATGCTCCCCGACAGGATGATCTGTATCCACATGCTGTGCTCCTGGTGAGATTCTCCCACCAGGATGCATCTCATGCCTCCCTGTTTCTCCAGCAAAACCTTTGTCTGATTGACTGCAGACATCTATTTACCATCCTGTTGTCACCAAGCCAAAAACCCAAATCACTGGGCTTGTCTCTGCCATTAATAACCTTTTACAGCTTTCTTTCGTCAGTCCTCCCTCTCAAGCCTAATCGATAGCTTTGCTCTTAGCATTTGGCATTCTCTTCTGTTCTGCCAGTGGGATACCAAGGTCAAATTGGTCCCTTTTGTGTTTCTTCCTTAAATAAATAGTATCAGGCTGCCATATCTTAACGCAAAATACTTTGTAATGTGGAAAAATCACAGGTATTGATCAGATCTAGCTCTGTACCTAGCTCTCCATGCAGCCTCGACTGTAGCTTTAATACAGCGCTCGATAATGTGCCTTTTGCAAGGCCAATTCATACAGCTGAAGAGGCATTTTTGGCAGGCGGCGACTACAAGCTCAGAAAGACTTTTTTTCCACCGCACCGCAGAGCCCTCACACAATCACACCCGCCCCTGAAGAGCAATAGGATTTTAATCATCTCTTTAAATTGTTTTGTCCCCTGCTCTAGTACAGAGCTGGTGTCCCCCACTCCTAAAGCGCCAGTGATGAGGGACTATAATTGAAGAGGATGCTCTTCTAACCCGGTTTTAATATGATTTGTGAGGCTGCTGGGGACGATTACTGCAAAGCAGCAGCAGAGGGAGGACAGACAGACAAGCTGAGCACTGTTACTCGATTCAGGTCTTAAACCAGGGGGAATTTCAAGGTTTTGGAGCAAAATCCATGCCAAGATTCAAAAAAAATTTGCTAACAGTTAAATTATTCTGCTTTGCTACTCTTAAAAATACATCACAAAACCCCCACCTTTTTTAGTCACACCCTTACATCTTGAAAGTCTGGTTCAGCTTCTCACCCTCCAGCAGTGACCTGGCCTAAAAGCAGCCTCTCGTCCATTTGGGATGCAGGGTTGGAAGCTCTTTAGGGGACGGGAAAAGAGAAAGTAGCTTAAAGGAGCAGAAAGGAGCAGAAGTGGACGTAGCTGAACACCGGAGGCATGACAAAGTGCCATTTTCAGGCTTCACGGACTACAAGCAGCCTGTCTGTGTCCTGTAGAGCACCCAGCCTCCCCCTGAGCTGTGAGGACAGCTGCAGCCTCTTCTTTTAGCCTGGAAAAGAGGAAGCTGAGGGGAGACCTCATTGCTCTCTACAACTGCCCGGAAGGAGGTTGTGGAGAGGAGGGAGCTGGCCTCTTCTCCCAAGTGACAGGGGACAGGGCAAGAGGGAATGGCCTCAAGCTCTGCCAGGGGAGGTTCAGGCTCGACATTAGGAAAATTTTTTATGGAAAGGGTCGTTGGTCACTGACAGAGGCTGCCCAGGGAGGTGGTTGAATCACCTTCCCTGGAGGTGTTTAAGGGATGAGTGGACAAGGTGCTGAGGGACATGGTTTAGTGATTGATGGGAATAGTTAGACTCGATGATCTGGTGGGTCTCTTCCAGCCTGGTTATTCTATGATTCTATGGTGGGATTTGCAGTGAGTCCAGTGTCCCCAGCTCAGCCTGAGAAGGACCCGTGCAGCGCTCACCCACCTCTGCTGAGCCTGGGTTGGGGTTAGGCTCCCACCCACAGCTTAAATGTCCTTGGTGAGGAGCTGCTGGTTCAGTCACAAGCTCCCAGTCTGCTAAGCGACAGGGCTGGTGCTTGGGCGTGTTTAATGTAGCTGCAAAGCACAAATCTCTGAGGGAAATGCCCCACTCATTAGTATTATCTGCTGCTTTGGATGGAAGCAAAGGGTGGGAGATTACAATCATCTATTATAAGACAGCAGGAAGGCTTAAACAATACATATTAATACATTTCTCTGTGTGTGCACATACAGATATTTATGCCTTACGTATATGCCAAGTAGATTTCTGCTGCCCTTGTTTCTAGCCTTAATTCATCATTTGCTTACTACAACCTCCCCATCCCCCGATTTTAATATTTTCACTTACTGTACTTTGAAGAGCTAGAAATAGCTTGTCAGATTGAGACAGCTCTTGAGAAGTTTAATTTTCCTAATGCTTGTTGGAAATCCCCTTTCGGAATCTGCAGGAATATTAAGGTTCTTAACGTGAGCTGTGCAGAGAGGGAATTTGCAAGTAAAGCTGTCAGTGAATTGCAATTGGGTTAGGAGAGGACTGATGGAGAGCACTGAGGGGTGCAGGGTCTGTCTCCGGAGGAGGGAAGGATGTTTGCTCAACCTGCTGTGGGTGGCAGAGCAGGGAGGGGGTGGGTGGGTGCCAAACCACTTGTTTTTAATCTGCCAGCCCTACAGGGTGGATAGGTAATCAGACAAAACCAGAGCAGAGGCACATGGACTGTTTACAAGCAAAGGTAACAGTTGTAATCGCTTTTGCTGCAGATTCCCCACCTGGATTTCTAATGTCACTGTTCCTGGCTGTCACAGCCGGTAGGAATTTGTTGCGCCCTGACTCCTGGTTGGTGGCAGCGCGATGCTCCTGCGATGGTGGCCTCTGGGAAAAGGGGCTGCTGCCTTGCTGGTCCTGCCAGTCACCTTCCCTGGAGGTGTTTAAGGCATGGGTGGTGCTGAGGAGCGTGGTCTAGTGTTTGATAGAAGTGGTTGGATTTGATGATGCGGTGGGTCTCTTCCAATTCCAACCTGATTCTGCCCCTGTGCCCAGGTGGGGACACCTGGGGAGCCTCTTACAGTGTCAGTGTTAACAGGTGCAGGGACAGAGCTGGAAGAAACTTAAACAAAAGCATCATTGACACCACTTGGCAGTACCTGAGTGTCCAATGCCACTCCCAGAAAGGCAGTACTAGCGTGAAGGAATCTTCATAGAGAGAGAGGAAGTACAAAGGGATTTTGCAAGGAGCCAGAGAACAGCATGTCTCCCCTGACTGTCGACAGTGACAGGAAAGTGCAGCTCTTGGAGAACAGGTAACCTGTTAATGTCTGAATCCTTGTGCTTGGCTCTGTGTTCCTGTCTGATGACTGCATTATCCAAGGGGGATCGTTCCCCGCATGGCATCAAAAGAATATGAACAAGCAGCCGCCTTTGCAAAAGCAGGGCCCCTGCTTCCATGCCAGGTGCTGGGGTCTCTGCTGGGTGCTGGGTGCACCTGGGAGTGCTGGCAGGTCCAGAAGATCCATGGAACCAACCCCCTGCAGGTTCACAGAATCACCAGGTTGGAAGAGACCCATCGGATCATTGAGTCCAACCATTCCCATCAAACACTAAACCGTGTCCCTCAGGACCTCGTCTACTCGTGCCTTAAGCACCCCCAGGGAAGGCGAATCAACCACCTCCCTGGGCAGCATATTCCAATGCCCAATGACCCTTTCCGTAAATAACTTCCTCCTAATCTCTAGCCTAAATCTCCCCTGGTGGAGCTTGAGGCCATTCCCCCTTGTCCTGTCCCCTGTCCCTTGGGAGAAGAACCCAGCTCCCTCCTCTCCACAACCTCCTTTCAGGTAGTTGGAGAGAGCAATGAGGTCTCCTCTCAGGGCTGAAGGTAAGGTCAGTTGTATCTGCTGCTGCAGTCAGCTGCAGGCTGGAGCCTTCTAGCTCAGAGGGGGCACTTCTGTTGCATCCTATTACATTTATTTTTAATAAAAGCACATAATTTGTGAGTAGAAATGCCAAGCAAGTTATTCCTCCTCGCGGGAGGCCAGCAGCTCTGCTGGCTGATTGCTGACTCCAAGCTACTCAGAATGTACAACGGGCTCACCCAGGAGTTCAAAGGTGCAGCCGTGCAATCAGCCCATTTTTCCTCCATCCTAAGGAGAAGCAAAATAGTTAAGTGAGATCAGAAAGGCTGATAATTCTTCCTCCTCCTCTTTTACCACCTGCTATTTTCTTCTTGAGTATCTAGACTCAAAGTATTACTGAAATTAAATGTAGCAATTCTGGCTGCCCATTGTTCCCTGCTCAGTAAAGTGCCGGAGTGGCACCTTTGTATGCATCCATCCATCCCCATCTCCTCAGATGTGCTGCTCACACAATAGTTATTGTTGTAGAAGGGACTTGGAGTGAGCTCTTGCATTATTCACTTCATTTATTTTGATACAATATTTGGAGCCACTTCATTAAATTCTCTTGCAATGTCCTGTCAGGTTTTTTTTCTGTCTCCTTGCCAATGCCTGCCTCATACAGATATTATACCGACAACAATATGGGGCGTGGAGCCGTGGGGGAATAGATTTGTTTTCTGTGAAAGGGGGTAGCTATGAATTATTTAACTTGATTATTGATTTCAGCATTCCCTCCCTTCCCTCCTCTTCCACCCCCCAGAAAAAGGGTAGCACTGGCTTGAAACACATCATTTGTGTGTAGTAAATATGGGCAGTAAGTACTCAGGACAATTAAGACTTGAACAAAGAAAACAAATCACAGCTTTACAGAGAGTGTGTGGATATGCAGAAGAAGTCAGGCTGTATAAGCTCTTATTTAGCAGCACTGAAAAGTGAATATCTGCCTTCAGCGCTTTCATAGATGCAACAGATCAGTCCTGTGAAATGGTTTAGGGTTGTTTTTTTTTTCTCCTTAATGATCCAAGTGCCTGTGATCTGAGAAGACACCGATGTAAGACACCCCTCCCTTTACCGAGGGGCTGCTGTTTTCCTGGCCTTGCAGAATTTGTCAGAGCCCCCAGGGATGTCAAGGAGCTCCCCACCCAGGGGTGGTTGGCAAATTTCTCCAAGAAAGAGTGAAACTGGCTTGAGCAGTTCAAGCTCTGCAGTGAACAGGATGGATGTTCAAGGAATGAGTTTTGTACAACAGAGCTCACAAAATGAATCTGCTGCAATTCTTCACAGGTTATTTTTTTCTCCAGCGTGTCTATCCTGTCTCCTCATAACCACAATCCACGTGATATTTAAGATGCAGAGGCATAAGGGCTCTCCTGCACGTGCTGTTTGGCTGCATTTTAAGCAGGTTCACAAGATACCCTGTATTCTTCCCTTTTCTCCAAGCTCTCCTGATACCTCCACTAAACCTCAGCCAAGGAAGCTGCTCCAGCTGCCCCAGCACTCACCTCCGAAAGGGAAAACTCTTGCAAACTTCTGCAGGGGTTTCAGAGATGTAGCCTGAGCACACTGGGGAGCAGAAACCAGCGTGATCTTCCAGAGGTTGGGGGTTCAATAGTGACATGTGGGAACCTAGTAGTGGGAAGCCTGACCAGCAGCATTTTATACAGCTGTGGGGTGATCTCCACACTGATTTAGCTTTGGAGGAATATGCAATGGGTGGTTTTTTAATTTTCAGTCCCTACAATGAAAAGATATAATGCCACAAGGCCTTACACCACTACATTATTTCTTTTCCCATATGTGCAATACCTTGAAGTGCCTGTGGTCCAGTCTGTCTGTGTTTGGGCTGAGGGGATGCGACAGCGATTCCAAGTCACAAGTGGCGTCTCTTCTGGGGTGGGGAACACTCAGAGCTCCTCTTACACTCCGAGGAACCCTCCCTGCTGCCTGGGGATGCTGCTAGAAACCTGGCAGTTGTGAGCATCCTATTATGCTTTAAAAGAGCGGCAGCTAGGAGAAATGAGGAAAGGAAAGCAAAATAATTCCAAAAAGAGTAGGGCAGAAGAGTCAATTCAGCCAAAACTTTTCAGGGCTAAGAAGTGTTCAGTCCATGTAAGTGTAGAGAGTGATGGGCAGGAGCCCTCATGACACCCAGAGAAGCTTATCCTGCTCTTCAAATTATGCAGCAGAAAACACTTTCTGGCAAATTTACATTAAAATGTGAGGATATTGTGGTTCTCAGGGCACCCACAGCTGATGCAGCGTGTGGCGACCTCTGGGAATTGGAGTCTAGACTTCTGTGGGCTATGGAATGAAAAACAATGAGTGAAAATCCCATCGCTGGGGCGATGGTGCCTGGGCCAGGGATCTCAGCAATAAGACCTGTGTCTCCAGCTTAAACTCTGGCTCTGCTTTTAATTTTAAGCATATTGTTAAGCTTATTGGAGAAACAGAGCTAGTCCTACGTTTACCCAACATATGTAAACAGATATTAGGTTTCACCTGTTTGTCCTGTTGTTCATCATCCACACCCAGGATCCCCAAGGAAATAGACCTATTTGTTTGGAGTGGAAAATAATAGTAATGTGAAGGTAGCAATAAATCTCAATGAATTAGAAACAACTAGTAATGTTACTGCTGGAGAATGTGCTTTCTTCAACTGTCCCTGGAAGTGAAGAGCTGCAAGTGGAGGAGCCAGACTCTGAATTCTTGTAGCAATTAAGCCAGTAAGTCTCAAACAGGAGCCAGAGACAAACATTTGCTATCCCAAAAGAACCATAGAATCATAGAATAACCAGGTTGGAAGAGACCCACCAGATCATCGAGTCCAACCATTCCTATCGAACACTAACCCATGTCCCTTAGCACCTCAAAAGGAATTGCTTAATGCAATATACTTGCAACCCTTGGGACTAGTACTGTGAATATGAGACTGAAAGAATTAATTGTGGTGATGGGAGTGATAGAGACTTGATTATTTATTATTTTCTGGGATAGTAGCACTAATACAAGCTTGTCATTTCCATATGCATATTTTTGGCACAGCAGAGAAGCTTCTGGCCACTGCAACACCCAGGAGCCGGAGGGTGAGCTCCCCTCCCAGCCTTATAATGCAGGTTTTCTGCAGCAGCATAAATTTCCTTCTGTGACAGATGAGAGCAGCTGAGCCAAAGGCAGCCAAAACTCTTTTTCATCCTAATTGCTCTGCAACCCGTTCCTCCTTCAAAAAGTGCCTCTGCTGAAATATTGCAGCGACCATAAATTTTGTATGTATTGAGAGAGTAGGGTGATTATTTGACTGTTTAGACTATGTTTGCCTCTAAATGCAGAATTCGGTTGATACCTGAACCTTGTGGGTTGATTCATTGGTTGCGTGCAGTCAAGAGGCTGGGACAGTTCTTTAGAAACAAGTTATTAACAGCTACTTTTAAAGGTTTTTGTTAATTATTTGCCCTCTTAGAATCATAGAATCATAGAACATCCAGGTTGGAAGAGACCCACCAGATAATTGAGTTCAACCATTCCTATCAAACACTAAACCATGTCCCTCAGCACCTCGTCCACCCATCCCTTAAACCTCTCCAGGGAGGGTGAATCAACCACCTCCCAGGGCAGCCTCTGACAGTGCACAATGACCCTTTCTGTGAATTTTTTTTCCCTGATGTNCTTGATAGTCCTAGGTTTTTACTAGCTAGCAGGAAGGGTTTGGTGCTTTTTTTTTTGCTGGAGTCTTGGAAGTGCCCTGGCTGGCCTAGTTCAGTAGTTACTGGCAGCTCTGGGGACAGCTCAGAGAGGACAGAATTGACAATGACACAGAAAGTAAACCCTTGCAAGGGCTGGAGATCACCCTGATCACCTTTGAACCCCTGGCTGGTATGTGCTACATACGATATAGCAAAGCATCTTAGGGTTTCACTCCCATTTATTTGGAGGCTGTTGTTGTGTTTCACATCTCTGACTTAAGATGTTTCAGCATCTCGTTCCACATGTTTGGGGGAATCCGACATGATCACTGCTGGTTTTTCATGTGGTGCCAAGACAGAGCAATAATTCCCACCTGGTTTTTGTCCCTTTCCTTCACCATATCTGTTACTATCAGATCTGAGCTCTTGAGCTGCACTGAGGCACCCATACTCATGAAGGAGGCTGGCCAGGTGGTATTACAGCTATACAAAGCAGGGCAAGTTTCAGCTCATAAAGTCTTGATTTGCTGTGTGGTTGTGGGGTTTTTTAATGTTTTTTTCCTCATGGAAATAAATATTCAATATAAAAGAAAATACTTTTGATTGGGGAGTTTCTTGTGAGAATTTTTCTGTAACATTTTGGAGGGTTGGGGTCTTTTTTCTTTAAAAAAATTTTTGATTAGGTAAATCTGGACTCAAAAGGCTTCATTTGCAACTATGTAAATTAAAATTTTGCAATGGAAATAATAGAGATGGGTGATTAAAACTACTATTTTATGCTTTTATTTAACTGAATTAATCATCCTTGTTAGTTTGTTTTAGTTCAAATTACCACAGAGGGGCTAGGAAAGGGCTAATAAGGCACACAGCCCGTGTTCCCAGCCTCCAAAGGCAGCACCGCTTCCAACGGACAATTTGCTTTGTTGATAAATTGACGTTTAAATATTTGGTGCGGAAGAGAAAAAAAGAACACTTCACTGGTTGCAGCATAAACCATATTTTGAGCCATTCATAATCTTTCTGCAGCAGTCAATTAAAGATCTTACTGGAAAGTAAAGGTTCATGCTCCTGGTTTATCAGTCATAGAAACAGCTTCCATCAAAGCCAATACAGAGTAATATTTCACAGAGCCTTTTCTTATGTTGCCACTTATTTTAATTACTCTAGTGATAGATGAATTCTTTTCTAATTTTTAGTATATACAATATTCTACATAGAAACTACTTGTGTTTTACTTGTGCCTTATGATCTGTGCTGACTAGCATAACTTTGCAGCTGAGCCCCACCCCGGGCACCACCTTTACTTACCTAGACACCTATTTCAAAGCAAGACATGCATAGAGTCAGAATCACCAAGTTGGAAAAGACCTGAGAGATCATTGAGTCCAACCACCCCTATCTGTCACTGAACCGTATCCTTAAGTATCTCATCTACTTGTCTTTTAAATAATAATACATACAGAGATACCTCAGGGGAGGAAAGGGAGGGGAACCTCACCACAAGAAGGATGTTGAGGTTCTGGAGCGAGTCCAGAGAAGAGCAACGAAGCTGAGGAAGGGGCTGGAGAACAGGCCTGATGAGGAACGGCTGAGAGAGCTGGGGGTGTTTATCCTGGAGAAGAGGAGGCTGAGAGGAGACCTCATTGCTCTCTATAACTTCCTGAAANTGATGATCCAGTGGGTCTCTTCCAACCTGATGAGTCTATGATTCTATGATTCTATGAACAGTAACATCATGGGCATATAACTTTCTCGACAACAGCTCTTATCACTGCAAGGAACCAAAACCCCAGGTAAACACGACCAGGTGCTGAGGCCATCGGAGCAAGGCGCAGGGTGAGGAAGGTGTCAGCTCCGCAGCGATCAGCCGGCTTTCTTGGCCATTCAGCTCCCTGGCCGTCACAAGCCAGTGCGGCTGCAGACACTATGTTCATCCTCACCGAGCTGTGATCCTGCTGATTTGTGCCCAGGGCATCTTTCACCCACGTGCTCCAAGCTGCCACAGCAGCAAACAGCTGTTCCCGCAGCCCAGACACCCCCACGATGTGCTGAACCCTGCAGACAAATTTTCCTCTTGAGGCAGAGAGAAGAAAGTGAGCTTGATTTGTCTCCAGGTCGCGCAGTGAGCATGGGCAGGAGCCCTCGGAGACTGTGGGGAACAGCCAAACCTGTCCCAGGGCAGGGCTCTTGGGTGAGGCTGTGAGGGTAGCAGCTTGGGGGGGGAAAAGGGAGGAAGCAGTCATGCAGCAAAAGCCATAGCTTTTCCTGTTAATTATTCATAGAATCGTAGATTTATAGAATCATTCGGATTGGAAGGGACCCCTCTCCAGCTTATACCCATTGCCTCTCATCCTGTCCTCACAATCCTTNGTTTCATCTCCTTATATTGAGGATTCC
>WAAB01003731.1:0-58424 GCA_013389865.1 Piaya cayana
ATTTCACTCGCTGAATTTAAGAATCTGATTATCGCTTCAGAAGCTTCACGAGAAACATTATTTAAGCTTATTGGCTTGGCCTTCTAGTTTCTATGTCTGCAAAGTAATAATACAATGCCAGCAAGTGCAGCTTTAATACGTCTCGCAATTACGGTGCCAAGCTCTAATTATACAATTATTGTTATTATTTATGATGAGAATTTCACTTTTTTTTTTTTTAGTTCAAGACAACAGGAAACCACACAGAAAGGCAGAGTTGTGAATTTTAATTGTTGAGCCTTAATCACGAAAAACAGTGAAAAGGGGAATTAGCCAAACACAGTGTAGCAGAAAAAAAATACTCATATGTATGCAGTTTCCCATAACAACACCTGGGACTGTCAAAACAGGCAGTTGAGACTCTACAGAAGAAAATTTTGAAAAATATTTGTATTTTGAACTTTAGCTAAGTTTAACAAAATTTCTGCACTTCTAACTCTCAATAACAAAGTCTGTGCAGTAGGTTGTAATACGAAATAACACCCCCCCAAACTAGGTTAGAACTTCAGCCGACAGAATCTCCCACTCCACTGACTTCAATGGACAGTATAAAGTAAATAATGATTCCATCCCAGTTATTAAATGTGGAGTTTACCAGATGACATTGGCTTAATTTGAGATTCAAGTTAAGAAGTTAATGAGATACTATGGTATTCCTGGAAGACACATTTGTGCAAGAAACGTTTCCCTTTGCCGGAGTTTTAATTAATTTGGTAATGCTTTTTACAAGCTTTTTCATTTTTATAATTTTAATGTGGCGAGCTACTTTCTGAGTACTCCAAAATCTGAATTTAATTGTAGTTACAGAAATCTAAATCTGCACCTGCTGTTCCTATGCAGCACGTCATTTCTTTTTTTTCCCCCTCTTGTACACTGCACTACACCAAAAGTAATGCTACGACTGTGGATATTTTTTAAATAGCATTTTAAAAGCTTAACAGCTGACAACAGTAATTTAATTACATTTTTCACATCTTCTAAAAATTCTAGTGAAGATTTAATTGTAAGTCCATTTCCTGCAAACAGCTTTGTTTGCTCTTCTCACAAGGATGTTGCTTAGGAGTGATCTCCTTGGTGTTGTTGAGGATTTCCTGTTTGCAGAGAATTCTCTGTAATTCAGAGCAGACTACAAACTTCAAGAGGAAAAAAACCCAAAATCAAAATATCAAACCGCACAATAAAGACAAGGAAATAATTACATGAATTGAGCCAGAAGGGTATAAAGTCAAGCATTACAGAAATTACTACAGTCCTTATGAGAGATATGTTCTCCAGATGGTTTAGTACTGAAGGAAACACATTACTATTTTGCTGTATTTGAAACTTCTCCAAGAAAAGAAATCCAGTGGCTGCCCCATTTCTGCATTGCCTGTTTCCCAAGAGTACTGCTTCCAGAGCAGTGCTCTCAACTTAGGAGACAAACATAATTGGTCCTCCCTCTCACGCTTGCTTGCATCCTTCTTCCACACAGCACATTACCTTCATAACTTCCAACCATTTACTGACTCATCAAACATGTTGTCAAGCCTCATAAGTCTCACTAGAAGTAAACTATTTCCTTAGCGCTCATTCAAACTTTATTGCATGGATGGTTTTTTTCTTTTCTCTAATGACCTGAATTGGAGACACAGATATTCACACTATTGTCATATACTTTACTTCTCTAATACATTTCATAAGCAAGAGGTGATTAACTGCTGGAGTATTTCCACGCAGAGCTGCCAAGAATTTTCAAATACATTTTATTATTAGAATCACGATATTTATGACACAAGTGACTTAAGTAATTTTTTCCAGTTACTTGTTTCACAAATGTCCTGGGTATCCTTTTTATTAAATAAAATAAAACAACAAAAAAAGGAGAGACTTGTGCCTCCAGATATTCTTTATTATTAAAGTCATAAAAGGTATGTTGTTTTTATTAGTAGTTTGATTCTTTTAGCAGATTAGAAAATATTGAATTTTCCATGAAATTTATTTTTATCATTCCACATTATGTTAATAAAGGAAATATTTATTACTTTCTTGTTATCAAACATTCCATATATGAAGAACAAAGTAGGTAAAAGGGACAACCTGGGATGTCAAAGACGAGACAACAGTACTTGCTGGTGAAGCCTGAGTTGCGAGTCTTTCTCTGGGCTGCCCCTATCTAGAGTTTACCCTGTTGTCTTGAATACTTTAGTCTTCCTCCCTGTATTTTCTATGCATATATTCATTAAAACTATTTCACTGTGAAGAAGTCACCGATGGCAAAGACTTCTAGCCCTAGCAGACATTGCAATCTATTATATACAATCTTTCCTAATGCTTAGAGTTTACTCCTGAGACAAACTGCAGCCTTTATGTAAGCTGGAACACAACCCTAAAATGAAATCTATTTTCAGCTGCTTATATGAGGGATGAACAGAAATCCTGGTATACTACAGTGCAGCTATAGACAGTTTGCTGGGCAAAATGATCAAACAATGTCTTTCTATCCTTTCCTACATTAACTCTCATGATACTATTTCTAACACAAATTAGTCTTTTACTTTTGGCTCTTAGGAATGGTATATTATAGTTTTAAAAAAATCTAGGCTGGATTCAGATCTACGTTGAGCTTATTTATTTATCTCCTGCTTTTTTTTTTTCTTCTTCATTGTACAAATTTAAGAGTAAGCCAAATGCTTTAAGTTTTGAAGATGTTAGTCATTCATGTAATTATGTATCACAGCATGACAGAAATCACACAAAGATCAGAAGACAACCTCAAAACAACTCATCTGAAGGAACAGCTTCCAAACTTGCTGGTATTTTACATTACAAGACAGTAAATTAAGAACTTGTCACTGGTGAAGTGCAGGTGAAGAATTTGGATTGGAGGGTTAATAACATCATTATCACATATTAGGCACCCTTGGTCAACTTCAGCTGTGCTCATACAGCGACAAGAAGTCAAGGATTGTAGCACTTAAAAATAAGAAAACATACTCCTAACATTGCACTTTCTTCCTATACACAGGAAACTCATAAAGCACAGGGTGAAGTATTTCTTATGGCTAACTCAGATATTGCAAAAATAGAAAATTGTATCAGGTTTTTCACCTTCTCTTTTATCACAGCCAATATACTAACGACTTCTGAGTAAAGGCCATTGCACTCAAAGGCAAATCTCTTGGACTACAAGTGAGCAGGTAACACAGACCCTGCCCTGTGCTACATTTTTCAAAAGATACAGAGAAGGTCTGAAAACATTTTGCTATGTGATTATTGTAAAATGGGCAACAAAGCAGCACTTTCCAGATAAGAGAAACTGGTTTCACTACAACTGGAGGTGGGCATCCTTTCCAGTGCGATGATACTTTTGCTGAGGAGGACGAAGTTTTAAATAACTGGACTTAGTTCTGACATCCCAGTATAGTCCCACCACTCAAGGGCCAAGCAACAACACAGGAGACCAGACNGTCAAGGGCCAAGCCTTCTGTGGACAAAGCAACAACACAGGAGACCAGACACCTTTCCTCCCTTCTGAGTTCTACCACACAACTACCACCAGAAAATAACTTTTTCTGTGCTGCAGCCCTCCTGCCTGGAGAATGGAAATAAGGATAACCAATTTACTATGTAAAATGTCACATTACCAAATGATTACATCAAAATCTCAAAGGCAAATAAGACTAATCTCATAGCTAACTTCGGTATTACCGCTTTTAGTCTGGTGATTAAAGCCTGCAGGGTTTGAATGGGAATTGTTCTAGCTCACTTCTCTAGAGACAACAGTGAGCTTTAGCCATTCTCTTCCAAATTTCCATACATTTATACTGCGTTTCTGAAAAAGCAATGCATATGATAAGCGCCTGGGCTTCAATGGACCACAGTCAAATTTCAAGGTCTATGAATCTCTGCACAATTTCTACCACTTTAATTCAAAATGATTTTATTAGGTCAGTAGAATTTATATCAGCTGTAAAATGCTGAGGGGCAAAACTGGGAGAGAGCTGCAAGGACCTTCAGTAAGTACACAGGCAGCAAGCAGCACACGTTAGACGGTCTTGCTGGATTTTGACAAGAAAGAGGTCAAGTTCAGGAACTTTAACATACTTATCAGGTCTCTGCTAAGCAACTGTAGTAGAATAATGTGAAGGGTCACATTAGCAATAGTGGGATAAAATCAATAGGAAGAGCTTTCCATTAGCTCTGTTCTAACACCGTGTATGGAAGCTGAACACAACATGAAATACTAGATACAAAAAAGTGGGGCGTATGTAAGAACTTCTTCAATCAGAATACACAAGCTGTGCTGTTGTGCTGTAAGTACTCCAGCAGTGATGGTGGCTTTTCCTGTTATCTGATGCCATAGCAACAATAATCCATTCTAAAAATTGTAGTAAGAAGGTAATATGTTATCATGACAGCTGTGTTAAATGACTGCCTCTCCTGTGTTATGCTCTTGACTTTACACAACAACGTTAAGATGTTTTTTAACCAAGTTTTCAGGATGAAAATAACATGGTGTCAAAATATTGTTTCTAACCAATCAGCACTATTGAAAAACATCATTGAGCTTTGTGTTTCCATGACAACTAGTCTCAAATGTTACAAAAATCACCAAATTTACTTACAAAGAAGGGTTCTTGTAAGAAAAATTGGTTCCTGTGAGGTACTGTAGCAGACAAAGTTACATATGTAATGCATGCTCACAACAAAAACTGCACGGGTCATGTTCAAGTTTGCTAGATTTTCATTTCTTGTAGGAAATTTTCATATTTGGTAGGGATAGAATACAATCGGTTTCTTCTCTGTTTTAATAAAATATAGATTTGGCTATGAGTGGTTGCTTACAAAGTAGCTGCAAAATAATTTGAAATCATTACTTATTTCCATCAAACAGAGTGGGGGCAATTTTGGCCTGGGTGGACAGCTATGCAATTAAAGGAAGAAAAAAATTACTCTACAGTCCCCCTGTGCTTTTGCCCTGGGTATTTTCCCCCACCATCAACAGCTGAGAAACTCAACTTCATTACTTCTTCTAAAGACAGCTCATCTTGTGATTTAATGATTTGTTGTTAAGGAAAATAATCCCTTTTAATATACTGGCAGAGATGCCTTATCAAACACCGTCTGCTATGGGATTAATGATTTATTATCAAATCTAAAATCACTCCGATTAGTGGCATAGTGTGATTAGTGGAATAAACATCATCAGAGTATTATAAATCAAAAACTAAATTTCATTAATAGTGGATTTGCAAACAACCAATTACAAATTACAATCCATTTATAACAGATTGTTGTGTACTTTAGGAGGATTTTTTTATTAACAGTTGGATGGGAGAAAAAAAATTGCATTTCTAGTACTATTCCACCTACTCTGCAGTAACAAACTCTTGAAGAAAACAGTAAAATAATAATGATTGTGATTAAATGAGGTATCTTTTGGCAATTAACTTGGACTTCCTTGGTAATACTGCTCTACACGTGTTCAGGGACTGAGAGAAATACAAAGCGAATCAGAAAAAGAGGGGTTATAACCCGCATAAAGTGAAGGGGAAAAGTCAAGGACTTAGAGTAATTATTAGCTTCTAAACGGTTATGGAATATTCTTTTAACTCACCTTTCTGCCAATGTGACTTTCTTTTGATTAAAGAAACAGAATTTTGCTGTCACTAACAAATGGGTTCAAAGTCAGTCACAATCTCAGTTTTAATTGGTTGACATAACCCATGCTGGTACTTTATTACAATATGGACATCAAATCAAAAATAAAAGAGATGTCAAAGAGTTGCTACGTACTTGATTCTTTATTAATAGACTTTATTACATCTGTCATTCTTGTGACCTCCACTAGAAACATTAAAGAATAGTACTTTTCATGAGTAAAATCGAATGAGAGAACCTGAATTGGTGAGCTTGATCCAGAGGTTCATTTCATGACTTGGTATTGCTTCGAGTACAGTAATCAATCTTTCAGAAAGTGCCTTTAGAAAGCGACGGTTACAACTACCCTGGCTAGGATCCTCTGGAAAAGACTGCTGAAAACCCTACCCACACTGCAAAACAACAGCTCAGAACAGTCCTTCCAAATCATTTGTATGCAAATCATTAAATGAAAGAAGATCCTCAAATCCTCGTATTTTCAAGTGATTTGTCTGCCTTGTTGGCAAGTTCCAGTGAAAGACAATTCTATGGCAAAGTACAGGATTCAGTGAAGCACACCGTGATCAATCTAAATGAAGTATGAAACATAAAACGTTTCTCTGCATTGAGTTCACTACATCTTGCAATAATCATTCCAGCCTCCTTGATTGACTCTTAAAATTATAGCACGCATTTTTCAGAGTGACACATCTAGACCATCAAATGTATTCCAGCATAAAGTACCTGTTATCAAGTAGCTTTTATACAGTGATGTGAAGCTCCATACAAAAAGATCAGATAAGACATCTCCAGGTTCAGTCTGGATGATAAAAAATAGCACCAAACAAAGGTACAAAGACCCACACAGAATGAGGAAATTACGTGGATTTATAGGGAAAAAAAGGAAGAACATGCAATTCTAACTTGACTTGATGATAACCTGGTTACTGAATTGGCCTCTCTGTCACAAAAGGCCCTGGTACTCCCTCTTGGCAATATTCTTATAACCTTATTTACAAATAGCATTAACTTCTTCCCCTTTAAGACTTATGGTCCGCAAACAATTCATTATTTACCAACTAATTAACTACCAAAACAGTCCGTGTGAGTTAGCTACCATATGTGCTCCACAGATGGAAGAAACAGGTAGAGAAACCTAAGCACGTTTTTTCACATGATGGCAGCATCAGAGAACGGTGAATTCTAGTTTTGAAACTGCTAAAGAGAGTGAAAACAATTTGACAGTTTTGCCTTTTTTCCTAACTGCTTTAAGTGCTTTTGATGCCAAAACCAAATAAGCATGGCTTTTCTTTGGCTGTTTTGAAGCAAAAGAAACCTCTTTCACCCCTACACATAAGAAACCAGCCAAGTCAGGTGTCAACATCTCTCTTGCAGCAAGAGTTTCCGAGTCATTCACACAATATGAGACAGTTCCCATTTGGGGCATTGAAAGTAGAGCAAAAAACTTGTAACGATGCTTTGTGAGAAAGCAATATTGTTTGGGATTTAGAAAATAAAACAAAACAAACAACAGAAATTCCCTGTTACCACAAAAGTTAATCCTAAAAGTCCATCTCCATTAACAAAAACTGTAAGACCATGCAAAATAAATACTCAACCACTGAAAATGACACAAAGATATTAAACATTTCTACTTGTCAACTCAACCTTTTCACAACCATGCTAGCACACATCTGTTGATCCCACTAAAGCAAGGATTGCAATGTAAGTGCGTAAGCACCGAGTCAGACCTAAAGTTCCTCTATTCAGCCCTCAACAGTGACAAACCATGGACACACACCATTATTTAAGATTGTGCAACAAACTGAGCATGAAACAGTGTTTCACTAGAACGGGTCTCCCAACCTCAGTGACTTGCAGGGCAAGGAGGTTTTGACCCAGATGATAGCTTGCACAAAGCATCTATGTGCTTGCATACACCAGTTGTGACCTATGCAGACTTTCATCGTGTTCTTGTAGTAGGGCTCCCCCATTTGAGCATACTCATTTCTTCCTCCTGAGCCCAGCACCTCTTACTTCAGTTAACGTGCCCTACTCTGTCTAAAAAGAGTCAATAAATATAATTCCGAGTTCTCCTCTACGCAGTGCAAGACTTAGAGACCCCTACTGTCCTCCCCAGCCATCCTTTCTCCTGGCTGAAGCACCTTGGTGTGTATAATTAGTCTTTGTACAGAAGTCTTTCCCACACTTCAATTTCAGTTTCAGCTTTCTCTACAACTATCCCTATACTGTGCTCTTCTTCGAATGGCAAGAAAGGGTCACATGAAGTATTCAAAAAGAAAGTACAGCACAGTTTTACAAAACACCTTAATAATGTCCTCTTTTAATTTTATTTAATTCCTTTGCTAATAAATCCTAACATTTGAGATTCTTTTGTGACTTCTTTTTGAGAGCTGAGCTAAATTCTCCCAATATGCTTCAGCCTGTTAATTTATTTTACTGGGTTAATGATTTCAGCAACAAAAATGTTATCCTCCTAAACCTCCTATGGCAACATGGCACCTATTCTCTGCCTGCACTGCCAAGAACAAATATGTTGTTGGGTTTATTAATGTTACCTGGAGCAATCTGTTGGTTTCACTCTCTCCAGCAAGGGGGCATGCCAAATTCACAACAGAAATAACTGTTTTAATGTCTTTGTCTTGTTTAGATCTTTGTTTCACTAACTGCCTCCTCTCAAAATATGAGAAACTAATTTAAGTCACTTACTATCTAGTCACTAGCTAAATACTATGTAAAAAAATATATATAAAAGGATAAATTCCTACTGTTGTTTCTCAGCCTTTTCAGTAAGCTCTACCTTCACCAATACATAAGCTAACAACAAATTTAATTAAACCTCTTCTATGTGCAAACCATTTAACTTTCTTCTACATCCCTCAAATGACTTACCCCCACCTGCACCCTTGCCAAGCCACTAAGACAAATTAAAGAGGGAGGGACACATTTTATAGGAGACAGTTTAATATATTACCCTCTTTGCCCTGCGCAGGACTTCTACCACCTTCTCACAATCAGTCTTGGGGCTAAGACAAGAGCAGAAGAAAAAGCTGGGTGGGTTTGTCTCTATGACCAGCACTGCAAACCTTTTTCATGACTGCCTGATGCGACCACCTCAGAGCTGCCTTATGAATCTTTTGGAGCACAGACATGGAAGCACACATAGAATAGGCTGAAATGAGCTTAATGCAGGAGGGAAAAAATACTGGCAGTTCAAGACAATGATTCTGTAGCTTTTTTTGCAAACTAAGCACTTCTCAGGGTTGATTAAAGCTGTATTTGTAGAGAATTCATAAAGGCAGTCATGAATAAAAATCACTTGCTGGACATTGGTCTAGAGTAATCGCTGGGTCTTTGTGTAGACAACAGCAGCGAAACACTGAAATCATCTGGAATATCATATGTTAAGCATCTTAAACATTTTAAAACTCAAAATACTCTTAATCCCATGTGTAGGATCAGACTCTAACTGAAATCACTCTTGTTACGCCTTTCTCAGGCCTTAAATATGGGCAGGCAATTGAGAGAAAGCACTTTAAATTAGAACAATTTTTATAGGCAAGTTATAAATCCCTGAAACTAGGAGTTTATAACAGCAACACTGACATAACTGTAATACAGCTTCACTATAATAAATCAGTCGCTTGTCCTGCAAGTCACATGTCCTATAAATCAGAAATTTGGACTGTAAATCTCAGCACTTATTCATAAATCAGCAATACTGATCAACACCAGGAAGAATATTTTGGCAACAAATCACATTTGGCAAAGACATTCCCGTGTGCTACTTCACTTAAGAATTGCTTAGAACTTGTATTTCTGGGATTCTCTCTGCAAGTCTCCCAAACACACCTGGGGAAGTTGGTGTTGGTCAGACCAACGAAACAGCCGCCTCTCTACAGCCTGAGACACCTCTGACTGTTCAGGGTAACTTGTTTCTCCAGGCAGATGCTTGGTAGAGATGTTTCTCCTACTAGTAGCAGTGTCACAGTAGAAGTTAGTGCACAAACAGACAGCTGGAACTTGATTAACACCCCAGGTTGCTGCACATTCTGCGTGCCTCCATCAAAACCCACTGCTCCTGCTAAACACTTGGAAGCCCACACAACCATATTTCCACACGCATTTTGCATCAGAGCAGGAACGGGAGGCATACATACCACCCCAGTAATTCCTCTGCTGCTACTGCAGACCTCTCCCGAAAAGTAATTTCCACCTAAAAGGCAGGCAGGTATGTCAACAGGCACAGGACGTCTAGAGAAGCACTTAACAGGGTAAAACAATGAGGCTGAAACAGAGAAATATGTTCTTGCTGGTTTTAGTTCATTAGTTACTATCCAGCTTAAAACTAGCACTCCTGTAACCCCATCTCTTCATTAATAGCTAAAATCTTCAAGTATATATCAAAGCTTTTGTATTAAAAGAAAGGAAACAGCATGACTACAAGAGGCATTCTGGCTTTTCTGACTTGCCAGTGCAAATTCACCCATCATTTTCTTCAAAATTAACCAACAGAAGAAACTCTGTGAAACTGAACTTCCAACTTGTAAAACCTTTTTTTGCTACAGTGAGAATGGCACTTTCTAGATAACAGTTCTAGCGCACACATTTAACGCGATGTGTATTTCCAACTGAAAACTGTTCATCCCTTCAGTGCAATCAAACACACATTCACATGTTCTTTTAGAGCATCTTAATAATGTCCTATGTTTACTGAACTCAGGAAGGGTCATTAGGTTCAAGCTTAATTCTTCCTCCCTCCATTCATCGACACTGATGGAAAACAAGGAAAAAGCTATTTGTTCTCTATTACTGAATTATGGGGAAGTTATTGCTCAAAAAGACCATTCGGCATCAATAAGCCACTATGCCAAATGAAATGTTTCTTTCCATAATAAAATTCTTCAGTAATATAAAGTTAATTTTTATTATTTCATGTTATGCAAATATAAACCAGTGAAATCATCAACAGTTAGACTTACCTTGCTTGCTCTCCTAAACTACACCTAATTCTGTAGTTTCTATGGATGGAGGTTTCTCTTGTGGAAATAAGTACCTTCCAAAAGGCATACTTGGTATCACCTGAGGAACAGTTTCTGTTCTTAACGCTGTTGTTCCTTCAGTTCATAGGAAAACCACACACACTGACCTGGTAACAGAACTAAGCTACAAAGATAATTCGCCCTCTCTCCACCTACTTGCAATTTTGGTGGCTAAAATGAGAATAAAAATCAATGCCATTAAAAACACATTTCTAGACCTCCCAAGAACTTCATACATCTGGAGTGGGGTTCTGGGAGTGCCAAAATACTTGTCCTTGAACACCACACACCAAACACGCCTGCCACTGCCTTTCCCAGGGACCTACAGATATAACTAGATGATCAAATAACGGGCTGAGGCGATTCTTTGGAGACATTCATCTTAATAACAATCTTTTGCAGTCAGCCAACAACTGGGAAGGCCTGATATATTTATTTTGCTCCAATATCTTCTTCAGAGGCCTCCTGTACAATCATCTATTGGGCATAATATTTCAAAGCAGTTATTAGTAATGAGTAATTCAGACAGTAGGTTGCAGTTCACATCAGCATAGGTTGATCCTGCTCTGGAGGCAGGAGAATACTTCCATGGGATTACAGATGATGAATTACAAAAACTGCCTTATCAAGAAAATTAATACACAAAATAGAGAAAGACAAATTAACTACAACATCATGTAGAACCGCAGTGTAATTACAAGTTCAGATATAAAGACTGATAAGAAGTCCCTAGTTAAACATGTTTTTTTTTTATTTTTAAAAAGTGAATTAGCCTAGTACATTCTGGTAAAAAAAAAAAATCCTTTATTTTCTCACTATTGACTTCCTGAGATGTGGTTGAGGTGCTAGTACATGTGATGTGTTTATAAGAATATTCTTACATAATGCAGATGGCTTACAGTTGAACAATTTTTCACAGAAAGGGTCACTGGGCACTGGAACAGGCTGCCAGGGAGGGGGTTGAGTCACCTTCCCTGGAGGGGCTTAAGGAACGGGTGGACGAGGTGCTCAGGGACATGGTTTAGTGGCAGATAGTAATGGCTGGACTCGATCCAACAGGTCTTTTCCAACCTGGTAATTCTATGATAAATGCAGGCATGCAACCGTGAACAGGTAAGGTAGCTAATTTTCCGAACTTATTCCTCTAGTAAAGGTTATAGCATATAGTATGTTTCGACACTCCACAGGTGCCTTTTCTGAAAATAGCTTCTCATGAAACCAAAGATTTCATGTGTATGAAGGAGAGAACAAAGAGGATAACAAAGGACATGTAAGCTCATTGTCACCAAGGTGTTAATTTTACTTGAGCTTGTCTTTCTTCATGCACAGGGGATTCTTTTTTCTAAGTTATTCCTCAAGTGGATTAAAGACATTAAATACAATTTAAAGAGGAAAGCAAAACAAAACACGGAGACTACAGTTATCTGGAAATCAGATATTAACTTTTTTCCCTCCATCCCTCCACGGCTTTATTGTCCAGGATATACTAGGCTTCTGAAATATAATCCACATAAACAGGCAAGAATTTGAAAGATCCACTCGGGAAGTTCAATATTAAATTATAAAGAAAACTTTGAGGCAGATGCAACTTACCTCCTTCTCTGAATGTAAAGTGGGATAGGTAAACATTGGTAAATGTTACGTATTTCAAAACACACAAAGTTTAATCAAATTAAAGCTCTGTTTCGCATTCTTTGGCTCAACTTTCAAGGAAATGTTCCTACTCTAACTAACTGTATGTTTATTTTAATATACAACACTGCAAAATATCATCTTACGTCTGTTATTTGCCTGAAGGAAATTCATTTCAAATATCAAACTTTTACACAGTATTTACTGTTCAAGTATTACAGCTTTTATTAAATGGGGCCAGAGAGGATGCTGAGGGATTTAAAGAGAGAATTAATAACAACCATTGCTAATTTAGGCTTATGCACTACTTTATTGCAAAAGCAAGGATGAAGATAGGAAACCAGGGATAATCCAATTGATACTGAACTTTTTGAACCTACTAACTGCATTTGAACAAAACATTTTTTGAAAGAAGGCTATATAGCTAAAATAAGACACATAATCCATCAGAGATAGCATACAGAATTAATCTTTTCCTTTTTAATTTGTGTAAATGTGTGATGATAATATGCAGCTCTATCTTCCTCACCTTCGTATGATCTACCACGATTTCAGCGAATTATGTATCTATTCTTTGTCATTTAAAATCCATAGTAAATATATACCATAATATAATGCAAAAAAATAGACAAGAAATACAAATATCTTTGCATTAAATAATCTAAAGATTGCTGTCATCATCAGTCTACACAACACTGAAGAAAGCATCACATCAACTTTGTGGTAAGAATTCTTCATGGAACAGATATATCTTATGTACAGAAAAACTAGAGCTGTGAGGTTTTATAACAAAGTTGTATAAAATTAACTACAGTAGGTGGCACTGAGCTGTATTTCTTATTAACGGTTCTGGTGACCATTAGCTGGAACTGTTTGAAGTATTAATGAAGGCATAAAAGATAGCCCAAGCAATAAGAAAAACAGGAGCTAAGACACTCGTGCTTGGAAGAGTGGTGTGAGCTGCTCTGAGCTTATTTTGCAAGGGAAAAGCTGCCTAAGCTGTAACTTGCCATAGCCTTGCCACAAAAGCTGTTATTTGAGGCTCCAAGCTATAAAAATCTCAATTCCTGCACCTGTTCAAAGAATTTTGGGGTTTATTCTTTAAAAGTCAGCCTTCAGTTGCTCCTCTCTTATATAAAACCAATTCTTGGGCGCTTCGTCTTTTCCATTAATCTTTCCAAACACCACACGGTTTTGCCTCTCTTTTTATCCCCTGTACTATTTAAATAAACTATTTACAGTTGCTCTCTGCAAAACAACCTACCACTCCATTCTAGACAGTCTCCAGCTCTAACTCTGCTCCCTACACAGCACTGACATTGATCTCATCAAAGTCTCTAATTACGTCGTAGTGGTTACAGTTCACAATCAATACTTGTTTTATCGTAACTGACCTGCCAGTCACTTCTGACACCCATCAGCCACTCTTTTTTCATGACATCATGTCATAACCTCTGTGCTTCTATCCTCCACAGACACTCTGCAAGCATTCCCACACCAGTTTGCTAAGGTCAATGAATATCGCTCTGGATTCTGTCCCCACTTTTTGCACGTACCCTGACCCAGGGTAATATCTCATATGAACTCTTGACTTTATACCACTACTATAGCCCCCAATTCTCTCTCCCATGCAGTAACATCGGCTCAAATCCCATCATCTTTGCATTGCATTTAGTTACATGCATCATTATCTTACTCAGAAAAATCTCAAGCTCTCCGATACAAATTTGTGGATGTACAGTCAAGAGAACAACCCCAGCTTGTCTGAAGCTGAGTTTTCATTGTTCCCTGAAGCTTCTCAAACACTTAACCTTTGGTGGCCATTGCGGTTTCTATCACTGCTGCTGTTAACCCTCCGGTTATTACTGCCCCGTTCTACAGACCCATCGCACCAACACATTATTTTTACAACTCCATTCTCTCGCCATTTGCAGGGCCCTATTGACTTTTCTTCCATAGCACTCAATACAAACCTATCTTCACTAAAAGTCTTCCAGGGTAGGAAATACACTTTAACAGCAAGAAGCATGCTAAAACGGGGACTACTTAGGAAGAGGATATGATCCTTACCCCACAGCTCCATTGAGAGGATGGCTACGGCACAAATACCACTTTTTGCTGACCTTTCAAAAGATCTGCACATTCTCTCATTTCTCCTTCCTGCTGATTAAGGGGCAGGAATGTGCTATTATTTTTTGGTACTTATTCATGAAAGCACATAGCAATACAGTACAAGTAGTCACTCTGCTACAATGCAGAAAAGATAGCCATGCCAAACAAATAAATACAACCATATCAATACCAGGTGCTGCCCAGTACATCTAGTTCCAGACAATGCAGAAGAGCTAAAAGATTACAGAAAAAAATGTTGAGTCACACTGTGAACACCACTTGAGAGGGATCCCAGCCCTCTTCAGAAAGGCAATGCAGTGTTGTCTTGAGTGAGAACAGAAATAACAGAACTTGTCTTATATTACCACACCCAATCCACAGCTTCACCTCAGTTTGATCGGGTTTTTTTTCCCTTGCTTAGACTGAATATAACTCTGATTTACAGTTCCACCATCCCTACCCCAAAATGTAAGCTCCTAGTTTCTCAAGAAAAACAATCATTTTCAAGATGATCCAATATTTTCCATTACAAATGTAGTTTTGCCTAGTGCTCAGTTCTCTTCAAAAGTTTCAGTGATAAATTTAAGCAAGTTATCATTAACTCAGAATATGAACAGAACACGTTCAGTGAAGACTGGTATCTTGCTGCCTTTAAAACTTCCTAAACCTGTGCTGGTTTTTACCATTTAAACACTAACAACAATTCAGGAAGTTTTTATTTCTACAATAATATGAAAGAAAAGTCCTATGCCTTTGCTAATTAAAATATCTGCAAGTAATCTGCACAAGAATAAAGTTTCCTTTGATGGCCTTCTGGTCTGCCACCTTGTACAGATGACAAGTAAGTTATAGTGGGTGGGATCATATACTAGTTGGAGATATTTACATCTCAGATCATGAATCAATGAGCCAGCACTCAATAACAAAAAATCTACAGCATTTTTGTAGGAAGACCCTACAGAATTTTCAAAGTAATGAACATTTAGTGGAATGTGGAGGAAACAGAACAAATCACATTTTCTCCAGAGGGTTTTTTAAAACCACACAACAAATGTGATAAATATAGTGTGATGGAAAAGCCTACAAATGTTAATAAGTTGTGTAGCATAAAGTGCTCAAAAATTAGAAGCCAGTACATTAACTTTATCTAGTTTAATGGTGAAGCAATCCTTTCATCAAGACATTTTCTGTTGTTACAGCAGCAGTAGGTCATGGCTGTGCTTCTCAAGATTTTACAGGTGTCAGTAAAACATAAACATCTTCCTTTCCCCCCACCACCCCAAAGGTGTTGATCAGGATATTTTAACATACTTGTAGTTCATTGAAATGCACTGCATGTGAAACACGTAAATATCTCCATAAATTCATTCCACTTTACTCTTAAGTAATGAGGCAATAGAGTCTTCAACTAAGACACCGTCTGTTAGTCCCCGAAATAGCTTTTACTATTGAGCTTAACTTGCTGCTCTTCAGCAGAGCTGTTGGAGACACAGGCACTTAGCCAGCTGGTGACTGTAGCAGAGTGCTGGGTAGCACCTCTTACTTATAATGGCTGAGGATATTGGTTGACATCCCTCCTCATTTCTCTGCTGCTGCCACCACTACCACTTGGAGGTGTCTGGGATGACCAAAGGCAAAAAGCTCACCCTTTCTGTCACTCTTCTGCCTTGCAGGCCTCGTTTCCTTCCTCTCGCTTTTCTCGGTACAAACGAATCAAGCCTTGACCTTGCCCTGGTTCCTTTTCTCTCCTTTCACTAATGATGCAATATTCCAGTAAAGGAGAAGGGGACAGAAAGAAGAATAACACTCAGCAGAAATGGAGATAGAAGGAACAGCTCAATTACTTCGTCACACGTAGACAGTTCAAGTAGCAGTTACTCATTATTCTGGAAATGATCCCTTAAATTATGAACATTATTGAGAAGCCTTGACAAAACACTCAGGTATTATAACCGAGGGCTAGGAAACCAAGTTTGAGCTTCCCCCCTGGGCAATCATGTCTGCCTTCAGGATTCCTCCTTCAGTGTTTCCCATACAGCTGTCCCAACACACCAGTGATGCTCATTCTTACTTCCCTTGGAACTTCTTAGCAAGTACTTAAGTACTCAAGAGGGAAGGGAATACTTGAGAAATAAAAGGCTCTTCTACCATTTCACTGCTTGGCTCAGATACTGTTAGTTTTTAGTTTAGAGATATAAATATTCTCATATTCCCTTCTGTACTCTCTTGCTTACCAAAGAAATTCAAGATCATGTTAAAAGGGACAGGCCATTTAATAACTACTGCATGGCATCACTATTTGTCATTTGCTGCTTTCTAAGTCTACATGGTTTTGACATCCTCAGACTGTATGTGTCTCCCCCATTCTGCTGTAGGGATCCTGGCCCCAATTGATCCAAGCCAGACCTATCAGCTGAGCACACATGAATAACAGGTCACTGACCTTCACAACAATCTTTACAAGCTCATGTTTTCAAATGGTTATTTGGAAAGAATTAGATGTTCTCTCTGAGCAGAATTTTACTGGAGAAAGCCTTTCTGACTTATGTGGAGCATGCAGTCTTACTGGAGTTTCTTTTTTAGAGGTATGCTGTCAAACCAGTTTGGAGCGCCTCACAATTTTAAACACTGTCAAGGAGGTTCGGAGGAATAATAATAGGTCCCTTTTTCCATGCCATCATAAATCAAGGCAAATAATGAATAAAAACAGTGTTCCACTTCATAGAGTTAAAGTTCTTCACACACTTGTAATCAATTTTAGCTCAGAAAAATATGAATGCAAAGACTAACTCCATGTCTAATGCATCCAGAAGATTTAAGTGGAGGGGGGGTGGAAATCAGTGGTAACCAATAAACAAGATCTACCAAATTGCTGTATGGCAACATTATTTAATGCACATCTGTGTTTAGAAGCTTAGACTCAGCAGGGAACATGGCATTCTTTTCTGGGTTCTGTCAAGGTCACGATAGCTTTTACAGTCTAGACAGTAGCATCCCAAAGTCACGCAGTTAGTTTTAAGTTATTGCAAAACATTGATGTTAATTCATCTAAAAGAACACCTATTCATTTTGATTTATTTCTGGAAGGGACTTAGCCTACTTGGAGGCTGCAGTAAGTCAATAAATTTCATCAGCAGTTATAATCTCTTGGCGTGGACTGAAAAGGAAAGATGAACTGAGAAAACAGAGTCACTAAAGAGAAAGTGCTAAACCAGACCTACCTGCCTATCTCTTTTCGATAAAATGAGAAAGAGTACTCAGTCTAGCATGCTTCAGTTTTGATATCTTTGCTTTGCTGCTCACTGTAACTTATGGGACCTTCTGCTCTTCTTAAATTTCAAAAAGCATAGCAAGCCAGAAGTAAAATTCAGTAAGATAATGAATTTTAAAATCAACTAAACCTGGCATAAATGGTTTGTATTTACATCTCTCAATGTATATTTACATAGGGAGACAGATATATATGAAAGCACACACGCTTAGCAACAAAAAAAAATTTAAGAGAATAGTTATAGTTTGCTTACATGTAGTCTCAAGGTTTGCTTTCTTCTTATAGAATAAATGAAACTTTACACGATGAACAACTTCAATTTACTTGGGAGTTTCTGGCCATATATCAGCGAATACAACCTTTTTCTTCTTCCTTTTTCAGCTTTCAATTTCAACAGTCCCAGGACCTCCCATCTAAGGATCCTTTCTTATGAGACACAACAAGCTTAAAATACTGGTTACTTAAAGGCAGATTTTTAATTTAATCATGCTCATCATGATCGGTCTGTTTTGTTTAGGTTTTATTTCATACGATTTCCCACCAAACTTGCAATAATTAAAATTTCTCAAGTTGGCAATAGTGGTCAGCACTATTGTGTGAGACTCAGAAGACCAAATGCTTATATTTTCCTGCTACAGAAAAGAGAACTGAAAGGTATCTTCAGTAGATACATAACAAACAAGTACACCTGTGGTAGCACCAAGTTTAATGGAAAAGTTCTGTCTTTAAAGAATCAACAGACTCAAGGTCCCTGACCCTTTGGATGCTGACTAGACCAATGAAGCCTCTGTGATTCTTCGATTCACTATGCGAACTGCACAGATTTCTGCAACACTGCAGGTTAAACTGCAACAGGGTAATCCATACGAGAGATCCATTTGAGACAGATATTGATAGAGACTTTCAACAATTGTAGCATTATGTCTATCCATGCCCTGTGACAGAAAATTTACTGTCCATTAAGTACTATTAAGTGCCTATTACAGCAGTGGGCTTTATTCCTACAGCACTAACACTTAAGCAGGTACCACGTGGATACATTAAGACTGCTTGCTGGAAATTAAAGCAAATCTTACAAGAGGTCATACTCCACATTTGTGCTCTACAAATACTGGTCTTTAGGGTAGTCATCTCCAGCAAAACAGGAAATCACATTTGTTCAATGGAAAACAAGTAGTCAAGGTATTAAGAAAGCAGAAGTGGAATGTCTTTATTAATGCTGCTTTTGCCAGAACAGTACTCAAAGAATTTGGGGAATTTAATTATGTCCCGAATAATTTAGCTTAGAAGAACACGCTCAGAAACACACACACAGAGAAAGCAATATGAACAAAACAAGGCACAGGAAATTCTTATCATTGTTATTAAGTTGTTTTTGTTACATACTATTTATTTTATCGCTCCAAAGAGCCTGCAGGACAGAAAAACATAAGAAAGGGTAGGAAGGAAATTAAACAGTTATGCTGATGGGCAATAAAATTCTATGTGGGAGACAAATTCCATCATTCCACAGATCAATAATGTTGTTTAACCTAAAAAACAACAGTCCCTGCATATCTTGTCGCTTCAATATCATCTTTCTCTAAAAGACCTTCACATTCCGTTCCCACTGTAAGGGTCGTATCCTTTGCCAACTTAGTAGTATAAAGTGATGAAAAAGGATGTAAATTATTCTAAGTAGCTTTTGTATTTCTAATCGACAGCAAGCAAATGACAAAAAAATTACTCAGGTTAACTTGCTGTGTCTGTTCCAAGTTACTAAGGTTGCAAAAGACACTTGTAAATGAAGGCTTGCAAATTTTTGGTTAAGATGAGCTGTGGTAGTCAGCACACAAAACTGGAATCATACCACTATTAGCTAGTGATTTATCAGTGGAACCAAGGTCTTGCAGATATAGACAATAATACAGTTCTCTATCTCTGACTTATTCCCTTACTCTTCTTTTCTTGTTCCAAGCAGTCCATTAACAAGTGGACCCTGGGAAAAAGTATCTGGAAATTAATCTGTGATTTTGTGGCACTGTTCTACTAGCTGAGAAAGTACTCTTTCTGCTATTTCCAGGGCAACCATTCCAATATTTTAGAAAGTATTGCATGTAGACAGGAAAAGTTTCACCTCTCAGGCAAAAATACAGCTCACATTTCAAAGCTGTATCTCTCCCTTAAGTGTTGAGCGCATCCGTCACTCCTGAGAGTGCAGTAAAATTCAACAAAATCTATGTGGCTTCATATTAACAGTGGAAAAACAATAAATAGTCTTCAATTACTATTACATCTAAGAAATATATTCTTTCAGGTGATACTTTATCACTTAAAGCTATGAGAAAAAAACTTAAAGATGTTTTAGTATGTGTAAGGAATGGAGGCATAACACAGACATGGCACTCAGAAGAATTACTATGTAGTAACTGCCATATTCAGACATTAAAAAATTATCTGCTTAGAACAGGAAACTAACCCACTAATTATACATACATACTTATGTTGGACATTTAGCTTTCAAGTTAATTACCAGCAAAAAAATTAACCTGGGGTGTCAGCAGGAAATTTTAAAAAATCTGATGTGTTGGAAGCACAAAGCCGAGCAGTCTGCTTCAAGGCTCAGATCAATTTAATTTTTTAATCACTCTCTCACACATTCATTCTATTATTCATACTCATAACTTATTCATCCCAAGATGCACCTGTGAAACTGCCAGATACTCAAATTTTGGTGTACTGGCTTTGGAAAGGGTGGGATGTATTTACCTCAAAGTACACAAAAAAGTAAACCATTAGGAAGTTTATCTGTTTTTATTTGAGTGGGATATAGCATTCTCTGATCACACTGCTCCATTTCAGCTAGCTATATTCATATCAGACATCATACACCCTGTTAAAATCTTTAATCATCAGAGACGTTTCTGAAAATCTAATTTACCCAGTGTTTGATCCAAAGCTCCTGAAACTGAAACTTTCTGTCTTTCCATCAGTCCCTACAATCAAGCATCATCAACATTTTAGCTGTCTCTGTCTCTCTTAGAGCAACATAAAGAGTCCATCCTGCTTACTTCAGCACAGCGTGGTACAGTTATTTTTCTCTTGACTATTGGACACAGCATAAACTAAACAGATTCCAGGGACACACACATCCCTACCTGTAATTCTGTTCCAATTCCTTTGCTTTGTTATCTGTGTTTGGAAAAAGACAGCCAAGATGTATCTCACAGCCTTTTCACTTTCCAGATGCATCGGTATTTGAAAACAAAGGCACCAGACACATCAATAAACTCAAAACACAGACTCATTAGGCCTTTAACCCAAACCAATCTGCTCCTAGTGACATTTACTTTTGGTTCCACAATTCTGATGCAATATGTTTATGCAGCAATCGCCTTCTCCCTCCACACTCCCTGCTTGTGTTCAGAATTCTAGAAATCACATGCCATTGTAGTCTGTGTTTGGGAATCTCAATGGTGTTCTGAGAGCAGCTTTAGAAAAATCATGCCAGGGAAAGGCTGGATGCTGAGAAAAGGGTTCTATATAGTTTATCAAGAATAGATTATGATGCAGCTCATGCCTGTGATTTTTTCTTTATTCCCCACAGAAATGGGAGCTAGCAGACTTCTACCTCATACACATCATCAGTCCCACTGTCCACTAAAGGAATAGTTCAAGGTTCTGTAACACTGTTCCTTCTGGAACTCCATAGAATTCTTTCCCTAAAATCTCAGTTCTGAAGAAATGTTTATGGTTTAAACAGAGTAATATTCATACAGTTTGTAAATAAAGGCTTTGAAATTACCCAATTTTGCAGAAGTATGCTCAGTTCAGCAAATGGAGATCCATCTGAGATTTGAATTAGAATTCTTACACTCTGATGTTCTTATAAATTTTTTTCATCTCCTGAAGGGGACATAAGTAGAAGCTTGGAGCAGTTTAGAAATGAAGAGAGATAAATGTAGCTAATGATGTCTGGAAATAATTTCATTTAATTATCACATCTTATGTTTTGCCATTTATTAATCTTGTCAACTAAGTGAACCAAATTACCATTTTTTTCCTTTTTTTATTTGATATTAAAATAATTTGTTATGCTTATGCAGGTCCACTGCAGGTGCTTATGTAATTTCAAAGCATTTACTGAACAACTAAGATGAAGATGGTTTGCAACAATGAGAACAGCTTCAGTATTTCAGCCTAGCCTACTAGAAAAAGCAGGAGAAGGGGTCGTCTATACCAGAACCTTAGTACTACCCAGCACTTTTGTGGAATGTGCTGACAAAGCTTAAGGCTTTTATCTGTAAGCTGCATCTGGTCAGATCTACAATTCTTCTCTAGGTAAGGAGAATACAGGAAGAGAACTTGAGATGTTATTTCACCTATTAACAGTTAACAGCAAGAACATGAAAAAATAATGCACTGTGCCAGAGTGGAGAACCCACCAGAGCCTAGTGACTGCCTCAGCACAAGGCAGCATCACTGTCCATGCCAAATATTAAGAGGCAAAACTGTGGCCAGTAGCTATTTACCTGTAATTCTTTCTCCCAAGCTTTGTCACAGCTGTCACTTACACAGAACACCTAAGTTAGTAACTTCATCTTTCAACAGATTCATTATTGAAACTACAGTGTCAATGACATCCACATTTTGCATCCCTCCTTCCACTTCTTGTGGCTTTTCTTACGGGAAGGCAGTATATTAAGATTTTAGATTACAATATTGTATTACTGAAGCATGTTACTCAAACTGTGGTTGGTAGTCAAGATGTGAGGATACTAATCCAGCTTCATACCTCTAATTATAATGCTACAAATGCACTATTCCATTGAAAGCACTGAAAAGTATGTATCAGTAAACAGTCAAAATGGGATCTCCTGCATCTCAGTGCACTGAAAAAGGTGGGAATAATAGTTTTCTATTTCAGATGCTGTTATGTTTCACTTTGTTAATTATTATCCATCCTAAATACTGGATTCCTTGAGTGTAACATGTCATACAACTAATCCATTATTGTATTAATCCATTAGTGTGTAATGACACAACTAAAAGCAAATTGAGACTTATCAAGTTACTACTATCTAGAAATGCATATTTAAGGGCAAGTGTAAACATCATTATCACAGATGTTTAACATACATGTTCATCACACACACTACCAGGTTCAAGAATAGTTCAAGAGATGCAGGCAGCACCTGTTCCACCTGCTAAACCATCTCAGTTCTGGAGTGCTTTTTAAAATATCAGCTTTATTATTCTCTGGATTATTTTTATTTCATAAAAGCAACCTCTTGAAGAACCAAGGGGCTGAATCACTCACTGCACAACAAAATCTGACATAAAGCACGTTCTTCTGTCCATACAGCAGTGAATAGAATAGGTTATATTGAGGTGAAGGCTCAATATTCCATTACAGTAAAATAATGCCAGTACTTAGTGTGGCCTTCCATCTCCAAGAGTTTTTAAAACAATTACTTATCTGTACAGAAGATTATGAACCTGTAGGGACTAAGTGAATCATTTTGGTATTTCTTCCCTTTTGCATTCTCTGCGTCTTAAGATAAACTTAAAAATGGCATTTTCTCTGGTGGAAAAGCAGAGACAGTAAACTAACAAGGGGGATTATTTTTAGAGGTGTTTTGGATCTTGCAGTTTTTATAGCAACACTGGAAGGCCAGAGAAAATGAGAGGTAGAAAGAATGTCCTGTGTCTGGTTTGCCCGACTATCTTCTAATTCAATATTTAATATAAAAATTATCAGAAAACTAATTCTAGCAATAAAAACATATAACACACTTCCATAATCCAGTAAAAGAGAGGAAATAAAAATCCTACAAAACCACTTTCTTATTGGACAGCTTTAAAATGCACAGGCAATAATTTTTATTATTCAAAAACTAGGATAACTGGTAGAATAGCTTACAACACTCAAGTAACCAAAGATTTTTTTATGAGATTGCAAAGATACTTCCCTCATTTTAAAAATAATTAACTGCATTTTCTCCAAATGACAGAACAAGCAGACATAGTTTAATTTCCCTGAACTATAACAGACACACACCCGACACCCAAGCATTATATTTCAAAGATTTTTAATTAAATCTATGTAACAAAAAAGGAATGTTTCACATCTTAATTGAAAAATTTCCAGCTAGAGAACTGAGACGGTGAAACAGTCTGGAAAACACCGAGATAAAATTGAAGAAAAGAATAGAAAAGAATATTTCAAATAGTCTCACTAGTCAGCAACTAGTGTAAATACCTCAATTCAAATAACATTAATTTAGTGATTAAGAGAAGAACTAATTTCAATTATATTGCTCCTTTGCTTTGAGAATTATACCTCATCTTTGAGAATCCCTGACTGAACACAAAACTTGATCATATACTCTACCAAAGCAGAAGGCTTACTGTTGATAGAAGCACTTTACATGACAGAGGAAGACACCAGCCTATAAGCAATAGGAGATAAGCAGACATTTACAATCACTTTTGCAGCTTATATCTGCATTACAAAAATCACCACCTTCCGAGGGTCCTTTCAAAAGTATTTGGAAAGATGGGGAAAAGATTGGTACTGTGGGCTTATGAGGCCATGAGTTCTGTTCAGTTACACCAAGTAAACGCTGTATGAACAAGGTAATGGGTGAGATTAACTCCATGATGTGAAATGAAGTGGTTAAATTCTAAGATTTCAATATGGGAAACCTGCCAAGGCCAGATGGAAATCTCAGCTGTCATGAACAGAGGTCATTTTGTCCTTCTCAGCACAAGGTGTTGCTCAAATCCTGTGTACTCTTCATACAAGTTCATCATACCTATCCGTTTTAATTAGGAGCTAAAATGACTTGTTACTGTTAGAATAGGATTTTCTTGTTATTCCTTGTCTTGTCATTGTTTAGATCTACTTTTTTAATTACAGAAGTCCACCAGAGATGCCCCTGAGGCAGTGTTGATAATCTAGGTTTATATTTCTAAAGAATTTGTGTTAGGAAAGCTTGGATATGCCTTAAAGAGAATCCTTGATAAGCCTTTGCTCTTTTCAATTATTTTATCATAACGCAGCATTTTCAGGAAGTGCAATTCTTGCTGAATTAAGGAAAGGTTTATTGATGACACTTTTATAGTGCAGTTTTAATGGAACTGTTTCTAAAATATTTTACAAGGTCTGTGTAACCCCAAAACTATCTGTAAGCAACTGTAATTACCAGACATGCTTAATATTGAGAGTGTCGTCCATCAGAGAAGCAAACAGAAACAGCTCTTATATAAGTAAATATTATAGGGTGGGGTTTAGGTTTCTTTAAAATAACACACAAAATACAAAGGGCTTATTATGATAAACTGACATAAACGAGTAGCAATGACAGTTCATGTTCTTCGAATGCTGATGGAGACGTATGTACATGAAATAATGAAGAAAATTCTAAATAATATCACACCCAGTGGAGCAGTGCATGAAACAGTGGATCTAAAAGACAGCAAAGAAATGCTAGCTAAGACATTAAAGAAACTAATTCCACTAGAAATAACCAAGTAACAACTGAACCTAGCAAAGTAGGACTACCTAAACTAATCTAACTAATAGTTCATTGTATATGACAGAAAAAAGTCCTGTTAGGAGATTACTGGTCTCTGATGGGGATGTATTTACCTGATGCCTGGACATCTAAATATAAAAATCACAGTCTCTCTCCTTACCAGGTGTAAGACAACATAAATCAAAAGTTCTCTCCACGCCGTGCTGTCTCACAGGCAAAAGTGGAAGAAGCTATTTTGAAAACCCACTGGGTCAAAAGAGGTATTTCTTTATCTCAGTCTTTAATAGTAAGGTCAGATATTCTCTGGGTACTCAGCCTCCTGAGTCAGAATACTGTGAGAGAGAACAGAACAAAGCTAATATGGGAGGGTCCATACCCCCCTGGTCACCCCCCCGGTTCTTTGCCTCTTCCAACCTGGTTGTTCTATGATTCTATGAAAAAAGACATCTTATCTACATTAAGCTATCCAGTCTCTCTTACCACCTAGTCAGTAACAGAAAAGCTCCTTACTAACTGCAATATCAAGTGATTCTTGACATTGTTATGAAAGGAGATAAAGGAAAAGCACTTTCTACAAATTTTCAAGTACTCACCATATGTTCTTCTATCCTTAAGCATTTTTTAATTCTCCTTTTCTCCTCAATCCTGTAGCTACACCTCACCTAGATAAGAAGCTGCATGGTTCAGCACCTGACCTGAACACATGGAATGTTTGTACTAACAATATTAATGGTATTTTTCAAAGGAATCACGGGGTTTGAAGTATACTATACCCCATATACTCCAGGAAAGGGAAGTGACCTGGGTGCAAAACCTTCTGCTAATATCAGTTTATATACTTAACTCCAGCTTGTGCCAATTGAAATGTACTGATGGACATCAGGTAAAAAAAGATAAGGAAAGATGTTCCTGATCATAATTATGTATCACACAGTCATCATTAAATTATCATATCAGAATCAAAACAGGTCATCTATAGTGTATGCTTAATATTTTATCCATTGCTCGTTTCATGGCTTCTTCCTTCTCTTTTCTTTCCTATATGAACACATCCATTACCACTTAAGCAGCATAATAATAGGTTACGTTATATTATTTCTGCACAAATGACAAAGATGTCAACAACAGCCTTCCTCACAAACTAACCAAGTAACAATCTCCAGAGGGCACCCTCGGTACAGCTAGAACAGATCACCTTTTTCCACCGCATCTGTCATTCTGCCTAACTTTAGGACCACCATATCACATTTACAATTGTCAGAAATACACAATAGGAGAAGAGTTTTCTCTGATGGTAGCGTTACAATGTATGATGTAGACCTGGGAAAGAGAACAAAGTAAACCTGTACAGAGCACAGTCACTCTTCTTTTCAAATACCATCAAGGCTTTTTGGCTTAATATCTTATTGTGAATTAAGTTTCTGCCAAGAACTATGTACTACTAATAAAGATAGTGTCTACTTGCTGTTATTATTTTTATTCCCTTTTCTTCGTATTGTTCCCTGGCAGGCTGCTATCTATTCAGAGATACAGGAAGAAACTCCACATTAAGTGAAAGGATGATTGCAAGCAAACATGGTTATAGCACCACACAGCCTATGCGGCCTAATATTAAGACTTTTCACTATTTTAACAATAATCTAATAATTAATAACAATAAGCTACAGCCTACATTGGATTTGCTGGGAGAGGCTGATTTAAACGTTACCCTCTCTGGTCTTTGTGCTGACACAGTTGCTTCTTTTCCAACATTGCTGCTCGTATGACCTTTTTCTCTTTCCCCTCCTTCAGAACCATTTCTGGGCAGTTTAACAAGAATTTTGATTGCTACTGTAAAGTTTATATCCTTGCCATCTGACAGCTGCTTGCTGGCCTTTCTGAAATGAGTTGATGCTCTCAGTTCATTTCCTAACAAGCAGGTGTTCACGACTTAAAAACAAAACATCACCTCCTTGGCACAAAGACTTCCAGCCAGCAAAGCACGTAAGCATATGCTCATCAATGGGTAAAATACATGCCTAAAGTGAAATGCATTTTAAAGTGCTCTTGTGGAGGAGGCTGCAGACAGGCTAAAAATTAACAGAAAATGAGCTCTGGTAAATGATCCTATTACAAAAGATCTGAATGATACTGGTGGATGACTCCCGCTTCACATAGTGAAGTCATAATTTCAGTGAAAGTGTATGTGGCGACAAAGCTGTACTGATTGACTTGTATCTATAGATCTACAGCCAAACTGCCTGTGAGCTGGGCAGAGGAAGAGAAGAAGTGAACACTCATCGATATCTGGAACCCTCACCCCACCAGCTACTCTAAAACTAAAAATCTTCCCTGTGAATTAAATTATGTCCTGTAACAAAGCAACCCATAAGGCTGGCTGTTACAATTTCCCCTACTTCTTTACTGATTTAAAGATCATAACCTTTGAGAAAACAGGAAAATTTTAGTTAAATTACTTAAAACCGTTGTGATAAGGCAATTTACAATGGGTATATTAGAATCTTTTGCCTTTGTGAAACTTACTAAAAACTAACATGCAGCAAGTATTATTTAAGACATTAGGAACTTATATTCTGAATCTTCGAATCCAATTAAAATCTGACCGTCCTTCTGGAAATGGTCAGGGGCAGAGTTTAATACCCCTATAAAACTACTTGGATACGTGAATCCAGATGAGCAGCACAATGTTCTCCTGAGATACAACCATTTAGTATCGCATCCTCGACTGTTTTATTTGAAAATGAGAGCAGCTTTACTGTGACTGCAGAGCATTCTTCTGAGAGCAGCTACTGCTACTTCATTTTATTTCCTGTTTATTTCTCTCAGATTCAAGGAAAATGACTTGCTCTTAGTTTATGCTGATTTAATCATGTCAGCAAGTGTTTAATTTATGTGTTACAGCTAGCAGAGTAGAACTCAATTTCCATCTTTGGGTAAAGATAATCGTAATTAAAAACACATTAGCTGATTATAACAAACATGCTTTCTATAACAATATTCCACATTATGATTTGTGAGTTATAATTTCTTACTTAACACAGTTTGAAATGATACAACATTATAAGCTGATAAATGGTTTTGATAATACCCCAGCTATCCCAAATGGTGTACCTAAGAACAGGCACTGACAACTCAGAAGACTTTTATGGTACCCAGATGAGAAAACAAATGCAGACAAGAACTTCATAAAGATACAAGAAGGTAAGCTAAAGCTTTCATGAAAATGAATGACTAATCTAACTTGTGATTTTTGATTTCCATTAATAAAACTATATGTCCTGTGCTTCCTACAGCTACTGTTAAACAGTTTTCAGAAGAGACAAAAAAAAGGAAAGGTAAAAGAAAGGCTTCCCTGTTGATTTAGGGCTTTTGGTATTTCCAAAAAGTGAAATGCAGCTTCCCCTCCAATCTTTAGTTATAATTCAAGATACCAGTATTAGAACAGACATGAATCTTCATTTTCAGACACTCCTGCTTATCTTAATGTGCTGCATCTTCACTGTATTCTGGCGTTTGTGCCCACTAGAGTGAACTGTGGTAACACTGTGAGTGAAGGGACTTGAATCAGTAACACTGCTGTGCAATGTTGTAGCATCAGACCTCTAAATATATCAGGCATCAGGGAATCAAGACAAAGTTCTTCAGCCTTTATTTAAAACATCTTATGGAAAATTAAAGACTTGAGAAGCATATTGAAAACTTCTAAAACAAAGCTTGAAAAGCTCTGTAGCTTGGACGATGCTTTGTCATCGAAGGGTAGAAGAACCTCTTCTAGAGCAGACTCAGTATTTTCTATTTCCGTATGGTAAAAATATCATACTGCTATAATGAGATTAATACTTCTTCACATATCTACTCATTCGATCTCAGTTTCAAGTTTTTGACATCTCTCACAAACAAACATATCCCATTCAGGATGCACTCCTTTAACAGGTATTCATTTTACTGAGCTCCACTATAATTTGTTAGTCTTAAATGATGCCTCAAGATGTTCCACACATTCTAAAGAGGAAGCTAAAAGAGAATAATTTGCATATATTACTTAAGCTGTACATGCTACAAACACTAATCTGTTGATAAAAAAAGCAAGAGAAAAAGTTGTTCAAAAACTGCACTTGCATTTTTGTAGTTTTTCAGAATAATTTTTCAGGAAAAGTTCTTAAAGTTGAAGACATGACAAGCTCTGCCACTCAAAATTCTGCTTTCACACTCAGTGTCTATTATGGCAACAACAGATCATGGAAACTCTACTTTGACTTTCCGGAGTTACAACCAGTTCAGCACCAACAGTTCAAACCTCAACCACTGCTGTCTGTGTTATGCAGACAGGGAAGCTGCATTTCACAGTTTTGAGCATGTATTTTAGCCAGCTCCCATAAACCTCAAAAGGATGATAAGGATGATGCCCTCTTGTGTAATGTTTAGAATAACTCTGAAATCTTCTCCCCTCAAGCAAGTGAGAGGCTGCAATTTATCTAATGCCCAAGAACCAAAGCAACTGTGAAGAAGCCTTTTGTTGTTTGGGGGGTTTTTTAGGGCATAGACTGAAGTCTTCTCATTTCTTTGAGAACATTTTCACCACTTCTTTATATATAAATGCTCAAACACACCAACTGCACAAAGAGACTTTGGGAACAGAAATACCAGACACTACAATCTGATGAAACCTTGTGTCCAACTGCAAATCTGAAAAATACATGGTTCCCAGCAGGCAAATGAACCCAACTTGATGGAAAGGAACACAGAGCATGATGAGCATCAACTGCTGCCACACACACACCAACAAGGAGTGAGCTCTGGGAGCACCAGACAGAGATCAGAGACCAAGGGATGTGGGGGAAAATGGAGCATCTTTTTTCCACAGGTTTCTGTAGGGTTTTGTTAACTCCAAAATCCTAAACCACTGCCTCTGTCTGGTCTGAACACAATGTTTCTTGTGAAAAGGAGCCCTGTTGGAAGGCATTACTTTAAAATTTTGAGCCGACATATGACAGGAATGTGGTTCTTTAATTGGCTCAGTGCTCCAAAGCTAGGGCACTTCTGCATGGAAAAGAGAGAGACGAAGACTGGGAGATGATGGCAGCGCATAAAATTGTGAGTGCCCAGGACAAAGGAAAAAGGGAACAACTCTGTGCACTTGAAACACATCACTGAGGGTACCAAGTGCCATCACTCAGCAACAACTTTAGAAAGAATAAAAAGAAAGATTTTTCACAGAGCATTCCTAAAGGCACTCACTGCCTCAGGAAACCAGAAAGATCAAACGAATGCACCAGTTCAGAGAGAGAGGGGACAAACTCCCCACAGACAGCAATGTCTGCTGAGCATGAAGCAACAGGTACAGCCAGAGAAGGTCTTCGAAGGTCACAGGTGGTCAAGGAGACAAGACAATAGCACAAATATTTGGGGAACAGAAATNAAGCATTGTGTGGTCTGAACACCATGTTTCTTGTGAAAAGGAGTCCTGTTGGAAGGCATTACTTTAAAATTTTGAGCCAACATATGACAGGAATGCGGTTCTTTAATTGGCTCAATGCTCCAAAGCTAGGGCACTTCTGCATGGAAAAGAGAGAAACGATGACTGGGAGATGATGGCAGCGCATAAAATTGTGAGTGCCCAGGACAAAGGAAAAAGGGAACAACTCTGTGCACTTGAAACACATCACTGAGGGTACCAAGTGCCATCACTCAGCAACAACTTTAGAAAGAATAAAAAGAAAGATTTTTCACAGAGCATTCCTAAAGGCACTCACTGCCTCAGGAAACCAGAAAGATCAAACGAATGCACCAGTTCAGAGAGAGAGGGGACAAACTCCCCACAGACAGCAATGTCTGCTGAGCATGAAGCAACAGGTACAGCCAGAGAAGGTCTTGGAAGGTCACAGATGGTCAAGGAGACAAGCCAATAGCACAAATATTTGGGGAACAGAAATACCTTAAACATCGTAACCGGCCAAAACCTTGTACCTAACTGCAAGTCTGAAAGTTCTATGAGTGTCTTCACACTTCTATGCATGAATTCTCTCCTCTTTAAATGATTCCTATACTGAACTTAATGACACTTCCACAATTCCTCACAAACCCACAGCTTACTTTCTTCAGTCTCTGGTAAGCTTCCTTCCTAGAGCAGGTTGCTACACAGTCAAGGAGAAAATCCGCCTAGCTGGCGCCAAGAGAAAAATTATTACATTTTGAATTAAATTTCAAAAATCAAATTAAGAATTCCAGTGATGATAACTTTACTCCACTTCTGGTATGGGCACACAAATAAAATAATAAATAAACCCCAATAAACCCAAATACCATTTCAAAAGGCAGAAGCTCCATTGTCCAGAATCCAAGGTATTACCCTCAGGTAACACCCAAAGAGAGAAGCTGAGTCACTGTACAGCTATTCAGCCCACGGATGGCCCTGGGGAGGATTCTAATCCTACTGGCATCACTGGTGCCTGAATTTAGGTGTGATCCTGTATCTTTTTCTTCCTCTTTTGAGTACACATTTTTCAGGTTTTGAGAACCCCTAACTGAAAGCCCTGAGGTTTTTATCTCCAATAATAGTCTTATACCAAGAAATACTAGACAAATATCATACTTCTCTCTGAAAATAGCTGGATTTGTCCAATTTGATGAAAATTTTAACATTATGTCATATATTACCAATAATGAAACAACTTTAAAATAACTACAAGCTACGACTGATTCAACGACAGAGATAGCAGTTCCATACAATATTTCCTTGTTTTCAATCTGTCCAACGTATTATTTCCCATTACAACAGAACAAAACTCTTCTACCAGAGGATACTGTTGGGCCCAATCTTTCATTGCCTGGATTTTTATTTTTAAAGTTTTTTCCACACAAGCAAATACTTTTGCTTTGACAGCATTTAATAACAAGTTTGACCTTGGAGTGTCTAAGTTAAAATGATTTCAGAGTACACTGCAGTAGAAAATCAGGGGCCAGGGATTCTTTTCCTTATTTGAATTTTATTATTTTGGGAGAAGGGGGAATCCCTTGTTTCACAGAAGAAATTACTTTTGAGCCACAGCGCGAAGACTTTTTGCATGAGTGCATGAAGAGCCACAACTTTTTATGCTTACTGCAGTTGATATATGACTGTCACCACTGCCAAGAGTAACTTAGCTACCTCCTCCAGGGAATATCCCTGCAAAAGCATAAAGAAAGCTAAAAAGAAATGGTTTGTATTTAGTATATGCTGGAGAAGGAAAATTATTGTAACAGGCAGAAGAGCTGGAGCAGTGTTCTGTACTGACAGTCCTGCGGACTGGCACAGTTCAAGAAGCTTTGGGACACTGCAACCCAGCCCTTTATTTTTCTACTGAATTTATGTCCAGCATGACATGTAGAACCCATCCTCATTACCAAGCATCACTCCCCAGAAAAGCACAGGTTGCAGTGAACAACTATCATTGACTACAGCTTGCGATATCTTACTTCATTTCTTGTAAACACCACACAAACTTTCATAAATTTATTAAAGACACACACAAAGTCACCATTTCGTTTTCATGCTAAGTAAGAATGAAAATTAAATTTTGTTGCCGAATAGAAAAAAAACCAACTGCGATGCAAAAATACCATTCCATATGTTTGCCTGAGCTATTACATATATCAAAGATTAAATTATATTTCTCTAGACCTGCCCTAATCTTTTCCCCCCTAAAATAATACCATCCAAACTACGACAGCATCAATACAACAGTGGGAAGTGGTTCCTGACAGTCTAATCATTGGTTCATCTAACGATATTCGCAGGGAGTCAAAATGTTGCTGTTAAATCACTGCCCTTCCCTATTCTAAAAAGCACCAGGTGAGCTGTTTCAGTGGTAATAACAACAGAAAACACCACAAAAGAATTTACTGTCAACAGATCTGCAGAGAAAAGCAACACTGCAGACAGAATATTGATTGCCGTAGGAAAAAACATTACAGATGTGCTCTGCACTAAACTTACACAAACCCTGTTATGTAACATGGAATAATTTCATGGGCATTCTCTTTTTGTGAAAAAATGCTACCTAAACTTATGAGTGAATGTTCTGTTTTGATATAAAGCAATTGGCATGCACATGACTTTCACTACAGTAACTGTTATGCAAAGAAAAGGTGCCCATCTCCATATAGGATATCCCTGTTTTCACAAGTAAGCATGAAGTACAAATTCCAAAAAACATTTTCTTAATGCATCGTGCAAACTCAAAAAAAACCCCAACCAGAATGAAAGACAAGTCAAGTAATTTGATCTTTTTGTTCCCTGGCCTGGCAAACGAAGTCGATTAAAGAAATTATACTCCTTTTAGTTGTTCATAAATCCTCTATTTGATAATGAGATTTCTTATTCAAACCACTCAATAATTTTGATTTACACTCAGTTACAATTTACCAGTGACACTCCAAAATGGCAGATAAAAACATGAAATTTATAGTGACCATCCTTAGAGATATCCGTTTGGAGTAAAACTACACTTTAAAAAAAATTCAAATGCCTGTGGATTCAAAACTATCAACGTAATTGCTAAGAAAGAGCAATAAACAAAGCATAAAGCATCGCATTTAACATGAACTCTTTTTAATTGTTCATTCAACTCAATTCTTGCAAAATCTTCTAGAATTCACAGATGACAGCTATTAGCAGTTCTTTAAGGCCTCAAAGAAACCAGTGACTTTTGCTGCCCGTAGTCTCCTAGATGTTACCAAAACATCTGACCTCAAGCTAAGTGCCCTAAATGCAACATGTACTGTCAGGTTCTGACTGCTTCCTGGTGCTGTGAGACCATAACCTCTCTGGGCAACTTGTTCCAGTACTTGACCATTCTCACCTTAAAATAGTTCTCTTACATTTATATCACATTTATTGTATTTCGGTTTAGTCCCATTGCTTCCTGCCACCTCCCTTTCTACCCAGTTTGTTATTTATTACACATGAGCAATGATTTTCCCAGAGCCTCCTCTTCCTGAAGCTGAACAATCCCTTGATTTCTCAGTTGGTTTTCCTATGACAGAGCCAGACACAGCGCACTAGACATGTCTCACCAATGCCAAGTGAAGAGGAAGAAACATCTCTCTTGACCCACTAGCCATGTCCTTCCTAATAAAGACAAGGTTGTTGTTGGCTGCCTCACCCGCAAGGGCACGCTGCCGACCCACAGACCACTTGTCCACCAAGTCACCCCCAGAGGTTTTTCTACACCTCCAGCCCGTACCGGTCAATGGAATCACTCTCCCCAGACACAGGATTTTAATCCCTGTTGATGAACTCAGTCAAGTTCGAGTTAGCCCATTTCTCCACCCTGCTGGGATCGCTCAGAACAGCACAACAACTATCTGGTGTGTCATCATTCCCAGTACACGCAGACACCACAAAAATTTATAATCACAATGGCACTCAACTTTATGTACAAGCTTTTCATCAAATAAATACTACTTTCTGCAGCAGAGACAATTTATTCTTTGTGTATAATTGATTTGCGCCTGCACTTAAAAATGTCTTTTGAAATCCATATTAAAACTAATACTGTCACATAATAAAAAGCAACACTTTTAATTTAAAGTTAATTATTTTCCATTATTCAACATTAGTAGACAAGGCAAGAACCCTAGCTCAGTTCCAGAACATGAAAGAAGTTATTCTGAACTTTTAATACATAGTTTTAACAGCTTAATGTCAAGAAGCAATACTGTAAATTAAAAACTAAGTAAAAGGATTATGGTACAGAAAATTAAGGGAAGAAAAACATTTTTACATCATCATCCCAAAGTATGCAATTATTAATGAAGGATTTTTACATCAGTAGCACAGTTTTCTGTAATAACACTTTTGATATAACATCATTATGGCATTTGAGAGACTTACCTCAACATGCTGCTGCATTTTTCAAGGTTTTGTTGGAGGTATTTCTATCTCTTTCTTCCTTTTATCATTACTACAAGACAGCTCACTTTACCTAGCTTATCTAAACCACAGCTGGAACTGGAAAATCACAGGTATGACAGAGAAAGGGAGCCTTATTCTCTGCGCATATGTAAAGGTGCTATTTTTGAGGTCTCTTTAAAGTGTCTGTCTCAGAAATAGAATCCACATGTGGGCAACACGATTCTCTGCAACTACTTCAAATTTTAAGAAATATAACTATTCGTAAGACTTGTGAAATAACTCAAGTGTTGACTTTCTGCAAATGTAAAGTTTTGAAAATTTTAAAATAAAAAAAACCCACCTGGAAATGAGCACCAGTTCATTTTGAAGGTATTTATTCTTCAAAGAAAAATCATCCTCACCATGGACTAGAAGACAACTAATACCAAACTTCACAGGTCAAGAACCTCAGATTATGCTTATGCAGAAACCTCTGACAAAAAAATCACCCAGAGAAAAGAGGTCTTCCTGGAAAGCTCCCATCAGCAAACACAATTAGCATGTAGATTTGCATCTGCACTTAACCCCTTTTCCCTTACCAGCTCTGAAAGTACTGAGGTTTTCCCTTCAAAGTCTTTGGAGTGGTCCAGATGGCTTTAAATTCTCAACTCCTCCTAGAAGTATCCAATTCTCTTCTTGAACAGATTATGGGTTCTGTCCTGTTTAAATAAAAGAAAAAAAAATAGTTCAACTGAATTAATTACTTAAGTATGTCCTTGTTAGCGTAAGACTCATCAATGGCAATTAACACCTTGTCTCAATAAGATGTATGATATTTCCCCCTCTCCCTTCCTCTGACCCATTTTCTACCATTTGGCACATTTCACTGGATCTTCTCATACCAGTTTGTACATTAAAGACGTACACAACACATGTGCATAATAATATATAATAATATATATACACACACACATATATATCTATAATTCTTGGCTTTTAACCAAGAGACAGGACGGCAGTAAACTGCTTTGGACTGAGTGTCTGTGTGGTGTTTGTAGCAGTCAGGGATGGATAAAGAAACCAACTCACATTTACTTGTGCAAAAGCATCAGCCCGTGAGTCCCCAAGCCCCGTGACATAAATCACTCCATTCGTGGCATATGGTTGCATTTTTTGACAGAATGTGTTCAGATCTATTCAGTCACTCAATCAGTTCTCCCTCCATAGTGCACAGATTGTAACCATCCAATAGCCTCATATTCTCCATCTAATATACTATAAATGCTGATTAAAATAACCAACTCTGAAAGATTTTCATCTTATTTTAAGAATATGCACACATGCTACATACACAGTGTAGAAAAACATTGGCAACATGCTTAAACAACTTTCAATCATATTAATTAATAACAAATAGGCAGTAGTTCTACGCCTACGGAAGCCGTAACATCCCTGCACACAGAAAGATGAACCATCGCATCGAAGTCCCTTCAGCAGGCACAGGAAGTTTTCAAAATAATTGCCCTTTACTCATTACAAGATTACTTCTATTTTAATGGATGCCGGTGTGCAAAGGAGAATGTAGAACCAAATTTTATTTCTGAAATGTCTGCGTCAATAAAGGTGCCTAATTAAGGTATTCATTAAAGTATATAAAGTTAACTTAACAGGAAAAATCTAGAGAGTACTATTACATTTCCCCATTAACCTAATTTAATTTGGTTATAATGCAAATTCTAATAAGATGATATTATTAACTAGTTCAATTTCAAAATGTCTTATCATGTTTATTTTTATTATGTTACTAAGCAGACTAGCAATTGACTTAATTTATTTTATTAAATAACATTTCTCAATCCGTTTAAAGAAGGGACAACGGCCTATTTCTTCCCTCAGGCTCTTAGTGTGCTGCCATTTTAAACAATGCATCACAGTTACGGTTGTCAGCAGTTTCAGGAATTAGCATTTGAAACTATGTATGTACTTTTTTAACTCAAATCAGTCCTCCTGTCTACAGCTGTACCATTTGTAAGTGTTAGCATCTACTGTCACTTATGAAAAGGGAGAAGACCTGCATTTCAGCCGGATCCCTGTCCATCCCATTGTTTTCTTTCTTTCAGCTTTAACTAATAGACAACAGACATTTCCATTATGATTTTAAATTATTACTGATGAAAAACTACAATGCTATTTTTAATATTCTTCCAAAATGGAAATGGAAGACATTCCCTCTATAACGAGTCACCGTGCTTTCTGACTTTCTTCTGTGTCATTGAACTCAGAACACAGAAAATGCAATATATACAGTTAAAGTGGCAAATTTACACCCTCCTTGTCTCAAATGTGGTCACTGCTGGCTAGCACAGAACAGTCCCGTAAAGGTATGGAGTTTACTAACCCTGGGGCTTCAGGGCTGCTACATTTCACCACAGGGCCCTCAAAAGCCACTGTGCTCACCCTGAGCTGTGTCCAAAGCCACACCTGAAATACGACACGTCATTTTCAGTCACAGGAAGGAACTAGAAATCACCACAACCACTGACAGTTGCATTCCCTAGTAAAGAGGGTTTTAACCTTGTCAGAACACTCTGGAGCAGGAGCCGAATAACACTGAGATCATAAGAAAGGCCACGCAGAAAGCTGTAACGCCTGCAAGCTACGCAATGTAAATGCTGAAGACACCTCTGTACCTTGACAGTGTCAACTGTCACCTCCAATTGTTTCTTTTCTTCCTCCATCGGTATTAGCATATTCTACCATCACTTCACTTCCAGATTTTCCTTGCATATCTAATCTCTCATATAGTCAATTCTGCATGGCAAAAATTCCATATTCTCTGTACTTGACCTCACATGATCTGCTAAATATCGATCTATTTAACATAGTATCCACATTAGAAAAATCAATACTGACAAAGTTTTCAACTCCAATCTATTGATACGGTTCAAAAATCCAGAAGCAAGGTTACTCAGTGTCAAACTAGGATGCAACCCATTTACACAAGCTACTTCTGCCAGTAATGGACAAGTCATTTTCCTCCTAAGATTTAAGTCAAAAAAACACAGTAAAGGCTTCTAAACAGCCAAAAAAAATTTTCACAGAAAGGGTCATTGGGCACTGGAACAGGCTGCCCAGGGAGGGGGTTGAGTTACCTTCCCTGGAGGGGTTTAAAGCACAGGTAGATGAGGTGCTAAGGGACATAGTTTAGTGTTTGATAGGAATGGTTGGACTCAATGATCCGGTGGGTCTCTTCCAACCTGGTGATTCTATAAAACATAAAAATATAATTACTTGTTTAAAATTAAAGTAAATTTAAAAAATATAAATACGAACATAAAAATAAGCACTGACATAAGCTGAGGTTGTCCACTACTCCTGTATTTCTTTTAAGTTCAGTACAGAAGATCTCAAAACTAAACGTTTTGGTCAGAGGTCGTATCAGTTTAAAAGCTTCCATCTGCTCTGCCACATTGATTTTCTAATGCACATAACATGTTCCAATGAATACAGTCAATAGTTCAGCCGACCAGACAAATCAGAGACCAGAAATGCTGCAAAGATTATCCTGATGCTTCACCAATCACGAGTGTGGCCTAATGTCAGGGGATTAAAGGGACTTAATGTAATGTCAAGGGATTAAGTTTTATACTTTATTACAAGTAATGTTAAACACTTGATAAGGAAATATAAGCACTAAAATATGCCAGGAAATACATAAAACCAAACACCATAATTTTGAGAAAATGCTATTTTGAGTTGGAAAGTCTGAATCTACAATTAAAATCTTGGGCATTCTCAACTGCACCTTCCCTAGTGTGGCAGAAAACAGCAGAAGAGGCAAAAAAAATATCTATATTTCTTATTATTTCAATGAACATTTCTTCATTAGTTGGTACACTTACTGTAGCTGATGCAATAAATCTATTACTTCTTGTCAGTTTCATTTCTAAAGGAATATGTGATAAACCAACATTGTTAACTTGTGACTCTTACCTAGCTCAAATAATAATATAAATCACACTTTTCTGAAATACCAGTTACCTGATCACACAAACTTTTCTCGTACTCTTCTTTAAGCAAAGACTCCAAAACAGCAATATAATATCATTACTTATAAAATTAAGACTTAATTAAAGTATTTGGAGACAACAAAGCTCTGCAGTTTTGGAGACAATCCATTTGAAAATGCAATTGTGGGAGTATATAGTCCCAAGCCTTAACTTTGGAAAAGGTAGTCTATGTTCCTTTTGGCTGAAAGGTACTTTAAACGTCAGAAAACCTGAATCTGGATTTGGTGTTAATTAACTCTTGTAGTAGATGATGGCTCTTACAGTACCTTTCTACTTTTCTTCTCATGTATCAACGTATGAAAGAGTAATGAGAGAAATTTACTTGTTAATGCATTTACCTAATAGTTCATTATCATCATCAGAGGCAAAATATTAATCAACCTCGTGTATTAGGAAAAGAAAAAACCCTAGTTAACTCCAAGTAAATGCTAGTTATTAGTGATACAAGGATGAAATATATCAATACACAGTAAAATTGTCTCTTGTTCCACTGAGATACCTAAGTTACAAACTAGCACCTGGTTACTGAATTCAGAAGGAAGAATAGGAACATTGATAACACAAAGTTTCAAATTAGAAGTGTAATAATGGAGAGTAGCTTACATTATTTATCAGATTGCTACACAGATCTGCAGTTCAAGGCCTTAGTACTTCAAGACAGTGTTTCTAAGCTCGTCCTGTCCCCTGTCACTAGGGAGAAGAGCCCAGCTCCCTCCTCTCCACAACCTCCTTTCAGGTAGTTGTAGAGAGCAATGAGGTCTCCCCTCAGCCTCCTCTTCTCCAGGCTGAACACCCCCAGCTATCTCAGCTGTTCCTCATAAGGCCTTTGTTACTGATGTAGCTGTCAAGATGCCTCCATTTAAAAAGAAAATATAATCATATCAAAATAAAAAATATTTTTAATGAAGCCAGCTATGTTGGATACTCAGTTCTTACCCTTTAGTGAGCAATTCTTATGAAGACATCATGCTCCTGTCTTCTAATTGACACATTTTTTTGTATCACAAATGTTTTTCTCTTTCTTTGAATATATCCTGTCAAGCAGGACTTACATGCAAGACAAAATTAATTTAGTTGAATCTCTAATTTGATTCAGTTGATAAAGAAAAATTGTGTCAAATTATTCAAACCATTCTGTCAACAAAACATCCTTGGCTACTTTCAGATCTTTTCTGTAGATTCAATTTGCAAAATAATATCTTTTCTAGAACATAAACACGTAATTTTAAGTTTTATAGTTCAAGAGCCTCCTTGAACAGTGTTCTGAAGCACCGAATGCCTTTGTTAGTGCTCCAACTCCCTGTGAAGGAACATACGCAAGAGAAGTGCATTTGGCAGATTTACTTTCTAAGCCATCATGTGCATTACAATTCACACTGTCACACATCACATCTTAGTCCATCTCCAGCATCTCTAACTTTTATTACTATATATCCTAGAAAAGGGCTTATTAGACGAAACAGACTCTGGTTATTTATTGATGGCACTAAAGTAAAAAGCCACATTTACAAATTAGGTAAGTAAAATTCCCTTTCTGATTTTTGTAAGAACTAAGCAGTCAGTAAAGTTTCATAACCACTCTTCAGGTTCTTAAACAAATTGCTGAGCAAGAGTATTAGCTTTGGGCAAAGCAGCAGTTCTTGGGTATTTTGCTGTGATTAAAAAAAATATATAGAAATGCACTTGCAACACATTTTGTGAAAATATTGGGGTTTTTTTTTCACTTTGGCTTTTATCTCTGCATCAGGAATTCATATTTAAAAAGTAAAGTGATAGCCAAGATCAATGTTATGTTCATTTCACAAAGCCTGTGTGTATTACTGGAAGTAACAGTTTTGATTCCTATAGAGGAAGAGTCTGAAAAATAAAGTAAATTTGCACCCACTTATACAGAGTTCTGTTGTCTGCCCAAAATGCTCTCCTTCAGCCATACTCCTCCACGTTTATTTTTTTTTATGCTAAAGGGGATAGGTTTGAAGGGAACATAAAAAGGAAAATTGATCACACAGTACACTGAAAGCCTCTGCAAGCAGCATTCGTAAGGGCTCCGAGGTTCTTTTTTAACCTTATTTATATCTACAGAGATTTTGCCATGAACATAAATATATAGGACATGAATTTATCTTGCATAGTTTCTAAAATTATTGTTTGGTTGTTAAAGTTATAGCTGAATGCCTTGGGTTTTTTTTACTGAGTATTTTTCAGTTTAAAGTATAGCAGATACAGCTTAATTCTGGCACTGAAAGGCCAATACATTACATTCCTATAGCAATTAAACTCTTTAAGATGGTCAGTCAATTCTCCCTGGCAGGTATTATTTTTCTTGTTTAAGAACAAGAGGCCACTCCACGCAGTACAATGAAACCCCATAGACCTGTGTGCATGTACCACTACGCAGAGGCCAGCTCAGAGACCAGATTGTCAAATAATTCTCAGAGTCTGAAGTCACGTGCAAGGAATCAACGAGTGACTTCAATCAAGGGCACTGCTGTTAGTCATACTACTGAAAAAAAAATTCTCTTATTTTTAGATTGCTTGGCTTTTTTTGCTGTTGTTTTTGTTTTAAACATTCTTTTTGTTACAGTTCAAATTATTAGGAACACAAGTAACATGGATTTCAATGAATCTGTCTGCGTAAAACACCTGTATGAGGAATTCCGCATTCCTGCAAAGCTACTTTCTGCCAGCACAATGAATACCTCAACAACAAAAAAAAAAAAGCTGCAAAGAGGAGACTTAAAAAATATACCTACTGAGATAACAGTAGTAAAAAGCAAATCAAAGCAGGTCTAACAAATTCACTAGAGCAAAGCCAGCTTGGAGAAGCTAAAGATCCATCCAAACATATTGAACAAATCAATCAAAATTGAGTGGTGGTGTTTTCCTACACATCATAATGATATGATTTTAAGATCAGCTGATCTATGAACTTTATTAATTTAGCTATAACTCAGTATAGCACAAAACATGTTTCACTGGGGTAAAAAAGACAAGTCTATTGATCATGAAATTCTGAGATACGGCTGGTTTGGCACTTCAGGCAGAAACCTGAAGGACAGTTTATATTCTCCTAATTTCACGAAACAACAATAACTCATGCAATTTAGAAGTTTACTTCAGGGCTTTACCAAGTCCCTAGGTCCCCAAAGGGGCTCTAAGCATCCCCAGAAGAAGATATTAAGGCTTAGAAGACTGATATACACCCCTCAGGAATGTCCATTCACTTTCTGTTCTGTTTCTAAGTCTAAACAGTATAAAAACAAATGCTTCAAGGAAGACAGTCATGCTGTTCTCTTTATCCTCATCAAGACTTAGAAAGAGAAGACAATAATCCATGAGAAATCTGTCAGGTATTCTCTAAGGTGACTGCTGCCAAAGAAAGTCATAACACAACTTAAATGACGCTGTTGCTGGCCTCCTGAGCAGCGCAATGATTGCTGTAATACTGTCTATAATGCTACAGGTTTGAGATAATAAAAACAGAAACCACATGATATTGCTTTGGACAACAGTACCTGTTGCAATTTTCACCTATTTAGTCAATTTATCAAAATGCTCTCCAATAACTCAATAATATTTTCTCTTTTAATCAGCCTCCATGTTCTTTGCCTTGTTTTTTCTCCCATGTATTAACTATCATCATCAACCACATTAATAACTTATCATCAGGTATCATATAATATCCAATATGCAGTAGATTTAGTGCCACGGCAGTGCTGTAAGTCACTTCTTGCACAACAGCCACATTTATAACTGTGGCACTTCATTCACAGACCAAGGACTATATTCATGAGAATTTACACCTCATACCTTCAAAAAGGCTTCCATTTCAAGATAAGGGATCAGAAATGGCAGGACTTTCAGTAAACAATTCACAAAACACCGCTCAAACGTTTCTTGAATTCATGGCTCAAAGTTTGTTTTTCTCTCAAGTCTTGGACACAGAGAAGGGCAAGAAACAGTAACCTCTATTCCTGTGGATAACTTCTTGCACTAACAGAAAAAGCTTCAAGGGTTATTGGAGAGTTCCAAGGCTCTAAGTGTAGCTCAATAAATATCATTGGGTTCACGATTTCAGACTTCGTGACCAGAACGTGTTAACTTGACACAGAGTAGACAACCTCTCACAGGTAAGAGAGACTGAACTCATGCGGAAGCAAGAAAACTGTCAAGAGGAAAAAAGAGATGGGAAAGAAAAAAAATTAAATTTACCGTGCAACCAAATTTCTATTCACTGAATTCTGGGAATAGAATTACTTAATTAAAAGGGAAACAGGCACAAGAGTTGTGATTTTCCAAGCCACTTAAACTTTACACATCATTTATTTTTGGTCAAGTTTGGTTTGAAACATCCATCATTATCATCGCTAGACCACAGGAAGTGCAGGAAAAGCTATGGTTTACCATATATTACTAATAATTTAAATACTGAGGTATCAAGTCTGTTTATTAAGTACCTAGTGGTGTAAAAAAGGAAACAAAAAGAAATGCTAAATTCATTTTATAATATACAAATTCTTTACTTAATATAATTATCAGCTGCACCTAACTCTAAGTCACCTTTTAATCCAGAACACCAGAACCATACAATTTATTATAATCTCTAATCGTACAGTGACTTTGCATCCTATATTGCAAGATATTTCATGCTCAGCGGAGTAAAAAATGTAGGTCAGGACTGAAAGGCTATAATACAGCTATGCTGTTGTGATTTTGCCATATATTTCTGAGAAAATAATTTTTAAAAAATTAATTTTAGAAACAAACCCATCATCTTCAAACATTCAGATTTCCTATGAGTAAAAGGAGACTGACACCTAATGCCTGGTGTGAAAGTCACCCTATGAGATGCAAAAACCAAGCGCAAAATGTGAAGTTCTGCCTTCCTACAGGATAACGGTAATTGATGCTGAAAATTGACAATGAGTCCACACACCCACACTTACCTCTTACATATACACATCTCCCTTCTGCTCTAACGGGTTTGCACTCAACTGATCTTACTGAATGGCTTATCATTATGGTTTACCCAAGCTAATTTTTTTTTCTCTTCTGGTGATCTCTAACTGCAGCTGTTTCACTGTGCCTTGTATTCATTTCTCAAATCAAATAATTAAGGTTTAAAAAGTGATTGAAATAAAATAAAGAAGGGGTAGAGGGGAAGCAAAATTAGCAAGTCCTTCTATAGTCCAATGTTTTGGTTTAGAGTACGTGTAATGATCCTGTTGTATGCTGGACAAATAACATTTTTTGAATGTCGGAAAAGTTATGATTATGGTTAACAAGCTCTGCCTACTTGTAGTCTTAACTCCAGTGTTTCACTTCTGTGAGAAACCTCAAAAACAACACATAAGAACCTGAACACTCGTCAGAGTCTGTATTAACCTGGGCATTTCAGGAAAATACTCATTTCTGTAAATAACCTTCTCCCAGAAAACTGGTGATGTGGTAGTCAAATCAGCAAGCCCTGTATAATATAACCAGCTTTGACAAGAGGGACACTGCTTTACCTTACAGCACACAATTTTAGTCTGACTTCTCCAGGGATGACAGCTCAAGGGAGAAAACATCAAGAACAGGAAGGTTTTCAGGAGAATTACCATTGGGACCTGCCTATGAAATTCTGTTTAAGGTTCCTCTCTACCTCCCATTTGTATGTGGATACATCGAATATTTCTTGTACCTTTGGAGATCTCAGGGGGCAAAGGCGTACATGTGGCAGAGAGGCAGGATAAATCATGTCATGCTAGGGAAAATGTTTTAAAGATTTATTTTACACTGTTTATGGCTACAGCATATTTACACACAATACCTAATAGTAAATAATGAATCCTTATTTATCAATTCCTCTACAGAGCAAGAACAGCATACATACTTATCTATTCCATTAAGTCAACACAGAAAGGTGACAAATAACCTTTTGGGGGTGTACTAGTATGCCATATCCCAATACTGCTTGTACAAATTTTTTTCAGTCCTGAACTGCAGTCATGTATTTAACTTAAAGCTTTCCAACACCCTTCTGACCATTCCATAAAAGAAATCTGTGAAGGATTAAAGGTGTCTGTAGTTTCACTTGTGGAGAAGAGAGATGACCCTTACTCAAGCAGTACTCCCACTGAATTCCCAAAACATCACCACACAAAGACCAAGGAACGGTTGGACTCGATGATCCAGTGGGTCTCTTCCAACCTGGTTGTTCTATGACTCTATAAGGCAAAGGCTCTTGGAATATGATCTAATACTTCACTGACTATAGCTGAAGTCTGGAATGAGGTTCCTTCATTATGAACCTGAAATACAGCCTATGAGAAGACAATTTTAGACTACCAAATCAGTAAGATCAACACAAATTACACTGCATACAAACTTGCAGCCACACTATTTACTAGATAAGTTTCTTTTTGACATGAAAAAGGCTATTTGTCAACCTTTCCTTCTTCCTGACACACAAAACTCCTAAAAAATAGTGATGGATTATGGCAGCACTATGTCTATATTCACATGGGTCAGACACGTTAAGCCATACAAAAGCAATCAACTCAGAAAGACAGAGTGTTAAGAAAATTTTCTTTATAGAAGATCCATTCAGATTCTGATGCATATTTCTCATCTGAATCAAGCAGATGCACTGCAATCTAGACAACTCACCTCTTCATGAATGCTCAATTTAATCATCAGACTATGTATTGGTAAGAAAGTTCTCTTCAAAAGACTTTACGCTAGCTTTAATTTCTAAAGGAAAAATTAGCTAAGAAACTGAGAAATATATAGTGAACCTAACAAGAAAATGTCAGGTTGAACATACAGATTAAAGATTAGGTAGTTGTTTTGTGATGGGAACTATTAAAAACCTTAATGGAACACAGAAATCTCTGCAAACAAAGTATGTGTTCAACATTCCCATCAACCATAAGAAATAATCTGTTAACTTTTCTCAATAGGGATGTGCATAAAAACACCCGGCTACCAAGGAGCAACTCTCAATTTGGTAAACTGCAATCTCACAGGTAGAACTGGAGCTGGTTTGGGTTTTTTTTTAATCTCCACTTATTTTAAATACGCTTGCTCCACTTGTAAACACTTGCAGTAGTTTTCACTTAAACCTCAAAACTTTAGGATTTATTTTTTATCTCAAACCAACAGCAGTTCAGATTACAATCAAAAAAACTTAAGCAGGAGTATGGGGAGTGCAAATAACAATGGCACAGAATACATAGACAGTAGCAAAAAAAAATCACCCTCTACTTAAGTTCACATTAGGGTTCAAGTTCCAACTAAATTCCCATGTTTCTCAAACACCCCACAGAAAAGAGACAGATAAAGGAATAACATCTGAAGAACAAAAGGTCACATCTTCTCTTTTTCTTCAGTTAATGGATCAATTCAGATAACTCACCTGTGATACCGAACTTTCATGCACTTACATGGTTCAAGTGCCAGACAGTATGGGCCAGCTACTTAAGAGACCAAATTGTATGAAATGCAGAAGGTCTTCATGCTGTTCAGTCAAATATCACAGTACATTCTGGAAATTAGATGAAATTAAGCATACTGCTATACAGCCATTACAACAAACTAGCTTCCCAATCTATCCACTCAGTAATTTAAAGCCACTTCATTACAGCAATGCCTTTTATAAAGTAATAATATTATGAGTGCTTCTAGTTAAACCATTAGGTTTGTCTTTTCTTCCAATTAAATCCACTCACTTACAAAGAAGATGAGCGTATCTGAAACGGAAATTGTCCCCGTCCTAAGAACCTTTATACAATTTCTTCTCTGAGAACTTATTTTAACACTTCAACAAGAAACATCTGCTAATGTGAAGATAAAACGCAACACCAGAGCAGGATGAACATGTGCAAGGTCACTGTTACTCTGTGATTCAGTCAGAGCCGTGCAAATTATTTGTCTAATGTGCAAATTGCTAAGTTCCTAATGGCGAGATTCTTAACACTTAAGCACTGCAAAAGTATATCTCCAGCTTCCCTAGTCCATGAGCAACAAACTACAGTCAAATCACTTCCCTATCTCCTTAAAAAAATTTCAGTTACATGTACTTCAGTCCACAAAACACACAAAATGTTTTGGTCATTTTCTGAAAGTGAAAGTTTTAAGAAAGGTTGAAGTCTCAATTCACAAAACAAAGTCTATAAAAAGAAAAAAAAAACGAAAACCAGAGGAATGCCTATGGTGCTTCTTTCAGTCTGAAAGACTAAAGATAAATGAGGCTCTTTGAATTACAAGATAGGTGACTACGCTTCTACAAATAACAGGCTGTACAGTTATCAAGTCCAAGTCTTCTCCTGATGTTTGTAGCAATATAAGTTCCTTACAAATACATTAATTGTGCCTGACAAAAAACTTTATCTCCCCTATTTTTATCAGTCTTGGTTGCTGTCATATCATATTACACCAACTCCAATTCAAATGCTTTTTTAACATTTAAGGATTCTACTTAATAATATTTCTTTTTTTAACACAGGTATGCTTTTCACAATATATACTGCGCGTAACTCCTGGGCATATATGCATTTGCTCAATATAGCATCAATTATGACTATGTATTTCTTTAATATGCTAAACACAGTTATATTCACAGAATAATTTGCTTAAAAGGATAATCACACTAGAGTTCCAAAAATTAATGGTTGCTATCTGAAGACCTGACAGCATAAATAACAAGTACTGCTTTTAGAAATGCAAGTATTTTTTTTAAATGATGACTTGGAATGCCAGTAGACCTCCAAACATTGTGTAAAGGACAGAACTTTTCTTCCAGTATTTTCCAAAGGAGGATTAGCTTCATTTTATGACAAAGGAAGCTGACATGAGGGACCATAATAAGACCCAGAAAATTTCACATCACTAGTCAGTAACAAAGGCAGAAACGGAATCCAGTTCTCCTGTATTTTAAGCTCTCATTCAAATAAGCCATTTATCCTTCACAAACATTGAGGGGAGGGGAAAAAAATAAAAAGCACGCATAAAAATGTAGCCAAAAACAAATGGGAGAAATCAGTTTCTCCAAGAGGCAAAAGGTTTGTCTTGAAGATAATTCTAACACAGAGAAGTTGGCTTACCTATATACATATAAAAAGGAAAAAGAATCACAAAGCCATACAATTATTTAGGTTGGAAATAACTTTTAAGTTAAAGTCCAACCACAAACCCAATGCTGACAACTTCACCACTAAACTAAGTCCCACAGTCGTCTGAACACCCCCAGGGATGGCAACTCAACCATTTCCCTGGTCAGCATTGCAAGTCTTCAGGCAGTACTAGCAAATTAAATAAGTTGATAAACAATAAATGTTCTTTCTGAACATATTGTAATTAAAGGACTGGGGAGGTGGAGACAAGTTATTACCTACAGCAAATTTTACTTTGGTGGGGCTTGAAAGCTTACAGCTAAGTTAGTTGTGGATATAAACAGGAAAGAGCTGCTGATCTGCTTAGTTTTCCCTATATTCATTATATTTTTATGCAATTATTACCTAATATTATACAAATAGTTGTTTTTGTAAGCAGAAACTGAAAGCCTCACAGCTCCTTTACTCTCTTATTTATAGGATCCACTTATTCTAGCTAAAAAAGAAAAAGCAGACTGACAACCAGTTTATTTGAAGTTGTTCCAATTATGTAGTCACTTGATTTCAAGCGTGAATAGTTTGAATATGATATAAGAAAAGTGCTGGAATGGAAATAGCTGTTGACAGGCTCCTACCTATGGGAAACAAAAAACATATCTACTCTTTTAGGGTATTGTCATGAAACAGCCACTCAAATCTCCAGAGACTTTCAGGATTCCAAGGAAATATTATAAAGCTCAAACTTTCTATTCTCGAAGGTTTTTATTCAAAGAAATCCATTCAAATTCAAACACTCCAATAAACAAGCAGACAAGCAAGAGTTAGTTACAAGTCCTCAAGGTACTACAAACTAGGCAAGTGTGTAGTGTTTCTCTAAACTACTAAGAGTAAACTTGGCATAGATGCAATTCTTCATTGTTAGGTAATGCTTAATTACTTTTTTCCCCCCGAATGCTAAAAAGAATACAGGCCCAATAAATTCCTGTTCTAGAATGATCATTATCAAATACTAGTCCTTAAAAACGTTTTATTTCTGTTTTGACACTAGAAAACACGTAGTTCAACTCTGCATCTTAGTAAAGAAAGAAAACGGCACAGCAAGCCATTGCCAATAGTATGAGTGCTCTCACACTGCCAGGTCAGCTGAAATGTTCAGGAAAGCTGTACTTGAAAATTTCCAGACCCTTTCAGTTATGCAGCACATCCTGATGAACACAACAACCTGAACTGCATCCATACGCTACACTCGCATCTCCAGAGCCCCTAGAGCAGAAACTTCTGTTTTTCCAGAAGAGGATATGCCAAACCCTGGAAATACACAGACATATATTTTACTCATGCATAATAGCTTAAGTGGAAGTTGCTATGTAACAGGTGAAAGGAGCAATAAGTCACTACTAAGATTACAATTCGATGGGGGCAGGGACAGCAAGAACCACACAGGAACCAAGAAGTCATTGGTCCTCACAGGAATATTTGAGAAGAAATATTTTAATGTCTGGTGACAGTTGTTCAAAGTGTCTTATTCTTCAGGGGGAAAAGAAGAAGGTGGAAAAAAAAAAGACAGAAAGGAGAAAATATTATGCTGTTCTCTGTCACACCAGAGAGGCACATTCTGCCACTGTAGTGACCTTGGTTCAAGGCGAATGGTTTCCCCACGTTGGGCCAGGCCAGCCCTCACAGCACTGACACACCAGCAGCCGGGGGCTGGCTCTGTGACCCTCTGCCTTGTCTTCTATAGGGACTTCATGAGGAAGCTTTGATCTGCCCCGTTAGCGAGAACCTCATCCAACTGTAGTAAAAAGGAAACATTTTAAAGGAGTGGGGATATAAATTAACATGCATAGAAATAAACCACTGAAGTAGACAAAACCTACTTTATAATCAGTAGGATATTTAGCTAACAAATATGTTTACCACCCTACTGATTACAAAGCACCTCTGCTGATGTTTCTTCTCAGTCACTTATTTTTTACTCTAGGACTGTACAGCATTTGGCACAACGGGCTTCTGATCTCAGCCGGGGCCTCACAGCACTCTCATCAGAGAAATCTAAAAAATGCTGACAGAAACGCTCTCAGTATCAGTAAAGAATGTATGTGTGTGTGAACATTTATATTCCATTCTCCTGAACCTTGGTGACCTCCTTATCTTGATTTCTTGAATGGATAGTGTTTAAAATGTGGTTGTTTATGAACAAAACCCAATTATTTTTTACACTTCAAAGGCTTGTATCCAAGGTTCTCAAGGCACCAATAAAAACAACACAAAATACAGTAATGAAGTACAATAAGAAAGAGCAAGAAAGAGCCACTAAGCTGTTTGGAAGGTGGATGAATGTAAACAGAATGGTTTTCCTTATCTTAGCAGTCAGACGGAATCACAAAACTGTTTCCATTTCAGAAAAAAGCACATGGAAGTTCTGCTTTTGTCCATATCATAGAATATTTCTAATTATAAAAGTGCAATAAATAAAAAACCTTTTCACACGTAAAATCAAGTCAAATTAATAAGCAACAAACACTATAGCGATTAAGATTTCAGATGCAATGGGTTTTATTTACTGGTTTAAGACAGTTTAAATAATTACAGCTGATATCCACTATTCTATTACTTCAATGAGTCTTTCACTAAAAAAAATTAAAACAGACCATATTGGACATGGGCTTTCCCAAAGTTCACTTCGCCTTTATCACTCAATATCCTATGCACTTACCACAATCAGCCCCCAATAAAGAGAACCTTTTAGCAGCAGGGATCTGACAGTGCACATCAGCTGATGGTGCTGGCTTTTCCACTACATCGCAGCTAATAGTAGCAGTGGATTAGAGCAAGGCGAAATGCTGGGACAACACAGACCCAGAACAATGCCCTGACTTATAATGTCATAAGGAAGCAGTAACATACCTTGACTCATCGGTCACAGCTGAACAAAACACACAGTACCCGATTTCATGTTCCTGAAATGATTCTTTCTTTGGTTGCTTTCTGAAACCTTAATTCTATGATTTGGCTGGTCATCAAAGTTTTTGTCTTTTTAAAATTTCAGGCAGAGCCCAAAGCCAAGTCATTTGTTATCCACAAAGACTTTCTCAATTCCTGAATAATCCCCTTTGTGGGCAGTTATTCATTTTACATGATACTGTTCTGAAGCAACACTGAATGAATGATATTATGTCCTAATATATGCCAGCATGAAGAAAGCTGGCTACTTGAGTCAAAGACGAGATAATGACATAAAAGAGAAAACCATGCTGCAGGAATAGAAGTCAGAAAACTCAAGAAAGCGCTGTCTGAATTCCAACACTGGAGTTCAGAAAGTGAGGTATGGGGTATCGTATGTGGGTTTTCTTTTGCCGTTCCACAGAAGTGCTTCTTATTTTGCATAGATTCATATTTCTCTTGTTCTGTCTATGGTAAAGGATGAACAGTTTAGCCAAGTCTGTCTCATTATGGATTTGACATACAGCCCAGGAAAAGACAGATTCTGAAGAAGGATATCTTCTTCAACGTGTTTTACAAGTAGAAAACTTGAGAGAATCATCATCTTGTGCAGCAGTCGTTTAAATCATGAACTTTTACACCAATACTTAGTAAGTGAGCTGAGAGGGGAAAAACAGCACCTGTAACCTGCCCGCAACTTGGGAGGCCCAGAGCAGATCGTAGGTTTGGAACAAGGTACAACAACCTGGTGATAAAATCCATAAGAGGAACCTTTTTTTATAGTAATGTGATTACTGAAATCCCTATATTTAATGTATTAAGACAATAACCACACATTCCTCTTCGCTTCCTAGAATACAAGGAAAGTTGGTTGGTTAATCACTTTACAAAAATTAATGCAAAAATACCACTAACAGAACTCTAAAATAATAAATGTTTTCAAATAATTTTATAATCTTATGTTTGAAGCTTCTATGTGATAATGATAATGGGTTTGGGTTGTTTTTTTTCAAACTTTACTTCTGGCTCCATTTTCCATTGACTTTGCAGCAGGTATTTTCTTTGATGTTACATACACTACACTACTTCAGTGTTTTTGTTCTGAACACAGCCATGCACTGTAGCTTGCCTGTAAGACCAACAGAAAAATAGCTAGAACTGGTTCTCCACACATGAATTGATATATTGCAGAATCCAGAACTCTCCTGCTAAGGGGCAAGATTGCTAGCACTCCTTATCAACTGCCCCAAGCACAGAGAGTGTATGCATTATACATACCTTCATGACACAGGTACTTAATTTTTGCCCTTGCAGATATCAGTTCCAATCCTGTGTCATGATAAATCTGAGTGTCTTGACTCCTCCAACTGCCATCAATTTTAGTTTCCTCAAAACTAAGACAACGGCAGCAATTTGGCTATGCTCCAGAAAACTCGCTGCAAGAAAGTTTCATTGAGAAGTTAAGCTTGCAGCTAAATAAAGTAAAACATGTAAACCAAAGTGAGTTTTGTTTTACACTTCTGTCTAGATAAGCCGCTCAGTCTTGACTGCCACGAGCTTTCCTCTGGTGCAGTAGTGAAAGAATTCCTGTCAAGAAATCCACTAAAGTCTTCATTAAAGACTAATGCTCATATAAGTTAGCAGACAATACAGGTACACAGTAGTAGTAGCTATTAGTAAAAGGATGAAGAAAGCATGTTATTTAAAAGTACATGGAAGATTAGAACAGAATGATTTGGGTACATACCTTGAGTAACCTGTACATAACTAGAAACACTGAGAGCACTACAGAAAACAAAGCCATTTCACTTACCCATTGTTTTTAGCATCTGTTTTTACAGGCTTGTAAATAACTACCCATAAATCTTAAATTTACAGAATACCATTTAACACTGATGAATTTCAATACTGAGTAATCAATAGTTACTACATTGCAACTGAAGACAGACAGAAAAGCAGCTTCAAAGACTTTCTTTAATGGAAATTTATTTTTCCTGCCCAATAGCTTCACACTAATAAAAGGGTTTATGCAGAAGTTCACAAATCCACTTGATCCAGCCCCTTTAATTACTCTGGGGGTATGCCTTTACTTCACTGAAGCCAACAGACACATCCTCCATCCAAAGGAAAAAAAATGAAAGCCAATATCAAAAGCTTCTTCTCACTTACACGACACAGTATTTTGCAAGAAAATAAAAGCTTTCTCAACGCATACTTTAAACAAAAATACGCATTAATTCCAGCAACTAAAACTTATTGTTAGATCTACCACAACTCCTACACCATAACCCTTTCACTCAAGCATTTGATTGAAGTGATCCCACTCAGTTCTGATTCACCTTGTTTTGAATGAGCCATGTAAACACAGTCAATGCCTGAGAGGACAGGCTGGTAGCACTAAATACAAGTACACAGCATGAAAAGGCTAAGTCCTTCATCTGTGTTAGTGTCTTCTACTACTAGAAATCAGAAAACAGAAAAATCAATCTTCTATGAATGTTTAATAAACAATTAACATCTATTTTGTGACATTATATATACTGCTTGGATGCTTTACGCTTTGCACTTGAACACCACAAATATACGGCCTTAACTGTGCAGATCAGTGTGCACTAGCTTGTAGTGAACTGCATTGCAGGAACGGGCATTGACCTTAGAATTTGGGAGGAACTTGAACGAAGACTTGCTAGACTTTCAAAAAGTCCTTCCAGTCACTCCATGAGGCAGTGAGGCAAGTAATATTTTCTACTTGAAGTAGAAGGCAAAAACTGTAAGACTTGAAAAGAAGTCAGTTGTATTGACTCCTACCCAGAGAGATCTTTCCTTCAGATTTCTTCCCCCACAGCCACAAAACATGTTCACCCTGCAACTAGCTGCCTGACATCCTTCTTTCTGATTCTTCCTTGCTGTGTATCACTAAGTCTAACATTCCCACTGTTAAAAGTAATTTTTATATCTTTTTCTTTGGATCTATGGCCTTTGTATATTACAGTAGTTAGCCAAGGAAAAATAAGAGCCTCATGGATGAGACAGCGTTCCCCATGCACGTTTATACACAAATACTGAATTGGAATAATCGAAGACACAAATTCAAACCATTACAGCTAAACAAGCAGAGTATTTTTATGTTTCATTGGGAGCAGCCTACAAAAAAAGATGTACTTACATAAAAGGTAGTCTGTCTCATACAAAAATCAGCATTCCCACCTATCCATTCAAACCACTCACTACAAAACATCAGTCCACAACTGGTGGGTGGTACCCAGCTGGGGGAAAGTGGTAAACAGAGGGCACGGCTTACTCAGATCTATTCAAACAGGTTGGAGAATGAGGTCACTGGGCAGCTCATGAACTTCAACACAGGTGAGCACAAAGCCTTGCATCCGAGTGGAACAGCCCCATGCAGCAGTACAGCCTGGGCACAGACAGGTAACCTGGTGAACAATGAGTTATTCATTCTCTCTACTTTGGTCTTCAGTTCCCTGTAACATCCGATTTTTCACTGCTGGATACTTTACCTGTTCACTTTGTTACCCCTAAAACTGGTTATACCCAGCTCTCCAGGTTGCTTTCATTTAACAACCAGTCATTGAGTATAAACGCGAGTTGTTTATAGCCCTGGGGCCTCTGGTATCCTCCTGTGCTTGATGACGGTCAGCCCAGAGTGAACCATGTTAAATGTCAAGGTGCATGTGGCACCCATGCCCTCTGATAACCATACAGCAGCAATAAATCTACCAACCTACAATTTCAAGTCATTTTCCCAATTTGAAATGCAGGCGTTTTTTGGAGTATCTCTGTATTCAGCATTAAGCTCCAAAGGTACATTTAGCCACTCAAAGTTTCCCAGCCCAGGAAAGGAACTTACTCTGGCACTGTATTTTAGCTATTGATACAGTCATTTTCTTCCTGACATCACGTGTGGCTGATCAAACTCCTGATTACAACGGTAAGTAAGAACTGAGGGCACTGCTTATCCTATCACACTGCAGCCAGAAAAGATCTCTTCTAAACGTGAAAATCTATCAAGACTAGTGATGTACAAAGAAAGGTTGAGTCTGGCTATATCAGATTATGAGGATGACAAGATTTACCTGAATCTATTTTATTCAAGTTATTTAAATGAGTAAAGCACTCCTTCTGAAAGCAATGGAAACGGAACGTAGGAACATTGCAAAGACAGAATTTAAAAGTCTGGTTACTAGTGTGAAAGTGAGGGCTTTTTTTTTCATTTTTTTCTCCAGTTGTACCCAGAATCGAGAATCCAACAGGCATAAAGTACTCCTACAGGAAACCCGAATCACACAGTATTCTGTTGCAGGTGATGCTATCTGTAAGATTTTTTTTCTCACCTACACTGGAATTGAACTTTCTGTCAAGAAGAGACTTGTGTAGTGACTTTGCATCTTAATTTGATACAGCGTATTCTAGTGGAATTAAAGATCAGGCTGGGCTCTCCATACACAAGGATAAATTTCATACTGGCTTTAAAAATACTAAAACACAGTTGCCTTCAAGTATCAAGAAGTTATCTTTAGACCTCCTGTAACATAATAAGGCTGACATTATGACTACATAAATGTACACATGGGTTTATGTACATATCTTTATACATGAAGTATATGTAAACTCAAATGGTCACAATTTCAGAATCAAAGTCTGAATTTACTGATGGTTTTGTGGACTGTAAGGGAAAACTAGCCAGCTCTGACTTGGCACTCCTTGTGCAAGAGCTGTTTATCATGATTAAAAAAAATCACATTTAAAACAGTAAGCAATTTATCTTCTACGGTTTAAAACCCACTACAAACACGAACTACTTCAAGAAATAAAATCCTACTTTTCATACTTGAAATCATAAAATAGAGCATTATGTCATAGAACCAGGTTTTCAGAAATTTTTTTAAAACACGACAGCATGGCTTTTTTCTGTCTCACATGGCACTGAAAAAAGAGACCGACTGCATACTTAGTAAGGGATAGGTAGAAAAAAAACCCCACTCCCTTTGAAACAGTTACCGCTTCTTTTTAAAATGCAGGGTTTTTTCAATAGATCGAATGCACAGTGAAGTATCATGTAATGCTTTTGTCAGTGCTTGTTTCAAATGACCTGAAAAGCTCATCACAGCTTTGTCAGCACTAAGCAGCATGCCTATTACAACAGTTTGTTAAAACCCTTTCTATCTATGCATTTTGTATAGACCACCTCTTTTATAAGCCTAGTAAGTAGATAATAACTACAGCTTGGCGAAGCTAACAATGCCTTCTTTCCCATCACACGTCTATGAGGATAATAATCACACTGGGCCAAATACCACAGGAACTCTACCATAAATAGCCTACAAATCTCAGTATTTCAGCTCTTCAGTGTAGTGGCTTTCTTTATTAAATTCAGACATTTCCCACCATTTCTGTCAAACACAGTATTTCAAAGAAGCCCTGCATTACCGAGCAAAGCTCCGTATACTTCCCTGTGCAGAGAGCAAACCAAGTCCATCCAGTACAGACTGAGCTGTACTTTGATGTAGTTTTCTGCATACCTCTCTTTCATTTACCCTAAGTTAATCAAGTGATAAACACAAAAAAAAATGTATCCAGGAAACCAAAGATTATTCACCAGCGAGAACAATTACAAAACTGTTCTTCATGCCCAGTAATCACTTAAATCGCTAACCATTAGCAGCAATCACATTGATCACATAAAACAACCTGCAGCCCTAAGAAGCAGCTAACTGTAATCCTTCAGAATATAGACAATTAGCAACCATATGATTTAGTTGTGCTAAACAGATAATGATTTTAAATGGCTATTAAAGGACAGTATCAATGGCCACTTTACTATGATACTTTGAACTCTGAATACTTAACAGAGCACTATTTTCACGAAGCCATTTTAGCGAAGTATACTTAATCCAGAGACTTTGAAGAAAATCTACCAAGTGATAAAAACACTCAATTACAACTTTTAAATGTCATGTTCCATCTGAACATCACAAAACAGTGATTACAAAATCACTACCTAATCACTGCCAAAACGCAAACACGTATACACATGAAATTGCACATGCCTTNAACAGCAACACACCTGATCAAAAAGGAAAGCAAGAAAATGGGCCTCAGGATAAGCCAACATAAATAAATTCAACTGTAAGCAGAAAATGGGGAAAAGAGAAAAGGTCAAGCGAGGAAAATAGCAATGACTGGAAAGCAACACATTATCTGGAACCAGCCGGTGTAACTACACAAAACATAGCAACTTCCTTCATACTTCTTTGAATACTTTGAAGTACTTTAAATTCAGGTCTGGCTTTCTTGCAGCCCACCATGTATAATAGATACAGAAGATATGGCATCATTTGTTAATATGGGATTTCAAAGCTACAGACATATATGGATACTAATAAGAAATGAAGATAGAAGACATGAAGCTAAATAAACATAAAATAATTTTTGATAGTAAGGGGAAACAAGAGATTATATGTAGGAAATCCTACAAGCCCATAAATAATAATCAGAAGAATGAGAGTTTAATTTAGGATCTTTGATGTTTTTGTTATTTGATTCATGTCCTAAACTACTCTAAACAAAAACAGAATTTAATATTAAAGATAAAACTAACAGGCTTGTATAAGTACATTAAGATAAATTAAATTGGTGTTCCTGTACTTCCTGGTACAGAGCCACTTGGTACAGTAAGGAACTATAAATATACATGGCTGAATACATCATACACACTGGCCTTGGTAACACCGGGAGAACAAACTGACGACAGAAACAGGTACCCGGTCACTTCATCTTGAATCTCCCAGTGAAGTAACTGGACTGCAGGATGGGGAGGGAACCCCACCACATCAATACTCAGCAGGCAGAAACACTCAGAATTCACCTCACCCAAAAGAGGCAGCAGGAGGTGCCAGTTTTGGAGAGGGTGGGCAAGCCTCGCTATCTGAGTGTGCTTCACTCTCATCCTCTGCAAGCAACATAGTCACTGGATTAGGGGTGTCCAGGAGAAATGTTGCCCTTCAGTACATGTTTACGGACTCCAGTTCCTTTTTCAACCAGCTGAAACTACCTGCCTCCAAAATCTCCTATGCTAACAGCTTTCCAAAGCTTTCTGTGTAGAAGTACTTCACAGCACCTTGTAGTTCTTCTAGTACCAAGACTTGGCAAGTCGCTATTCTGTACT
>WAAB01003734.1:9973-20448 GCA_013389865.1 Piaya cayana
CACAACCTCCTCTCAGGTAGTTGCAGAGAGCAATGAGCTCTCCCCTCAGCCTCCTCTTCTCCAGGATAAACACCCCCAGCTCTTTCAGCTGCTCCTCTTCTTCTCCAGCCCCTTCCCCGGCTTCGTTGCTCTTCTCTGCACTCGCTCCAGAGCCTCAACATCTTTCTTGTGCTGAGGGGCCCACAACTGACCCCAGAATTCGAGGAGCGGTCTCACCAGTGCTGAGTCCATAGGGAGAATAACCTCCCTGGCCCTGCTGGTCACACCGTTTCTGATCCAAGCCAAGATGCCATTGGCCTTTTTGGCCACCTGGGCCCCTGCTGGCTCCTGTTCAACCAGCACCCCCAGGTCCCTCTCCTCCAGACAGCTTTCCAGTCAGACTTCTCCCAGTCTGTAGCTCTGCGCCTCTTCTGGGATGCAGCCGTGGGTGCCCGTGGGTTTTGGGGTGTGCCGATGCAGAGCCCCCGGCTGCAGCCCTGCAGGCGGCTCGGTGAGGACCCGGTGCCGCTGCGCTCAGCTCTTGGAGTTTTAATGAGGTAAATTGTATAAAAAGCTCTCTTTGCCCTAAATGCCCATCCCTGCGTGAAGCTGCCGTGCCGCAGCCCGGACCCACCCTGGGAGCTCGGGCAGGGGGCAGCGGGGCTGGGCACACGCTCCTGGCCCGGGCACGTGGCAGCGGCAGGAGGAGGAGGACGAAGGCGTTTTAGCACATTTTGCAATCATTTTCCTCCTCCCCCTTTAAGTTTACAGCTTACCTCAGCGGCGTTATCAGCCTCCGGTCTCATTAAATCAGGCAAATTGTAGCATCTGATATTTTATGGAGATTAAGGTGCGCGCCCAGACTCTATAATTATCGGCAAAGATGTATTTACAATACCTTGTTGCTAGTAAACAAAAAAATAACTTCAGATCAAAGCCCCTTTACAGGGAAATAAATCTGCCACTAGAGCCGCGCTGCGGGGAGGCGTCGGGGCGGGTTGGGGGTGTCCTTGGTGCCACGTGGCTGCCGCGGGTCCCCTGGGTGGGCGTCCTTCCCAGCCCCGCGCCTGGGCCTCCCTCACCGGCATCTCCCGTGGGAGCCCGGTGGCAACCCCGCGCTGGCGTTCCCGGTGGCATCGCTCCAGCCGCAAGGGATTTCCACCCCGGAGACCTTCCCCGCGGCCTCGCTGACGCAGGGCCGGGATTTATGGGCACCGGTGAGCGCGAGCGGTAGCGCCTCGCCCCTCGCTTTTTCACCGCGGGTTACTGGTGCGGTGACGCTGGTTTATTGCCGTCTGAGGCGGATTTATCTGCGTGGTGGGGCTCTGGCTCCCTGCCTGCGTGAATCACCGCGGCGCAGCTGGCACGAGCCCGGCTTGGGTGGCTGCCTCCCACCGGGGCAGGGGGGTCCCAGCCTCCCCAAGGGGTTTGGTGGCCGGCTTTCCCCATCAAACCGTGCCCCGCGCGTCCCAGCTCGGCTGGGCACAGCCATCCCCTCTCCGTCTCGCTCTCCTGCCTGCTGGAACGGGACTAAAATGGTGATAATGGCACAGACGTCCTCTGGAAAGGGCTCTGAGGCAGATGAAAAGCCCTTACTTAAGAGCGAGGCCATTATTATTAATAACTTGGAGTGAGGCTGTAAATTCAGCCGACGCAGCTATTATGGGAAATGAACCTGCGCACGTGCTGGATCCAAGGCTGCTCAGGCGCGGGATGGGGATGGGGACAGGAGAATGGGGCTGGAGGGGTTGTACCCGCAGCCTTTGGCAGGACCTCTCGCCAAACACCGGCTCCATCTGGGCCGGCTGGGGTGATTTCTTGGCTTTTCTAGGCTGGAGGCGTGAGGAGAGGACCTGGAGCACAGGATTCCACCACCAAGCACAAAAGGAGGTGGCTGAGGCCTGGCTGAAGCTCAGCACAGGGATGACGGAGGCTGCAGGAGGGGCGCTGGGTGTGAGGAAAGACCCAGTGGGTCTTTTCCAACCTGGCGATTCTATTAAAGGGGTCGTGGTGCCACAGCCGGCAACGGGGCTGGGCCGGGCAGCACCCGCCGTGCTCGTCCTGGCGCCGGGCTGTGTCCATCTGGGGAGCATCCACGGGAACATTTACCCCTTGGCAAAGGTTACCTGAAAATAAAAATAACCCGGTGCCGTTCCCCGCAGCCAGGTCAGCGAAAGGTGAAGAGCTGCCGCGTCTCCTGCTCCGCTGGGATAAGTTCAACCCTGGCATTGCCGCCCCGCGGGTCCTGGGGCTGGGGGGGATGCAGGTACCCAGGATGGGGATGGCAGAGGTGGATGTGGGGCCAGGAGGGGGTCCTGTGGGGCCAGGGGGTGCCGTGGGGTGCCGGGGGCCACGGCCATGGGCTCGTTGTGCTGCCCGCGCCCGGCTCGGGAGCTTCTGTGGGGGAACGAGCTTTGATATAAATATCTTTTTGCTCAGCGCACGACCTACTTTCCAGACAATGCCATTAGCCTCCCGACTCCCTCATTCATCTTCCACCATCCTCCCCCAGCCCGCCCCGTGGCGGCACCCGCTGCGCTGGGGCGAGGCAGGATGGGTGCCTGGCTCCGTGTCACCGTGGGGACCCCCCGAGCTGGGGCTCGAGGACACCCAGCAGCCCTGTCCCCGTGGCCGGTGGTGGGGCTTTTGCTGCTCTCGGCCCCTGCTCTGGCCTGGGAGGTGGTGACTGATCTCTTCTGGGGTTCCTGCACCCCATCCTGAAGGGTGCTCAGCTCTGCAGCCCTTCCTGCTACCCCTAGACCCGTCCCCTGGCACAGTCCGTGCCATAGCTGGCCAGCAGCCTTGTCGGGGACACCCTTGTTGGGGACAGACTCTCTGGGGACATCCCTGTTGGGGCAGGGGGAGCCCAGAAGCCCACAGCAGCCATGCACCAGCTCCAGGTTGGCCCCTGAGCCCCCCCAGAGCATCCCTGGGGCCACACGGGTGGTTCATTTGGGGATGGTCCTGTGGGAGCTCCCGTGTGGCTGCGGGCTTTGTGCTGCTCAGTTGGCAGCCGGCGAGCGGCTGCTGGGATTAGGGGCAGGTTGGGTGCCCGGTTCCACTGGCATGAGGCTCCCCAGTCCCAGGTGACAGCCCTGGCATTGTTTTTTTTCCCCCAAAGAGCTTGAAATGCCACCTTTGTGAGGCAGGGGTGGCACTGAGCCCGCCGCCCGCACACCTTCACGTGCCCCCGCGGCCGAGCCCCCGCTCCTCCCCTGCAGCTAAAATTAAATATTCAATTTGTATTGCTGCTAAATCCTGTAAATCTCTCTAAGCTCTTGTAGCTGGAATATCAGCAGTGCAATCTCTGCAGGGGCCGTGTCCCACCGCCCTTTGCAGCTCCCTGGCTCGGCCTGTGCTCCCCTTTCCCTGTGTCTCCCCTGGGATGCTCCAGAGGCTGGTGATGAAGCAGGAGCCTCGTGCCCGTGGCAGAGCAGCTCTCAGCATCTGTGCTGCCAGCTGCAGGGGTGACAGCGAGCACCGTCCCCACGCCGCGAGTGATGGGGATGCCACCGCCTTGGGTGACCGACACGGTCCTGCCAGCACACCCCCCCCCCCATCCCCGCGCTGCTCCCGCCTCGCTCTGCGCCTGCGCTGAGAGCCTCGTGCAGAATTATCTATTTAAATATTAAGGTTTCCATCAGCTTTGCAAATTAAGCCCATCCATTAAAAGCAGCAGTTTGGCTCCTCCGCTGATGAGCTGGGCTGCGCCTCGCTCCGGGCTCCGCTCTGCTCTTCCCAGCCCGGAGGGGCTCTGGGGTTGGGATGCAGCCTGGGAACGGGGCACGGTGCCCCCGAGCATCCCAGCTGGTGCAGGGACCAAGGGCCCCGCTTCCTCGCTGCGCCCAGCCTCAGCTTGCTGGAAAGCCCGATCCCCGTGGGAAGAGGCGTGGGATGGGACGGTGCTGCCAAGGTTGGCGTGGGTGATATTTGAGGTCAGGGTGGTGGGTGCAGGGGAAGGTAAAGGCGTGGAGAAAGGCTGGTGGCGGGGAAGAGCCCGGTGTGGCCGAGCACCCAGTGGGAGCAGAGCCAGGGGTGGAAGTGCCAGCTTGTCTGGGCTCTTCGGTGCCGTTGGGTAGGGAATAGCCAGAGCTCATTGCTGCTGCCACACTCGGTGCTAGCGCCGTGGTGCCCCGAGCTCGCCAAAGCAGCTTTGGAGTGATCCCCGGCTTAAGTCATTACACCCTATGGCTGGGGAGATAAGTGGCTTTTTTAAACGCGGGCTGCGTGCCGATGGGGAGGGCGAGTGGCCAGCCCAGGGCTCATCCAGCCCCACCAGGGGTCCTGGCACAGCCGGCAGCGCTTGCGGTGGCTGCCGTGACCCCAGAGGTCTTGAAAGGGTCCTCTGATGGGGAGGCAGGATTGAGGGATGCCCTGAGCCCATCACCCACCTGGGGCTCCACCAGGCACTGGGCATAGNGGGGGCCCTGGCACAGCCGGCAGTGCTGCAGTGGCTACCGTGACCCCAGAGGTCTTGAAGGGCTCCTCTGATGGGGAGGCAGGGCTGAGGGATCACTCACCCTGAGCCCATCACCCACCTGGGGCTCCACCAGGCACTGGGCATAGGGGATGCCCCAGTTGGTCCCAGGTGTGTTGGTCTCATGTTGTGTCTTTGTCCCACGGAGCTCCCTGGGGTCACCTGCGTGTCCCCCCCTTTCCCCTGCTGGAGGGGCACTGGGAGAGCGTGCTGGCTGCTGCCGGCCCCAGGCGTCGTGGGCAGATGCGAGTGTGTCTGCGGGAGGGGAGCTGTCTGTGGGCATCACCGCTGATGGGTGCTCATCGGAGCGGCCCAGCGCCCACGAACCCTGCGCCAGCTGGCACAAGCCAGGGTTCCTGGGCCACTCAAGGTCCCTCCAGAGTGGCCTCTGGGCTGTGCTCCAGCTGCTGTGACTGTGGCAGGTGGCTCCCTGTGCACCGTGTACCTGCAGGATGAGCATCGCTGTGGGGCTGACGGGTCTAGAGGTGCCTGGGACCAGGGGAAGCTCGTCCTTGCCAGCCCTGCCTCTTCCCACACCCGCCTAGGGATGCTGGTGCCCTTCCCGGTGCCACCTCTTTGCTTCTCAGCCAACGGGTTCTGGCTGCCGGACCTGGATGCCGCCCGTTTAGCCTTTCAAAGACGTGGCTCTTCCACCGAGATCCAGGTTTGAGCTTTACAGGGATGGAGCACCAGGCTCTGTTCTCCGCGAGCTTTGCCCTGTCAGCTCCGGGATGCTCTGGCTTCTTTGCCCATCCTGGATCAGGAGCGTGGCTCTTACCCTGGTCCCCAGATCCGATTCCCCCTGGGGTATCTGGGCTGTAGGTGCTGGCTAGGTCAGGGATGTCCCACTCCCCCGCTGCGGTGGCAGCTGGAGGCACCTGCCTTGTGCCAGGGAGCCCCGGCGCTGGCGGCCGTGCCGGGATCCCTGGCAGCTGGGGCGCGTCACGGCCGTATTTCCTCGCTCTGCTCGGGGGAGTAATTGCTCAGATGGGGACTTGGGGCAACTCCCATCCTTCTCCCGGCATGGTAATGAGTCAAGAAGACTCAAAGACAAATGGCTCATTAAGAAGCAGTGCTGCATTGCAGGATTTTTCATCCCACCAACCGCTGCATCAGCAGAGGCAGCACCTCTCGCGCTCGCTCGCTCTTCCCAACCCTGGAGAAGGAGCTGTCAGGCAGCTGGGGCCGGGGCCAAAATTAATCATGTGCTTAATAAGCCGCCCCTCCTGTTGAGCAGCTCGGCCTCGCGGCGCCCGCAGCCCTGGAGCACCTTGGGGCTGGTACCTGGGAAGCACCTGTGCTCGGTGAGGAGGGATGTGCTGGGGAACAGCCGAGCCAGGGGTGATTCCCCTGGAATCGAGGTGCCAGCCCAGCTCCAGCAGGGTTCTAGCCGGCACCAGCGGGCAGCACGATGCTGCCAGCCCCTCTCGGCGGCCTCAGTAAACGCTTCTTGCTCCGCTCACCTTTGTGGTTCTTCAGCTGCTATTTATCCTACGGGACTTTAGAAATCTTGTCTCAGCCCTTACTCACGGCCGTACCCGCTTGGTTCCTGCCCCTCTCCTTTCGTTAACTGTAATTGTCTTTGATTTCCTGATTGCATCGAAGGTGTTGGCTGCAATCTCTGTATCTTACCCCTTCTCCCTCTTTTTGCCCTTTTCCCCTCTTTTCCTCCTTCTCCCTTTTCCCCCTTTTCCTCTCCCCCCCCTTTTTTTTGCCTTCTTCCCTTTTCTCCCTTTCCTTTTCCCTTTTCTCCCTTTTCCCTTTCCCCTTTCCCCTTTATCCCTTTCCCCTTTCCCTTTTCTCCCTTTTCCCTTTCCCTTTTCTCCTTTTTCTCCCTTTCTTTTCTCCATTTTCTCCCATTTGTCCCTTTCCCCCTTTTTCCCTTTCCCTTTTCTCCTTTTTCCCTTTCCCTTTTCTCCCTTTCCCTTTTCTCCTTTTTCTCCCTTTTCCTTTTCTCCCTTTTCCCTTTCCCTTTTCTCCTTTTTCTCCCTTTTCCTTTTCTCCCTTTTCCTTTTCCCTTTTATCTCTTTTCCCTTTCCCTTTTCTCTCTTTTCCCTTTCCTTTTTCTCACATTTCCTCTCCCTTTTCCCCCTTTCCTCCCTTTTCCCTTCCCCTTTTCTCACTTTTCCCCTCCCTTTTCCCCTTTTCACTTTCCCTTTTCCTCTTTCCCTTCCCCTTTCCCCCTTTTCCCTCTCCCTACCTCCACTCACTTCCCAACCTGACACACCTCACAAGCCATTGCTGAGCTACCTTCAGCTATTTTCTAATAAAATAATGACTCGGCATGGAATTATATACTAAATTAGGCGATCTTTTACTAAGCCCCTCTTTATTTATTTATTTATTTAATTTTTTAATCCAGGCTGAGTAAATTTTACTAATACGGCCTAATAAAAATAGCAGAGCAATTAGTAATAAAATAAAAGGTTTGCTTTCCACAATCCTCCTTGCTTACAATGAGTTGGGGAAAAAAAAAAAAGAGTAAATAGATTAAAAGCACGATGCAAGCGACCTGGCGATATCCGATATTTATTTGCTTCCAGCGACCGTAGGTCGAATCTACTCAGCTCCTAGGTGGGAAGATCACTTTATGTTTTATTTCCCAGGCTTCAGCTTGCGCGCGGCGCCGGGCGCTCACGCTGCGCGTTTGTTCTCTCCTGCTTTCATCCCCAGCCATAAAGATCCCCAGCAGGACCTGCGCTGGCCGAACCTCGTGCTCGTTTGCAAAGCAGAACGGGCCGAGCACGCGCTGGTGGCTGGAAAAAAAAATTAAAAAAAAAAAATCCCTTTGCTCCCTCCAGAGAGCCGGAGAGGCTTTTGTGGAGCGTACGGATGGATCCGGAGCAAATCAAAGCGGACGGCGAGGTGGCCACTGGCAGGGAATTGCATAAGAGATGGGGCTGGGGATGGGTTTGGGGCTAAGCTGAGCGAAACACGTGTCGATGCGGAGCCGATTCCACTGAGGCTGGTGCAGGAGCGCTGCCTCCGGGGAGGAGGGAAGGTTGGGCTGCTGCGAAAAGACCCTTCACTTCCCCTGGAGGGGTTTAAGGGATGAATATTAGGGAAAAAAATATTTCATGGAAAGCGTGAGTGGGCAGGGTCAGAGGCTGCCCAGGGAGGGGGTTGAGTCCCCTTCCCTGGAGGGGTTTAAGGGCCGAGTGGACGAGGAGCTGAGGGACATGGGTTAGTGATCGACGGGAATGGTTGGACTCCATGATCTGGTGGGTCTCTTCCAACCTGGTTCTTCTATGATTCTATGATTCTATACCCAGGGAGTGGGCTGAGGGAGGAAAACCCTTGCTCTTCCTTGCTGGGCGTCATCCCCTTCGTGTTTTTCCCCCAGAACCTGCTACCCAGGGACACCCAGCGCCGAGGAGCCAGGAGCCATGAGGACAGCGTCGGCCTGAGCGCCGGGCGGTAGGTGCTACCGACGGGATTCACTGGGACGTGTGGCGGGGGCTGCTTGGGAAGGGCAAGGGGGCTGGAACCCCCCGTGGGCAGAGCCGTTGACCCCAATGCTTGGAGTTCGACCCGGAAACCTTGGAAAACCCAATCTTGCCCTGCCCCGAGGTGCTTTGCTCGACCCAGACATGGTGGAGAGTTTTGTCACCTCCCTGCCAGTTGTCCCAGAAGAGATCTGGGGGGGGATCCTGGGTGCCATAGGGTTTAGATTCCTGCCTTGGGTCCATGCTGGGAAGCAGAACCGCCTCTGCCGAGAGCCCCTGTGGGAAATTAAGTGAAGGAGCTGAATTTCAGAGTGATCAGCAGTGCTGGAGGTCTGTGTCCCCCTCTTCTCCTTGCATTGACCCTCATGGAAGGATGAGACGTGGCGGGAGCAGCTGTCGGAGGGAGGGTGGCGATGGGAGAATCCCCGGTGGGAGTTTCTTCAGGCTTTGGGTGCAAGAAAGGCAAGAAGTGAGTTATTTGTAATGGTAAATAGGCTCTTCCAGTTTATCCTCGCACATAATTGTGTGGGTGGTAGGTTCCCACTGGCAGTAATTACCCTGGTGGTAAATGGCAACAAAACTCAGCCGGGCTGGGATGTCCCCCCTCCGGTTTGAGTCTGCGGTTGGACACGAATGGGACAGACGAGAGGAGCGAGCTCGGCAGCTTCTCCTGCCCTCTGCACGTGGCCATCCCTGCTGGGACATGGGGACGGGCATCCAGAGGAGGCTACAAGGATGATCTGAGGGGCTGGAGAACCTCCTGTACGGGGACAGGCTGAGAAAGTTGGGGTTGTTCAGCCTGGAGAAGAGAAGGCTCTGAGGAGACCTTAGAGTGACCTTCCAGTACCTGAAGGGGNGTGTCCCTGCAACGGGTGGCACTGGATGGATGATCTTTTAAGATCCCTTTCAGCCCAAACCGTTCTATAACTCTACGATCCTTCACCGTGGCGCGTCCCCATCCCACCACGACAGCGCGTCCCCACCTCAACGCTGTGGTGTGTCCCCATCCTCCGTCACTGCGTGTCCCCATCCTCTGCTGTGACGTGTCCCGCTGGCTGCGGGAGAGCGGCGGCACAGCCTCTCCGGTGCGGCGGGGCCCAGCTTTGTTGAATTCCTCCTCCTGCCGAGCACAAAGCCCGCCAGGCTCGCGGTGACGGGCTGCGCAGCTATTTTGACTCCTTCTTCCCGCTGCAGCAGCAATATTTGGATCAGCGGAGAGAGAGCCTCCCTCCCCGAGCAGGAGATGATAGCTCAGCCCGCGGAGAGAGAGCTGGGGCTGAGAGCCGGTCTGTCTGTCTGTCTGCCCGTCCATCCTGCTGCTCATTGCTGGCTGGATCCTGGGGCAGGGGGAGCAGCCCCCTCCCACACCGCTGTGCCCACTCCTCGTAGCTGCTCTCCCAGGGTGGGAGAGGTGTTTCTTTTTTTTATAACAGGCTGCAGCATCCTCTGCTTGAGATGCAGCAATTAGGGAGCCTTCTAAGAGCAGGAGCGAGATGGTTTGGATGGCAGGGAGGGGCGCAGGGCCGAGTCATCCGGCCTTGAAGCTGGGATGGAAGCTTATTAGGGCAGACGCGCTCTTGGGTGCTGCCGCGGCTCCGTCTGCTGCTCAACACCAAAGCTGGCAGCGCCGCCCGCCCCCGGGTCTCTCTTTGGGGGCTTCCAGCCCCTCTCCCCTCCCGGGGTTCCTTGGGCACGTGGCCGTTCTGTCCCCACACATCCTCAGCCCTCCTGGCATCCCTGGTTTCCGATCCCCGTGTGCCCAACGGGCTGTGGGGACCATCCCCCAGTCTCCTTCTCCTGCAGCTGGTGTTGGAGATGGGCTGCCCACAGCCACCTGCCCAAAGATGATAGCGAGAGCATTAACGATGCCTGTTAATTAGCTGAGCTACGCCGGAGAATAAGTAATTTTTCATTTGCGGTCGTACCAAAGGCAGAGCCTGCGAGGTGCCAGAAGGAAGACAAAGCTCCGTGGGTGCGTGGAGCTCTGGTGGCCGGTGTGGGACTCAGCCTGGCTTGACATCGTCATCCGTCCTCCTGCTTCGGGTTGGGGACGCTGGGCGTGCGGCACGGCCTTCTCCACTCCCTGTCTCTCCATCCATGGGGGCTGTGGGGTGGCCTGTGGGTCTCCATCAGCAGCGGGTGCTGCAACCGGGCTGTGCTGGGGAGGGGGACGGGCTGGATGGAGACATCATCAGAGCGTGGCCCCCCCCAACCCGCGGCAGCTCATTAGCCGCTCTGTGAATCGCAGCGGCTGAAAAACTCAGCCAGAACCGCTTTCCTAATGGAGAAACACTTCATAATATTTGATGCCGGGGAAGAAAACAAGTTTCCGATGATGGCAGCACGTCTTCCCTCACCGTCTGCGGGCCCTGCGCTGCCTGCATCGCTGCCGCGGTGCCTTCTCCTTCCCAGTCCCTCCACGCAGCCAGGTTGGGGTGACCACAGGTGACACCCCCCTTTACCCCATGGAGATCCAGGTGTCTGGATCTTCGCAGGGGCTCAGCCAGGGCTGGATTCTGCCCTGGGCTCTTCCCAACCCCCTCAGTCATTTCCCACAGGACATACAGACTGGG
>WAAB01003736.1:0-162449 GCA_013389865.1 Piaya cayana
TCCAACCTGGTTGTTCTATGGTATCATGATTCTATGAAAGTCATTATTATAAATATTTAGTTAGAACAATGAACGATACCATAAATACAATTTGAAACAATAACCTCATAATAAAAAAAGTCACAAGCATTCTCTGAACAAATAGGCTAAGCCCAACATGAATTTGGACTAATGTGGTGTAAAGTAATATATTAAAATGGGAAATTCATAATCTTATTCCTAAACTTTGCTCAGACCCAGAACATGATACTAACCATATCATTCAAAGTCTGACGCTTAAAAGCAATTGCAAGAGAACGTGACTGCAGCCACAAATTATGTAAATGGTTATCTTGATAGTGCCTTTTTTGCTATGTCTAGTTATGCTCATAAATCTGTGCCCACGGTTGACTTAAGCTGCAAAACGCAAGAGAAGACTAAGTTGCTGTAACACTTTTTTTTGTGACAGTCATGATTTTTATGGACAAAAATCCAACCTTTCAACTGTCCTTAAATTCCATGGAAATACTCACATCCACTACTTCAACTGGAGACCAGTTGGAATACATTTGAGGATTTTCATTCAACCATTTTTCATAATCGTCACTCTGGAAACCTATCCAAGCACTAGTTTTTCGCCCAAATAGATTCATTGTTATGAAAGCTGGAAAATGAAATAGGAATGAAATATAATTAACTGGTAACCATTCAGGGACAGATGAAGTCTCTCCTAACATACTAAAGCACTGAAAAATGTCATTACTAATCGATGACATTACATAGTCACCCCAAAGTAAGAACATGAGCAGCATTTCAGTGTCATCTAACTATAAATTCAGTTAAATTGTTTCAACCACAGCTGGACTAGGATCGAGTATTTCTGATGCATTGTAGTAAGTACAAAAGAAATGATAATTACTCCTGAAAATCTAACTATCATATAGCTAAGTGGATCTTCGAATCTACAGTTTGGGAAAAGAGAAACAGTAACTTCATTAAAGCAGTAGAACCATGAGTAGGATCTGAGCAATATTTTTTCCTGAATCTCTATCCAAGATGAAACTTTACTACAGCCTCCTAATGAAGATGAAACTTTATTTATTTAACAATATTTTCAGTACTCTACCTTGTTCCAGCTCATTTTCAAGAGAAGCAAGTGACCCATCATAGCTAGCACAGATCTCTTGTGCAGAGTACCAGTTTTTCAGATGCACTGGATCCTTTGGAATTTGTATCAAGAAGCACTATTTACAAAAAAAAAAAAAAATAAAAAAAAAAAAAAAAAAAAAAAAAAAAAAAAAAAAAAAAAAAAAAAAAAAAAAAAAAAAAAAAAAAAAAAAAAAATAGGGGGTTCATGTTGTTTTTCCTGCAATCACTAAGGGTGATCACTATAACGCTTCACACACTATTACTTGTTGGAATACTGTAACTAAATATTTCATTAGTTTCTGTCCTGCAATGGACCTCTCCAACGTGCGTTGTATCAGTTTCCAGCTGCAATCAGGTATGGACTCAAATTGGTTGTGTAAAGGCAAACACAATCTCAATTAAATTTATCCCTGTAGTCACTGCAGTTTAGCACTGGGATAAATCCAGTCACCTCAAAGCATGTTACTATCACAGAATGTGTGTATTTGAGAGAAACCTACAGATATAATTGCTTCTTGACCTGTTTGCAGACTTCAGTTTATAATGATCACTGACGAACCCTATTTGAAGCAGCCTCTTGTGGAGGATGGCACCAATTTGGGACCATTTAGTACAACAATATGTCAGAGATCGGTTTTGAGAATACAGAAGATGCTTGGAATTGTCATAAGTGGGGGAAAAAAGCACAGAACAGGCTTTTTACAGCAACAGCACAAATATATATGCAAAAGCATTCTAAGTGTGAGTGTGTATATCCTTCAACTGAAGTAAAACTTTTGACGCCTCATTAAGACAACTTTTTGGTGCAAAACTACTTAATAGGTGTAAAGGTTCGTATTGCTGTCAGGGCCCTGCTTTTGAAAAAGAAGAAAATCTTCAAATATTGAACAATCCTCAAGAAATCCAATTTCAGTCATAACTATGGAATGCATTTTGAATTATCAAACAGCAGAAAAAAGCGCCTTACTTTGAAACCAAAGTGCAACCAGCCCTTGGGACATGTTACTTGTTGGTTTTGGTCTTTTGGGATCTCTTTCTCTATTTTCCATGCAATTTTACGCTTACAAATACAGGGAAGAGAGACAGTACAGTTTTCATCACCCCAGAGTCCTGTGTAAAAAGAAAAACAACATAGTTCAATATTGGCTTGAGAATTGGAAAGGATTTTTTTCTTAGCTAGCTTAGCTATTAAGGATATCCTTTAGTGATTAAGTAAAACAAGATTTTACATCAAATACATTTGGATATATCACATTACAGTGAATTTGATCATTCATGGAACTCATAGTATTATTCCTTGTTTGATTTTATAAAGTTAAACTGATTCCTCTACACTGAGTCACATATGCCTACATCATTATGTATTTAAAAAAATAGTAGTTACGCTAAAAAAAAGCAAAGGTATAGAAATGATGCCTTCCAGATAAATTAGTTTGACTTCCGTGCATTGAAAATTGTTGGCAATGTGCAGGTACTAACATAAAACACTGCCTTGCTGAACACACACTGATCTGAAAATACATTTTCCAGTAGAATGAAGTTCACTCAAGTTGCTGACCAGCTCCCAGCTGCTGGCCTGCTGATGCTGGAGGGTGGGCGTCCCTTCCTTTTATCCAGTACCAACTATAGTAACACCAGACTCCAACATTTGAAAGATTTTACATTGTTTCAGTTTTGGCTTTCAAGGCTGGGGTCACACCAGATCAACTGGATCAACTTATTTCAGTCCTCATAAATATAAAGCTGGATTTATTTTTTTCTTTCCACAGAATCAGACATGCTTAATTTATCATATAATTTGCAGATCTTCAGAAAACAGTGACTGAGAGATGACAGATACTACTGGAACCAGCACTGAAGTTTTTTTAATTACTCTAGCAGACTGTAGAGCTATGTGATGAAAAGGCTAGTGCAAAACCCATGGTTCACAAAAATTCCTTACCAAATTCTAGGAGATCAAAAATAAGCTAGAAACCTGAGTATTTAACATTGTGTGATGACAGAAAAGCAGTTTATCAACATAAGAAAAGTTATTGCTCGTCAATCTGGATAAAGTGTTTACAAGAAAACGGAATCTGAAAGCAAGCAATGCATCAACTTTGTTTTTTTTAATGTGCCACAACAGATTCTTAAGTAAAACTAAACATTCAGTGTCACTGGAATCTTTATATTTTGACATTAGAGTACTGAAACTACTAATAGCCTTTTCAATACTACAACCTAGTCTCAGCATAATATGCTCTTTTTCCTGTTCTTTTCTTAACCACAAAAGCAGTTACGCAAACTACAACCACGTAATAGCACTATGTAATACAGGACCACGTATTGCATTTCTTGCAAGTAATTAAAAAAATATATATAACCCCTTTGGCCAACAACAAAATAAAGTCACAACTCCTACAGCAAAAGGAAATATAAAGTAAACCTGTTTGTGACGAAATGAAGCCACATCTTCTCCCTGGCTTCCGTGGTTCTCGTTCCCTTCCTTCATTCCAGTTCTGGTATGTTACTGGTGATTTATCTCTCCAGCTGCACAGAAATGTTAAGAGTGTAGTTACACTTTTTCCTATCCTTATCTAAAAATATAAACTCCATTAAAAGTGCTTGTAAGCAGATACAGGATAGAAAGCACCCCTTTATTAACTAAGCTTTAAAAAAGACAACTAACAATAACAAGGTTGATATTCATGTCTTTGGCCTGTATATTTTATACCCATTTTAAAAGAAATAGTAATATACCCTAAATAATATTTACATGAGAACTGAAATTGTCTTGAATATCCCACCCAGCTATCAAACCTTTTCAGGACAGTGACCTGCAAACCACGTGTGCAAAGTACAAGCCACAGCAGCTGAAGTGTAGGTATTCTTACCCAAATTCGTCGCTGATGTTTTCTGCATGCAATCCAATCCACCAATGAACATCACTACTTGATAACTATAAAAAAATATTTTGCCACATGTTTAACTGTTGTTGCCCTCTTATTAAAGCATTAACAAACCCCTAAATTCAAGCTCCGTTTGTATTCTGATGAATAGCATGTCCATTGTGTTCCAATGGGAAGAACAAGAGCTAAATCCTCCCTGTGTTCATTTTTATCATTTCAGTAAGGTTATTCATGTAACTAAAGCACAATTAAGCCCTCTGTTTCCATTGCATTGCTGATTGATCTTCTGTAAATTAGGAATTTACAATTTTAGGAATTTAGTGCCTCTCTGGCTTGAAAAGGCCTGTAATCTTAGAAATTGTTTTTCCCCAACTGCTAAAAACAGACAATTGCAGATATTTACTTTTAGTGTTAATATGCTGCTCAATCTTTCCAAATTGTTTCAATGAACACTTATTGACTTTATATAACTCATACAAGAGACTCCAAGAGAAGTTTTCCAGACCGATTGTTGTTGTCATGAAAAGTTATAGACCTCCATTCCTAAAGGTGAACAATTATGGATAAGTCATAGAACTAATGTCATTCACGCAGCCACTTATTATTGCTGTGCTGACTTGACTCTGCCTAAACTATGAACAGGCTTCACGTTCAGGCTTAGCCACTCCACTGTCACAGTTTTGGGGTCTTTGGGAAAGAGCCAACAAAGAAAAAGTTCCAAATGCACAGGACACTGGAAAAGCCACCCTGTCCCTGGGAAGCATTTTTTTTCCCTGAAAAAAAAAATGAAGTGCAGCCTGTGTTGTGGCATTCACACTGTCCTTGGAGTTACAGTTAGGGTTTCATCAGCTTAGAGTTTATATAACAATATCAAATGAAGAAAATGGACATTTCTGACAAAGACTCAGGAATGCTGTTTGATTTGGTATTGCCGACCTCCTCCTGAGTTCAGTTTTCTAATCACAGCACATCAGCCTACACAGTACAGTTTTTAACAGAATACTGAAAAATATGATTTCAATTTCCATGCTAAGAAATTCTGACCAAGTTTTCTAATGACACATGCAAAGTCTATTTGGACTGCTGAGTATTATTTTAGTGATATCCATCCTTACTCCTGCTTCCACAGAAAACCTGTGACAATCACTTAGAGACACACCTGGCTGTACTGGGAAAGCTTAGCCAAAGGCAGCAAGCTTCAAAATAACTGCATATCTTCTATTCCAAGACAAAACTTCAGGGAAGTTAACCTGATTTCCAATGCCACTGGAGTAAATCTGGCTTTTTCATTGTAGAATGCTCACAAACTGGCATAATAACCACTAATTTTAATGATAAACCCACTCTAAAAAGATTTCCCGTAAGTAAACCTGACTTTAAAGCAGCATTCTCATTAGCCATTTCAAGTGGTGTTAAGTTGTAAAAAATACATATTTTTTTAAGTTATATCATTTTTTAAATCATAATCATCCAGTATTACTTAAGGCCGTAATTACATGACATTAGAGTCTCCAGTAGATGTGGAAGACAACAGCCTAGCCAGTTACACTGCTCTTTCATTATATGCTATTTTTGCCATGAACTGTTGCTTTAAATCCAGTTCATCACATTTTGAAACAAAATTTCTTAAATAGCAAATAAAAATGATGAATAATTCCTTGAGAACTTAAAACTCCCATCTTAGTATAACGCAATTCTACTTATGCTTTCTATTTTAAGTTAAAAGCAGAGAAGGCTGCACACAAAGCAAGCAAAACTAAGCTCTAGTAGGCCAAGAGTTTTTCTACTCAGCACTGTTTGTTCTTTTAAATATTATGCTATAATACCCATTTATATTACAACCATAAAATTTCACCACCAATAAGGCAGGTATTATTTTGATTAAATTTTTTTTCCTTATTTTTGCTTTTACTGAGAATACCTAAAAGAAAACAAGTTTTTTGGGAATGTATCTGCTTCTGCAGCTATGTCTCAGCTGCAAACCTGTTTATCACATCAGACTGGTTCCACAGAAATTCTGCTTTCATCCAGAAGAGGGAATTTTTTTCTCTTATATAGATTTCCATAGTCACAAAGAGGTTTAATTCAGAAGACGTCATACAAATGTGTGGACATATAAGAATGTTGCCCAAGCTGGCACACATAGAGGACAAGATAATCTATTTTCTGTGGTTGTAAGTACTCATGTTTTTGTGGTTTAGAGTTCTAGATATATTTAAGGTGCAGAGAAATTTGTAATTCTTCACTCTTAGCCAGCTCTCTTCAAGAGCAAATTTTTTTTTTTAAAACTATGAAGACCATTTCAAACATCTGGATTTACTGCCTGTGCCATGCTAATATACTTACTCAAATGCCCCTTGTTATTGCTACCTGATGACCAGCTGCAAGTTACTGAATGGGAATAGGAGCGCAACTACGGAACTGTGAAGGATCAGCAGACACCCTGGTGGATGCAGAACTGCTGTGTGAACACCTGAGGGACCAAAATGGGTCCCCTTGGCTGTGGAGGGGTGGGGAAAGAAGAAGAAACAGAGAAGGATGTACACCATGTGTGAAACAAGCACTTCTTTTTACACCAGACTACCATAACTTTGGGATAGGAAGCTGGGTTTAGCTACTCCTGGGGCTTTTGAGGCAGACAGACCGACCTGCTCATTAGCAGAGATGATTCTGTGGATTCTGAAATGTTACAGACTTCTTTAACTAAACAGGGCTTCAGAGAGGGATGTCAGAAATGAAGACAGCAAGAGAATTATTTCTAAAGTAAAATATCTTTAAGATTGTACCTGGTGCAACAGGTACCCAGATAACCCAAAACACGCAGCAGAAAATAACCAGTTACTGCCTGAAGGTTTGTTTACTCAAAGCGGTAGTTATTCTTACCTTCTTAATTTTATTTTGAATAAAGGCTTGTTCACCATAAGAATTTATTGTTGCCACTCCACTGCGAAGCCAGGCACAGACAAACTCATAGGTTTCCCAGTCTGTAGGACTGACATGGAAAAGATATTCCGCTCCTTGATAATATGACCATGGTAGTTCTGGAAAACAAGCAAAAGAGTCAGCACTGTACAGGGTTAAAAACTCATTTCAAATGTCATTCTTTGTGACCCCCATGAATAATAAAGGCCATTTATTGCAATGGAGAGGTTACCAAACTCCTGTGCTTATCACTGGCAACATTTCTTTCTGATGTCTGGGTGATCCTAAACAAAACTGTAACAGATTTTGACCTGTAGTAACAAGTTACTACAGAGTTCTTGATCTTAATTTTTAACTTGGTAAAAATGAAATAAATAAAACATTCTAATAATTTAAATTATATTTCCAAATGACAATATTTCAAGATGTGAAAAAAAGAAAATGTTTTCATACCGGATATGTACCAAACTGGATTCTTTGGTTTAACACCTGCAAAAATACATGAATAAATTAAAAACATTACCGATTAAGAATGAAAAGAGATATTTAACTGAAATTGCTTTTTCCACATGGTAAGGACATAAAGAAGAATACTATCATTCAGGGACAAAAAAGGGAGTTAAACATGAAATAAAATAAAATAACTGCTCCACTTGCAAGACAGCACTTTTCGTAAGCCTTATCATAGAATCACAGAATGGTTTGGGCTAGAAGGGACCTTAAAGATCATCTAGTTCCAACCCCCCTGTCATGGGGGTTCCACTAGACTAGGGTGCTATAAGTAAATATAAATAAGAACTTTGATTAACTCCTGTTAACTAACGACAATGTATTTTTAAATTGACTGCACATATTAGAGCTGTTAAATGTTCAACAAACCCTAATGGCCACGGACAACTTTGCCATGATTTCATGCAGAACCTACCTATGAGGAAAACTCAGATGTGGCTAAAAAGTAGGGGTTTAGATTTTTTTTCCCTAATGTCTCCTGAATAGCAAGCAATGGGTATAGCAGGCAACATATGTTAACAAAAATTTCACCTTTTGGTATTTTACATATCCATTCACGCTTTTCATTGCAGTGTGCTGGAAAGATGGTACTATTTGCTTTGAACACACCACAGTTTCTTGAGTCATCTTCAATATACTTGCTTTCCAAAAATGAAGATACAACCTAAAACCAATACATTCATTATCTTCCACCAACAATCTGAGAGGAAACATTTCAAAATCTCATTACAGAGAAAAAGGAAGCATTTGGGCATGTGTGTATGGCAAAAACATCATGAGTAACAATTAGAGGACCACCTAATTTGCAATGGTAAAAGAAAAGGTCCATAATCATGTGCTGACAACGTCCTGTTCAACTTTCCCATCTTTCATCAGACTCCTCCTTTGTAAAAATCATTGGCTAGCTATGAAACCTAACAATTTTCTTTAAAGATTAGCACTAGCTGCCCACACCTAACAGCTTTTGCTTTAGCAGAGAGTGCAAAACTCAATCATAGATTCTGAAATTATTTAAATAACCATGACAGAGTTGTTCTTGAGGCTGAAAACCAATTACAGTTTACAAACTGAGCCTTCTTCACTTGACAGATGTTTAAATCCCAAGTACAAATCATTAGTGTGGCATCTGGCACCAACATCTTCAAGGATGCAAAATCAAAAGTGTTATTAAAAAAAGGACAGACTTAACTCTGAATGCAGGCATGAATCTAACAGTGATAGAACAAATAAAGCATGTAAACACAGTTCTACAGGTTCTCAATGTATTTGCGTATATATATACACACATACATGCTCACTCTGCTCTTTCCTGGTCCTGGGTTAACCACAACGTGCTTTGCATGAAAACATACATCTGCAAACCTTTATAACCCTACCAAATTTCTTTTGCAGCTGCACAGGCTGCTACTTTAACACTGGTGTACTGTTACTCCTATTGTAGTAATTACTTTAAGTGAAGTATGGGTACATGAAAACCAAACAATATTCCTGGCCAACATTTGCTCACAAGGCTTTTTTGTGAACTTATGCTCAGTTAAGACTTGAAAGGTTACTGAAATATGCAGTATACAGATAGTTACAGGTGTTCTGTCAGACCATTGCCATGCCCCTCGAGAAAGTGGATTTCTTTTATTAAAGCCAATCCAGAACTGTCTTTCTTCTGTCCTACGATGGAAACAAAGAAAACACTTATCACATCTGTTTTACTTAGCTTTTTCACAGCCTATTTTCTAAACAGTGTAAATAACCATATTCATTTATTCTTGAACTCAATACGTCATTTGAGTCCAGTCCTGTTCAATATCTTTATCAATAACCCTGATGAGGGGATTGAATACATTCCTAGCAAGTTTGAGGATGACACTAAACTGGAAGGAAGCATCAATCCTGCTTGGAGGATAGGGAGGCTCTACAGAGGGATCTGAACAGGCTGGATTGATAGACTGAGGCCAGTGGGATGAGGTTTAACAAGACTGAGTCCTGCACTTAGGATACAAAAACCCCAGGCAGTGCTACAGGCTTGGAGAAGAATGGCTGGAAAGCTGCCTGGCAAAGAGCGACCTGGTCGACACATGACTGAACATGATTTAGCAGTGTGCTTGGGTGGCCAAGAAGGCCAATAGCATTTTGGCTTGTATCAGAAATGGTGGGGCCAGCAGGACAAGGGAACCGATTCTCCCCCTGTACTCAGCACTGGTAAGGCCACATCTCAAATATTGTGTTCAGTTTTGGGCCCCTCACTGTAAGAAAGACATTTTGGTCCTGGAGCACATATAGTGAAGAATGATGAAACTGGTGAAGGGGCTGAGGAATAAGTCTTACGAGGAGCAGTTGACGGAACTGGAATTGTATAGCCTGAATAAGAGGACTTTAAGAGACTTTATTGCTTTTTACAGCTACCTAAGAGGAGGTTGCAGAGAGGTGGGTGTTGGTCTCTTCTCCCAAGTGATGGGTGATAGGACAAGAGGGAGTGGCCTCAAGCTGTGTCAGGGGAAGTTTAGATTGGACACTAGGAAAAATTTCTTCACAGAAAGGGTTACCAAGTGCTGGCACAGGCCGCCCAAGGAGGTGGTTGAGTCATCATCCCTGGAGGTGTTTAGAAGGTGGGTAGATGATTTAGTAGTGGACAGGTACAGTTGGAGTTTATGATCTCTAAGGTCTTTTCCAACCTAGCGATTCTATTATTCTGCAATACATTTCTTAACACTTTTTAGTATCCTTGAAGTAAACTCTGCTTTAACTACTAAAATGTTAAATCATATTTTTGAAGATGAAAACATTTAAAACAGGATTAAAACTGCCAATCTTAAATTTTAGTGGGGAGTGTTAATTCACAAGAAAATCACCTTAACAACTGCTTGACATTTACTACAGATATCATCTTCAAAAATAATCACATTACAGTGTTACCAACAAACTTGCTTTCACCCATTTCTAAGTTCATATTACTCAAGAGTAGAGACACCTTCAGCCACTAGTAAAGAGGATGGAACACCCTAAACTGTAGCATTTTTTTGTACATACTAGTATGATTAAGATAAACATTGTTGGTGTTAAAAAATATATTTACCTATCAAAAATTGTATATAATAAATTGTTTAAAAATGCCTCTTCATAGATATGGCTGAAACTAGCAAGATGTGCTCCAAAATCTTGGCATAATTCTTCTGCTTCATTCCACGTTCTTCTCATCAGAACTTTCTCATTGTGAAATATCTGCAATAAAATAAACAGTGCCATAAATGTAATTGATTTTGGATAGAATTGTTTCAGAAACCTACAAAAATAAAGTGTTATTTACAGTTTTTCCTGCAATAAAACCATGTATATTCCAAGTACGGTTCTGATTCAAGTCTTAAAGGCTTCTGCTTGCTTTTAAACACGGTGAAGGGTGGTAACAACTAATCTTTGTTGAGCAAAATAAATATTGCTTTATTAAAAACAGTTTAGGAACAGCAAATTCCTAACCTAATGTAAAATCAGAAAAAAATTAGAGAAAATTCATCATGTACCTTGTAGCAGCTGAGCAGATTAGCTTCTGATTCCCATCCAAAATAGCAGGAACTCAAATGTTTTTGAAAAGTAAGTTCAGGTTCTTCATAAGAACTGATTTTTTGCTTGCATAATGACATTGCTTTGAAGTTCTTACAGCTTTTCACTTCCCAGTAACCAACAGGTTGCTCCCCTCGCATAGCCACACATCCTCCAGAACGACCTAGACATGGAACAAAGTGTTAAGTGTCAGAATAAAGCATTTGAATTTCTGGTGAAGTGACTGTTTTATTGGCATCAGATTCTGGATAAAACGTCAATGAACTTACAAAAGTAGCAAATTCTTTGGTCAGCAACCAGTTTGTAAGCCCATCTTGGCGGACTTGAGCTTGTAAAATCAACCATGACAAACGATTTCTCTCCCATGCGGGAGATGAAATACAATTCAAAACAGTGCTTTTTCAAACTGTAGTAGTAAAGCAGTAAGTGCAGAACTCAAAACTCAGACACAATTAGTGAAATGGAGTGTCTTTATGTCTCTATACTCAGGTATCCTTAAGGGGTTTTAATTTCAAAAGACGAACAGCTACTTCTTTTTTTTGAAACTTTTCTTGAAATGTTTTCCTCTGCATTAATATAAAGCAAACAAAATCAAATAAGCAAACAAAGTATCAGCAAACTAAAGGGGAAGTAAAAAAAAATCTATGCAATGCTCATATTACCAGAAATGTACTGAAGACAAACTCTCCCCTCTTTTTCTCATATAAAATGCAAAATTACAAACTGTGATGTTACTGAATAAAATTTCTAAATTCTGCAGGACCTGTTGCTGGGAGTCTTGTGAAGCCCTGATGGTTGCCTTCAAAAGGTCATAAAGAAATGTATGAAACATCTCACAGAAGAAGAAGAAAGTACATTTTTACTTCCTGATTCACTCTTTTCCTAGTGACTGCTGGAGATCACCTCCCGCTCTCCAACTTGTAAGTTTTTATATTACTTTGTTATCCTGTCAGATGATGAAGAAAATGTTCATTTTCCCCTCATCAGATGGGGGTGGGAAGGCACATCCAGCATCTTGCCACAATCAGGAAGCCTGTGATAAATATGCCTGGCTGGGAAGCAGGGACAGAAGCTCTGGTTTCTTCACAATGTCCAACAAATCTAAATCCATAGCAGGAAGTTACACAGTCAACAGAAAACGTAAGCTTATCTCTCCGCTCTCTGACCAGGCAGGGAGAAAAGGCCCGGGACTTTCCAGTCATTGCTAAGCTACTGTTAACAGGGAGAAGAGAGCACACTGCCCCTCTCCAAGCCATTTTTTTTTTTTTTTGGCACATTACTCACGTGGCTGGTTTTTGTTCCAGTTCGTGTAGCTCACAGAGCGGTTCTTTCCTGCTGGACTTAGCCAAAAGTATTCTCCTGTGTTGTTAATGTCTTGTAATCCTATCCATAAATAAGATCCCTCAGATTTTACCACATTACGGATCATACTGTTGATAAAAGCTTGTTCAAACCTTAATAAAATAACCAAGGAAAAAAGCTTATTAGAATAGAACAAGCCAATTGGCATTTCAGTGAAGAGCTCTCATGAAATTATTTAAATAATTTGAGAACAGAAAACTACATCAGGTATTGAATTTTCTTTACAGAATGCTATGGAGAAGTTCAGGCTCCATCCTACAGCATAAACCATAACTTTTCCCTATTATTTTTTCAGCATTTGGGCATACAGAACAATCAGTGGATTAACATTTTACAAGCTTAATGCTTGAACTATAAGATGCAAAGACAGACTATATTAATGATGCACAAATAAGAAACTCCTGGTACGAAGGACTAAAGATAGTAGGGTATGAAAAAGCTACAGAAGAAAGAAGAAAAAGCTCTGCGCAGAGGTATCCTGCTAGAACTGGACACACAAACCAGCACTAAGAAGCCAGAGCTGAAGGACTCAAAGCACTAACTGATGTGACTACAGAAGGAGCCACTTTCTACTTCTTCAATTTCTTCTTTAAAACTGAGAGATTACACCATCTTGCAAGTAAGAATCATTGTATATGCTAACCCATTTGTCACTTAAATGTAATTTATTCAGATATAATTGGTTTAGCATTAAATCAAAATGCTTCAGTTTATGAGCATAGTAAATCAGCTTCCTATGAAAATGTGTATGGTGGAGTAAAGTCCCAGTTTGATAAAGACTTATACAATTTCCTTCTTGGCTTCACATATTGCAAAAAGAACAGCTAAATACCATAAGGATGACATTAATCTGAAAAAATGAATGTATCTCTAACACTGAGAGTGACAGAGAACTTCCATTTAATTTTCATTTCCTCTGCGAGTTCTCTTTTTATATCAACTCTCCTTCCTCTACAATCTACTTTTTAATGAATATTTTAGGATCAACACACTGAAAAGTTTTTGCATTGTTCGTGCCAGAACAACAAACTTCATCAATAAAAAAGAAAAGTTAAACTAACAGCTAGCTTCCTTAGCCTTTCCAACATTAGAACTGGGAACTAACATAAACAGTGACGGCTAGAACCAACAAAAATCAAATAAAATGAAATAAGCAGAAAAAGACAGAAGACATGCTTCTGGTGATGTGCAGCATTCTCTTCACTCCCTGTGACATCTGAATGGTAGATGTTCATCTGTGAGAATGTGTCTTTTATCTTCCCCATAAGGATTACTGTCATACTGCAGTACAGCACTCTATGCATTGTGCACAATCTTGAAACCACCTGGCAGGCCAAATTACCATATATCTAAATCCTTAGATGGAATCCTGCATTTTCCTAAAATTTCTAGCTATCATTCATCTGATCGCTCTTGGTTAGAGAAATCCCCTGCCCCAGAGGGGAGGCAGGTTTTTTTACAATAAATATGTGGAGGTTCAAATATGTATGTAATATATCTATCAGTATGTCATAAACTTTAATAGGAATCCAACATATAGGAGAAATCACAAAGAGACCAGAGAAAACACAAGCATCTGGACATCTGCAGAGAAAGCCTTTGCTAAAGCTGGAATACAGGTAAATAGGAACAAAGCAAGGGAAGAGAGACTTCAAATGCTCTCAAACTTACTCCCTTCTCCTATTTGCTCTGAACTCACATAAAATGCATACAGAAATAATGTACAAAACATTAATTTATTTAGAGTATGTCTGATACGCTTTCTTATAAAAACTAAATATATTTTCACTTTTTAGTATAGTTTCCAAGTACACTAAGTTTTTGGAAGATGTTACATACCTCTGTAGAAAGCATTCTGTTTAGATTCCTCATGCTCACGTGTGTGCACATTGCTGTAAGTGTTCATTAGCCTAACAATTGCTTTTTATTGAATTTATTTTTAATTAAAAGATAAAGCATAGCAACTTTGATTTTAGCTAATGTTAGTAATTATGCTCGCCTCTCACGCAAATATCGTTTCATAATGGTAATATTTTTTTCCATGCAGCACTTTCTGAAGTTAGAATAGCTCTTGTTAGAAGTATCTTCACGCTGTCTAATAGGATTAACTACCTGTTTGTTACTGATACAAGTTCAGATGGGCAGAAATAACCACTGGAAGCATGTTCAAAACTTCGAGGGGTACTGTCGATTTTGTAACAATATCCACCATGTCTTTCCCATCCCTTAAAAGAAATGAACATTATTTTATAGATTATTTATGATTATATAATTCTGAAAAACTTGATCCCCTTTTGTACTTTGTCTGATCGTCACTCATGTCCCTTTAGTCCTTTTCCTTTCTACCACAGTTCAAGAGTAGTTACCCTCAAAGTCACTGAAAACATGGGCAAATTTAACACAGTTTAAATCCTTAAATTGTGCAAAACCAGACTTGACACACGCACACCAATATCTTTAAAGGGTATGACAAAAATGTTGGCAGCAATTGAGGCACGCTCTCCACATATTAATTTTGTTTCAATATTATACTTTGAATATTGTTTTACTGTGCTCTGGGAAGGTATGCCAGGCCTCTCTGACAACCACCTCTGCAAAAGTGTGTAGGAGCACTTGTTGGTTCCCACCTGTGGTAACTCATTGCTGATATCTAATACCTGAAGAGCAGGATAAACTCTGCCATGCCAGATTCAGTTCAGTTGATATAAAAAAGGATTATAGCTGTCCTAGTCTTCAACTATAAACAGAAATACTTATTCCAGAAATTGTTGGCCTTTCATACAGCTATGCATTCTTATTATTTACCTTTTCTCAGCTCTCTTTCCCATTTTCAACTTAAAAAAAAATAAATTAACAATCATCCTACTCTAATAATGCAGAATTAAAGTGACACATTTTCATGTTTATCAGAATACTGACTTAGTGGTCAGTCTGTCTTATTACTCGTATTATTAATCTTTTATTTTTACATTATCCATATCTCAGTGTCCAGAAGATGCTACCAGGACTGGTGTGAATTCTCAAAGTATACCTGCCTGGTCATCCATTAAGTGTTTTAAATAATCAAGAACAAAGAGATAATGAACCATCTCTGTCTAAACTTGCAGCTGCACACAGGCAGCAGAACCAGCTGATCTCATTTTGCCAATTACGAGTGAACTGCTATTTCAGGGGAGCTCACGAAGCAGCACAAATGGGAGTAAACACAGCATCCAGACAGGCACCATCAAACATTACCTGATGGTGACGTTAACAGCCAAATGAGAGGGGCAAACAAACAAGCTCTTCTTCTGCTGTCCATCTTGAGGTACAGTAAAATGCACAAGGAGAATGCTGCAGACCTCTTCAGGACAGCAATCAAACATTATGCATATCCTTAAGCCCTGACGGATCTCGGGAGGCAAATTTCAGCTTCTAGTTAGGCTCGTGTTTGCTGCCAGGGAACCTGACAGCTCTGCTGCCTTTTACTATCATCTCCCTTCAGTGCTAGGAAGATGGAGCCTGGAGAAGAAGAGGCTGAGGGGAGACCTCATTGCTCTCTACAACTACCTGAAAGGAGGTTGTAGAGAGGAGGGTGATGGCCTCTTCTCCCAAGTGACAGGGGACAGGACAAGAGGGAACGGCTTCAAGCCCCACCAGGGGNGCACAGCCCTTCACGTGGCACAAAAACACAGAAGCAAAATGAGCTGTGGTATCAGCTTCCGTGGTTTCACCCAAGAACAACATCTATGCATTGCTTAGAAGACAGCTTTGCAAATGAAAGTAAACTGGGTTGAGGCTTTGTCCTATCTCCATACCAATGACCTGAGACATGCCCAAAGATGCTGCAAGGTGCTGATAGCTCTACAGTGTGCCAGTGGACCCAGAGGGCTCTGGGCAGTCCCACGGGAGACACAGCAATGCTGCTATCACTCTGATTTGCATTTACACTGGTGGGGGAGGCAGGCCAGGGACCAGAAGAGGGCTAAGTAGTGATTAAGTAACTCTCTACAAGGATGCACATAGGAAACAGCAGATATCTGGTTCCCTTCCATTGAAATTCTTGAGTGATAAATGTGTTTGCTTCCTCTGAACGAGTGCAATCATCCTAACATCTACAAAAATTTCATCTGAAACAAACAGCACTGCATAACCTTCCGCGTAAGCTTTCTTGGTGCCTAAAGACTGGAGGGAAGTAATTTGAGACTAATCTTTACCATAAAAAAAACCCAAAATGGTGGAGTAACTGGAGGCCAATAAGCTTGCACTGAGGGCAGGCACAGAATGAGAAATTCCAAACTTTAAAGGCTGAATAATCAGTCGAACAAATGACACATGGCATTTTGTACAGATAAATATGAAGTGATGCAGATGGGGACCTCCCCTGCATTACCCAATCATTTAATATATGAAGTGAGGAGCAGCCATCTCCTTCCTACAATGCAGGAAAGAGATCTGGGGGTTATGATGGTTAAGTTCCATGAAACATCAGCTTATTCAAAAACTCAAATTAAATCGTAAGAATTGTGAGGAGATTTTTTAGTTCTTACTTCCAATCTCAGACAAGGATATTAGAAAAGAAGAGCATCAAGGATTATGACATGTATGGAGTTGCTTCTACAGAAGCAGTAACTGAGCAGGCAGGGACTCTTCAGCCTGGAAAAAGGAAATGCCTTAGAGAGGGTGTGACACAGATGTACAACATGGTGAGGGCCATGAAGGTGGCTGACTATTGCAGTATAAGACCTTGGGGACAACAAATAAAGCTAAGGTAGAAGGAGAACGGATCAACACAGAAGGAAGGTGGCATTTTTTCATTTAAAGGGTACTAGATTTATAGACCTCACTAGGCAACACTGAATGCAAAGAGTTTGCATGAGTTCAAGGGGAAATCCTCAAGCACTTGGACGGGAAATACAATGCAGGCTGTTAGATACACAAAGCTTAAAAGGCTCAGGAAATCCCCTGAATGGTTGGAGGTCAATGGAGAACTGTGGGAATTATTAAGTGTATTTGCACTGTTCTGCTTTTCCCAAAACACCACTTGCAGCCACTGTAGGAGGCAGAACAAGTAACCAAATGGACTGTTACTGTTTGCAAATGCCCGCTCTAGACCTTACAAGGTTTTGTAGCCTTAATAGCAACTCTCGTCTTAGAGGTACAACCCTCTCCTGTTTCAACAGCCATAAAGACAAATGCTCAATTTGGTACTATACTGCTATCTTTCGATGCAATAATTACTATATAGAAGACTGGAGAAAGTCACTGGTACAAATAAAGAAACCCTCCACTCAATTATCAAACAGCTGGCAGCTCCACAACCTGCTTCAAAAGCTAGTTGAAAGAAAATGTTTTAAAGTGCAGTGTTGGGGAAAGCTCTCCAGAGAATCTGACCTTTGCAATAAAATATTTATTCACAGTAATAGCCTGCTGACTGGGAAAAAAATAGTTAAACTTCTAAGGGAAGAAAGTGCTTAGCACTCATTATTTTTTAGGATGACAGAAGTACAAGGAAAAAAGGGCTCAGGTTTCTGTAAACTTGATATGGACATGTTGAAAAAACTGCAGTCAGTAGAATCACAGAAAAAGTTAAAGACTATTTAATCTGATAGACAGATTGTAAAATCAGCATGAGATGAAAGTTCAATAGTAACACATCATGACTATAAAGCAAACAACTACCCAAGAACAAAGCTCCCTGAGAATCAACTAGCAATCCAACATGAACGATAGTACAATGTTAATGAAGCAGAAGGTCAAATAGGAGAAACACCAATAGATATTCTGTACATTTAAGGTAAGCTAGCAACACAAAAATAGAGGGGAAAAAAAGGTAAATCTTCATGAGATAAAGACTTAACCATAGAAAATTAGGCCAGTATCTAGCAACAACATATACACTGAATGTTCATGTGGGTTGTAAAGACAAAATGTCTTTGACTAAGCTTAGTGTTGACTTCTTTTGTTTAAATGAATCTCTCTCCACGTTAGAATGAAAAGGATCTATTGCAACTAAGGGAATATAACAGGGTTCAACATTTGTTTTTACAAGGTGTGAAATATCAATAAACAGAAATTTACCCTAAGCAGGAAGTTTGCCAGAGCAGACCAACCTACCTATTGTCAGTGACTCAACCTTGAGTCTCAGTCCTGCAGAGTACCAAAAAGCTGAAGTGCTGTCAAGCTCCTGACTACAACTGGAAGTCCTGATGCTCTGCACACTTTTCACATGATCTGGACTGTGATAAACCTTTCTCACACTAATAACACACAGAATACCTGAGCGATGAAACACATTGGCAAAAATGAAATGAACAAAGTTACCCTAAACTTTTGGAATTGTTAAGCAGAACCAGGCAGCAACTTTCACTCCATAATGGTATGCCCAGAATGCTGGATCTAACCACTGTAAGTCTGGGGAAAAACTGCATCCAACTCCAAAAAGTTCAGCTTCAACCTTCTCATAATTCAACTGAACTGCTTACATTTCTTGACTTCTCAAGATAAAGAATTAAAAAAAAAAAAGAGAATGAGCTAAAAGATAAAGCAAGCTAGAGAAGTGAGATTTTTGTTGATAAAAAAATCACAAAATCCCTCCAGAGTTTTGAATAAAATTTTAACAGCACAAAATCTACATTTGTTTGTTTCACACTGTAAAAAGGAACTGATGACAACTAAAATCATATTTTAACACATTACCTTTTACTACCAAAATGTAGAGCCTAAAACCCTGAAAACCTCTTACAAGGTCCAATATAGATAGCTGTGCTACTTCTCATTTTTGTTTGAAAGTAAAAATAATGCTAGTGTAGGAGTGGAAGAGTTCACTCTCCATGTCAATGACACTGATTGAAATGGAATAGCAGGGTGAAAAACAATGTATGATAACCATGTGTGGGCTAAGGCACCATGTAATAGCCATTATTTGCACAGATGGCAGGCAAAAGGTTTTCACTTTTGATCTAGAAAGAAATAGGGACCTGGGTCACAACCACTGACAGTGCAACAGGCCATGAAAAGCACCCCGGGAAAGCTTTTAATCTTACATTAAAATTTAGTTTACATATTTTTAAGGCAAATGATGAGATTTTTCCTAGCAAAACATACATATTGTTAATACAAAAAATTAAAGTTATCTATTTACATCCATATGTTCTGTAGTTATATTTAGATGTTTTCTATATAATTCTATTTTATTACCAAGGCTCTAAAGTAAACAAAAACCACAAAGCCCCTTACCTTTGGACAACTTGATTCCACCCCAGGAGAGGCATGATTAGGTTCCCCTGCTTTTTTGCAAATGTAGAAAGATTTGTCTTCGCATTTTTTAACTTTCCAATGTCCTTCCTAGGGGAAAAAAATAAGCATATTCCTCCTACTTAACTTTTCTGTAAAACCAAATAACTTTTTTCATTTTATTTATTTATCCATAGATGGCTCATTTATTTCTATCACCACTGTCAGCAGGACTTTTCAAATCAGTTATCCAAAAGGGTTTGTCTCTTGGATTCGCTCCTTGGGATGCAATGCATTTTAATCAACTAACACTATGGCCACATCAGAGCACTTATTTTCAGAAAAGATGAGAACTTTATTCCTATTTATAATTGTTCTTTGTAAGATGAGCCTTTATGAGTCCTTGCTCAAGATATTACAAAGTCCCTATGATACTATTTTCAGACATCTATACAAACTGGACATGTACAAAAATAATGAAGAACTGTATGTTGAGCCTCCTTTTCCTTTGCATTTTACATTTTCATTTGTTTGCTTACACTTACAAACTGAGTAAAAAATGGGTTTGTTTATCTAAAACCCAAAATGTTACCCAAGTCCTATATTCTGCTTTCAGTGGGAACCAACTTTTCCAGGTAAGCGTAATTGTCTTGGCTTTCCCCATAAGTTAAAGATTGCAACCTGGATCCACTACTGGAGAAATCACAGAAACTCATGCAGTTTTCACTACTGGAAAGACACAGAAACTTATACAGTTTTCACACTAACAAAGCACACTTTATCTCCCCCTCCCCCCCCCCAAAAAAAAAAAAAGAATATAGTGTCACTTATGTGAATCATGTATTACTGAATTTAAGTACTGTTAATTGTAAAAGTAAAGTATGAAATTATGGAAAAAAATGTCAGTGTTAGAACACAGCATTATTACTCGCATTTCTTTACAACATGTGGCTGATTTGGGGTCAATCTTAGGATTGTCAGCTTCTAGAATTTTAAGTAGATACAGACTACTACCTGGTTTTGAAAGACACTACATAAAATTTATTAATATTGACAGAAAGATAAAATAGGCATAGCTGACAGTTTTTCAAAACATGAATTTGATACTTACAAGACAGGGAATGATGCATCACAAATTATAGTAGGCACTACTTGGATTTTTAATTATTTTGTCTTTATCAAAATACCTACTCATATTTGTTCTCTTCCATTCAGCAAGCATTACGCATGTGACATTTTTTATTGACCATAAGCTCAAAACCCTATGATTAATCTTTTGTGCTCAGTACTGGAAAATGCATTGATTTCTAAAGGCAACATTGCATTTATCACAATGTAAGTATACTAGAAATATCTAACGTCTACAGATCATGGTTTAATAAAAACTACACTTACTGAGAAAACAGATTATTCTGAGCTGAAACAAAGGTGTCTAGTTCTTTCCAAAATAAGAAGAAACTTACAGATCCTTGTGCTGAAACACAAAGTGGTCCTGTGCTTTGAAAGGTGTTAGGTTCCTGACTGTGCCAGGTAGTGAATTCTACTGGAATGCCATCTGACCACTCAAAAACAACTGGGGTCTTATTACTGTATAAACCAATCCATGCTTCGGTTACATTTTCTGTAAAAGAATAAGTGAGTTCAAAATTTATTGGAGAAGAAACAAAGTCTGATGTTCCTGTAACATCAACACCACTATTAAAAATTTTTCATGTGATTTTCACAAGAATAACCTTTTTTCAGGGAAAAAATTAGCTATATGAGCTTTGGAACTCTCTGACTGATAACGTTCTACTGCCCTTGAAGACTAACTTTGTTCAAAAATGGATGAACATAGGAGATAACATGCTTTGAAATCCTAAAAAACACAAATTAAGAGCATAAGCACCTCTTGGGAAGTGCATGGGACAGAAAACTTATCTGGAAGGGAAAGATTATAGAAAGAAATCTTTCACTCGGCTTTAGGTTCCAGTGAAAGCACAGTTGTTTGCACACTGGCAGGCAAAGTCAAGCCTTTGGTTTGATGTAACATCTTACTTGTCCAGCTACTACAGCTAGAAAACCTAGGTTTTCAAGGTACTCAAGTCCTTCTCCTGAAAGGAAGCTTGAAATAGGTCTGAAAGAAGAGACCCACTGGATCACTGTGTCCAACCATTCCTATCAAACACTAAACCATGCCCCTCAGCACCTCGTCCACCCGTGCCTTAAACACCTCCAGGGAAGGTGAATCAACCACCTCCCTGGGCAGCCTCCGCCAGTGCCCAGTGACCCTTCCCATGAAAATCTTTCTCCTAATGTCCAGCCTAAATCTCCCCTGGAGGAGCTTGAGGCCATTCCCTCTTGTCCTGTCCCCTGTCACTTGGGAGAAGAGGCCAGCACTCTCCTCTCTTACAACCTCCTTTCAGGTAGTTGTAGAGAGCAATGAGGTCTCCTCTTCTCCAGGCTAAACAATCCCAGCTCTCTCAGCCGTTCCTCATAAGGCCTGTTCTCCAGCCCCTTCACCAGCTTTGTTGCTCTTCTCTGGACTCACTCCAGAGCCTCAACATCCTTCTTGTGGTGAGGGGACCAGAACTGAACACAGGATTCAAGGAGCGGTCTCACCAGTGCNAGATCGACACTTCCACCTAGCTTAGTGTCATCTGCAAACTTGCTAAGGGTCCATTCGATGCCTTCATCCAGGTCATTGATGAAGGCACTGAACAGGGCTGGACCCAGCACTGAGCCCTGGGGAACCCCACTTGTGACTGGCCTCCAGCTGGATTTAACACCATTTACCACCACTCTCTGGGTCCGGCCAGCCAACCAGTTTTCCACCCAGGAAAACTGTGGCAGTCCAGGCCAGAGGTTGACAGTTTCCGTAGAAGAATGCTGTGAGAAATTTGGTGTGTATGGAAGGTATTAGAGGGGAGGAAGATGATACAGTGGTTAATCTCATAGGAGAAAGACAGGACAGTGAACTGGATGTGTGCCAAAAAGTATAAATAATGAGATGATGTCTAGTAAATCAGTGTAACACACCACCCTGCAACCACAGATGAAGGGACAGAGTTGATGAAACATCTAACTATGCTCCAGCTGTGGGAAGCTTAGAATCATGGGCAAACAGCATAGCTCTGCCAGTATACTGATATTAGCTGGAAGCACAAATATTCACTTTCCTGCTGTGACAACAAAACTCTTGTTGCTGTGCCTAATAGCTTTTGTTCATTAAGTTCCTTGCGTATTTAAGCCATCTCTTAGAACAAAGTGGACTAGCAGAACTCCTTTGAACACCCTGCTGCCATCAAAGGGGACTCTGCCAACATACCAGCAGTACTAACTTTCTAGCATGGACAAGGCCAGTTTGAAAGCAAAAGATACTCTGAATTGTTGTTGCTTCTAAGCACAACTCTCACATAAGGTTGATTATTTAATATTTTGCAACAGTTAGCAAGGAACTAGTCACAAACAGGAGAGGACAAAAGCTAGTGTGTTTACTGTTGCCTCACTGTGTTTACACTGTTGATTCATTATTTTAAGTATGGTTAATGAAGAAGATGATGCTATGCATTTCTAAGACTCCTACAAGGTGCATGATGACTTTTTTTTTGTAAACATCATTTAGGTGTGCCATGCAATATAGGCCTAACAATGCTAAAGGGCTGCACAAAACATCACAAAACACTTTAAGAAACAATGCACTTGCCAAACTCACCATTTTCAAGCAAGTCAAGGAGTAGCTCTGCATCTGCCATGGAAGATATGCTAATGAGCCCACTATTGTCACTTTGGCATGAGGTAAAAGCATCATTCCAGCTCTTCTCCTCTTTATAAAGTCTGTAGCAGTTGCGATTATGAGGGTACCAGCCAGCGTTGCAATAAGTGGCATAATACTTCCATGTATCTTTAAATTAAGCATACAAAGTTGATGCATATTAGAACTTTCAAGGTTATGCCATGTTCATAACATATTTAGAGCTATTTTTTTATCATCAATGCTGAAAACTGTCATCCAAGGTGACTTAAAGAGGCCAAAACACATGCCAAGCAAACTGACATTTCTCTCATTTTATTTTATGATTTGGCCATTTCAGCTGCTGGACTAGAGCAAACACACTAATGGATCTATTATTCCATTTAAAATGTGCATCTCTGTTATTACGTCTGAACCTGATACAATGCCAGCTGAAGATTTTTCAGATTTACTACCCCAAAAAAGTCTGAGCAAGTTCTTTCTCATTACCTGAAACAAGTAGGGACACTGTAAGTTATCAGGAAGAAGTTGAACCTATGTAAGTCGTTCTTATCAAAGCAAAAATTAACATTCTAATAACTTAATTTTATGTTTAACTTTCCCACAGAAAGGGAGTCTGAGGCACTCTATGTATTATATATCCTATGCTCATTATATATTCTATTAAAAAAAAAAAACACTTTTTGTACATCAGAAGTACAGTATGCCATAAAAATAATTACCAATTTTCAGCTGCATTTACACACCTTTCTTCCTTGTGGGTCAGGGGTTAACTCCATTTGAAGCTGAAAAAATCTATTTTTAAACTCAAAAGCACGGCTTTATTGTAATATAAAGAGAATGAGCATTCTGTAAGCCTCTGATCATGTAAGGGACTAATTAAATGCTACATATATTAAAACTATTTGTTACTTTTAAGACCCTCAGCATATTTTCCAGGACTGTATTTAAACAGAAGGAAGTGTTACTACATCAGTTAAAATAAACTGTATTTAACCTAAACTAGTAAAGCAATACATTTAGCCCAGCTCAGACTCTGTTCTGCTTCCTCTTTTTCTCCCTTCCATACCCGCAAGAGTATAGTAGCGTTCATAAACTTACCCAATGTTTCATGTTCTGTCTTATTTAAATACTTTTTGCATACAAAAGGCAATCCTGATTCACATGAGTAACTCTGCCAGCCATAATTCAATTTTGAATTAATCACTGCACAATGATTTTCTCTAAAACGGTTATCAGAGACATCTGCAAATACATTTTTGATAAACAAAAAATTACAATAAATCAGTTCTTACTTGTAAAATGGGGTAGTAAGGCTCTCTGCATCTTAATCATAGAATGGTTTCAGTTGGAAAAGACCTTTAAGATCAATGCGTTGAACTATTGATCCAAGCACTGCTAAGTCTGTCGCTAAACCACGTCCCTAAGTATGACATCTACTTGTCTTTTAAACACCTCCAGGGATCGCAACTCAACCAGCTCCCTGGGCAGCCTATTCCAATGCTTTACAGCCCTTTCAGTAATGAATGGACATATAAACATCTTTGCAAACTCAAAACTTTTAGTAATATCACACCAATACTATGGACAGTTGAACACTGACTCCGATTTATACATGTGTGCTCATCCCTCCTTGACTGCTGCCATCAGATGAGAGGCTGGAATATGTTCTAGAGCGTTTATGTTTATCTGCTGGTGGACAGACCTCAAGATGTAGCAAACCAAGTCACAAAGCTCATGTTAATGTGCTAATATTAATTACAGCATAATAATATAAACAAATTGAAACTCCTTTCCTCCATGAAACCAATTGGAGGATAGCTTTTAAATATGGAACTGGAATCTTAAAAACACCTTTAAAAGTAAATAACAAAAGAGCTAGATCATTAATTCTTTGAATGGATCCATCTCAATTGATACTAAATCCCTAGAAGGGGCTTTTAGGTCATGAATGTGAATAAATATTTCTATTAAGAAAAAGTACATTCATTCCCTGGGTTTACTTTTCAAACATAGCTGTAGGAACAGCATTCTTGTATCAAGCTGCAATTACAGAGAGCATACAATTACACTGCTATAACATATCCAAGAGGAACATCAAGTACTTGCTCTCCAGTTCATAAACACTAGCGGTGCTCCATCTGACCACTGCCAGCCAGTATCTTCATCCAGGGAATTCAAGCCTGTCCACAGCATCATATCTGAGACATTTAACTGCCCTGAAACAAGAAATAAATAAAATACTACTTCATGCTTTCCCCAGATTTTAAAATACCTACATAGCTATAGATCTGCTGTCCTGATTTGTTAGGCTAGGAATGAAACAAAACTTCAGAAAGTTCAGGCTGTATTTTTCTGTCTTTAGAAAAAGTCTATCACTTTGTTATCCAACATGAAGATGGAAAGGAATAAACACAGAAGTCTGCATCCTTCAAAGGCTACTGAACCTGCAGAAGTTGTTGCTGGCCTTTGAAGTTGAATCTAGAACAAGTAACTACATAAACACCAGCCTGTTTCAGACTTCTGTACAGCAAACAACTTGCAGTCTCTTTACAGCCTGCAGATATATCAAAAAGCTAATAAAATAATATTCTAAACTTCCCTTTAGCTTATATCCTGCAATTGAAAATTGGCAATAATGGGAAGCAATGAGCCAAAAACCTGAGGCAGCCTTTCACAACACAGTTGTACCACCCATTCCCCTGCTTGGTCCTCTCCATGCACACAAAAATACCCCATAAAAGCCATGCTGTCAGAAGACTCTGCAAAATTTGCCCAAGATGCTTGCTGCACAGCAGAAACAAAAATGCTTATTAGAGAAGGAATACTATCTGTTTATGAAAACAAGGTTGGCATTTTTCCCACACAGGATGTGTACTTCAGGCCTGCAGAAATGTTCTTGCATGCACATTTGGTGTAGTCCAGCTTGCAAATAAAACTTCACAGGAGAAGGGGACACCAGAGTACAGTGCAGAGAAAGTAAATATTTGTGTAATTCTCAAAGAAAACAAACACACTTCATAACCACACCTGCAAGAATGAATGGGAATCTCTGTGGGAAGGGAGAATTATGACAATTACTCCCTCACAAAACACACACCACCGCTTCTGCACTTGGATTTTTAAGGTGCTAACTTACCCTCACCCTTGGTTTTCAAAGAGATCTACTGAGGTGTGCTATGTGACAAAACCTCACAAGCAGCAATGAGAGAGACATCACACAGTATTAAGCTCCAAAGCTAACTCTTTTTCATAGGTAAAGAGGAAACCTAACTACAGGTTTCATGCAGGTCCCCAGAAAAACATCTACTCACTGCTTAAGTTACTTATGTAGTCCTGCTCTTCAGGGTCACCGACACTCAGCAGGTCTCCTCCTTGCAGCTGACAGGCAGAGCGTGCCTCATGCCAGGTCAGCACAGATACAAGGTTGAACTGGTAGCAAAGATGTGTCTCGGGGTTCTTCTTCCAAAAAAAGTCACAGCCACTCTCTGCTCAAAAACAGACTCATCACCAAAAGCCCAAGACTACAAATTGATTAGAAATATAAGATCTTGAACAACACAATTAATGACACCAGCATCCCAATGGAAGCACCATTATGAACTCCTTTCATGTTCCTTTGTTAAAGGACATAAGGAAATATGACACAAACAGAATAAAATGTCCATATTTCATATGGCTGATAAAATACTCTAGAGCTAATCTGCAGCTGGTGGTGATTTTCACAGGTCACATGAAGCCAATAGAGCTACATTTTAATTTATACTGGCTAATCAATTGTTCCTAAAGCTGAATGTTGAAACATTCAAACTACAAACACTCACTCAACTTGTGGAGGACCAGACACCTGGGTCTTCTTCCATCTTATGCACAAGAGAATAAACTTACTATAATTACAAAGTATAAGCAAAGCTGAAAATATCATCTATTATAATGGTAGCCCAGAAATCCCCATTACAAAGACATATTTGCAGCTGCTTATAATATGTTTTGGAAAACAGAAACATAGCTTCAGCAGGAAGGGCTTTTCCAAACCACTTCTGCTGACAGAAGACAGTATTCTGCTTATTTATGCAAGAAGATACAAGATGCTATTCACAATATTTAATATTCGTGAAGATTATACATCCAAAATCTTTCTGATTTTTAGGCCAAATATCCAAGTGTCCAAGTAGTGCACAGAAGAACAGGAATGTGCAAGATGCAATGCAGTCTAACGCACAATGTGACTTTTCAGGAGCAACCCTTGCTTTACTTCAGAGATGCTCCTATATATTACTGGAACAGAGGAGAGGTTTAGCTGCAGGAAAAGGGCTGTGCAGTATAACATCCTTTTGTTTGCCCCCTGTAGTTTTGCATCTGGTCTGAAGACTTGGATCTGCAAAGGCCAAAGATGATAAATTATGATAAAATCTGCTTATTTGTTTGTTGGGGGTTTTTTTTGGTTTTTTTTTTTTTTACATTCTCCTCTAACAGAAGGAAATTAATCTAAACCAGAGAGCATCCTAGAATAGTTAATGAAGAGCAAAAACACTCTTAGGGGTGAAAGGGAAGAGATGACAAGCAACGCCTTACCAGTGTTTGGGCAAAACCCCCATTTTTCATCTTGTTCATAGTGAGTTGTTGTGGCACACCAGTTAAATTCCTTTCCATCTCTGGTACACTCATAATACCATTTGTTGTTATATTTAAATGGAAACATGCATGGAAACCCAAAAGAATTTCCCAGCAAGGTGTATGTTTCTGGAATAAAAAACCCACAGAGATTAAAAGAATGCAGACCATAGAAATTTCTTCTCCCCCATATTTCATTATTCCCATTTTTAGCAGCAGTGATAAAATAAATTGTCTAAAGTTATTTTCTTATTTTAATTTGTATTTGATAACACAGCACTACATGTACAAGCAGCTTAACTTCAGTGAACAGAATTCAGAAAAAATAGTTTATGAAATTTGTTGCCATGAAACAAGTCACATTCTTACAACACTACAACTGAAAAAAACCCAAAATCTGAACAATAAATGAAGCTTGCACTGACATTTCAGAACAACTACATAAACCAACAGTTAGCAGAATCCCTACATGCTCGGATGGAATCTCTACTTATTTTTTCTTGGTCTATGAAAGATAAGCCAACTAGTGTGATTTTCCCTGTTCCTCCTACTCTTCATAAAGCACATTTTTAATGTTTTCTCCACTCTCTTTGTCACTCTATGGGAAAGGAAATGTGAAAGACAAAGGAACACTAAATAAGCATTTTAAACTGATTTTTTAATACAATGGGGAATAATAATCTAGCTAAAGAACTAATGTTACATCTGTTGTCACAATTAATTAATGCTTCATAAAATATTTTCTATTGTTCTTTGAATATCAAAATATTGTGAAAATCCAGTGCAAATGAGAGCTGCAAAAGCTTTACCTCAATGAGTGTCTCAGCCTCAGAGCTTCTACAAGAGGTCAAAGAAACACAATAACACTTAGAATGAATTTGTTTGTCAAAGATCCCATGTTGATAGACTAAAGATCAAAGTCTTTCAGCTACAGAATTAGTACATTCTGCCAGGTTCCTAGAGGTTTCCAGAGTTAATGGCTGGCTGTGCACATATAAAAATGCAGTTTACACATTGTAAATCCTCTTTAAAGCCTTCTCATATGAACAGATGATACAAAGAACATGGGTAAAAAAAATAAAGAAAAAAAAATCAGGACTGCTTCTCTGTCTGTCCATTACCATGCTGCTAGTGATGGCTGTGCAAGAGATTATCTCAGCTATGGCAAGAACCCAAATTTGCTATATACCTCTCACCAGAGCTAAACAAATTTGTTTCTTTGAAGCTATAGATGCCACCCCAGCCTGGTGGACCAACAGGCTAGCTTGCCCTTTCATGTGCATAAGCTAAGCTAGAATGTGGAAAATAAGAGGAAAATAGAAACTGGAGGTGAAAGAAACTTTCCCAATGCAATTAATTACTTCCATCTTCAAACTATTTTGGAAACGCTTGCCTAGGGCTAACCCTTGTCTCTCAGATATTGCTGTACTAGGGCTAAAACAGATCTACTTTCATCTTGCTATGTGTACACAGCAAATGTGTAAGACTTTTTGTGAGTTTAAATATTTTCTGTCTGGTCTTAAATATAAACTCTCCTAGGTTTTAAAGAAGAGGTCAGATGCTGTAGTGCTTTCCCAGCAATCACAGGTCCCCAAGGAAGGACTCCGGTAAAAGCAGAGGCCAGAGCCCAGCTACACCTACAAGGGAAACCACACTAGAGCTCTGCAACCCAAACACCCAGTTCACATGGGGAGAACAAACAGCTCCAGCCTGAGACACACTGTGCAAATTTCAAGTCTTTCTTTTTACAGAAGTGCCAAGTTGAGGCTGAGGACAGGGTCAAGGTACAGTCTGTCTGTTACTGTTCATAGTAAATGGATTTATCTTAGTTCTTATACCTGGAAAACTGCTCAGGTCGGCAGACCTGGATCTTGACATGCAGTCCTACACCTTTGCTAGATGTACAACACGATTAGTCAAAAGCCTGACCTCTGCTTTGAAGTCTGGCACAGTCAGAGTCCAGACACATTGCAAACATTCAGTTCATGCATGCTTTGACAGCAGATGATTTTCAGTGGTAGGAATTCCAAATCCTGTAACGTATTATCTGCAGGACAAACAACAGCAAATCCATAGTTCCCCTTTTTATTTTATATAGGATTTGAAATCAGTGTTTCCTTGTCTGCAAGGGTGCTGGAGTCCATAACAAAGTCAAAAATCCATCCTGTGGTATGCACATAAACATCGCACATACAAAAGCAAAACTTAAAGTCCTAAACCACAATATAGGCTGGAAGGGATCATAAGCACATGATCTTGCTTCAAAAGACATTTTGAAAGCTCTTCCCATCTACATTTCTATGAAATAAATTTATTTTTACCTTGAAATGGGTGTTCACAGAGGTCTTCATCATAGGACATGTACTGTTTCCATTGGTAGGCAGATTTTTTTCTGGCCACGATACGTTTGCTGTTTTCAATGGCTAGTTTGTATTCTGATACACCAACTAACACTTTTCCCTCACAATTCCACCATAGCGAATATTGAGTTGAATCACATTCAAGCATACTTAATGGCTGTTCTGGTATACTGACATTCAGTCCTAGACAGGTACTTCTGCCTATGTTGAAAAGGCGGCGATTGGATACCCATTTCCATAACATGTCTTCTGAAAGTTGACTGCAGTCTTCCAGAACAAGGCCAACTGTGTCCACCTTAATGCACATGTTGGAGTCTTCACTTTGGATAATAAATATTCCTCTATCTGCATGGGGGAAAAAGTTTCACTCTGTAAAATACTGCAGGTGATTAAACAGTATAATAAGACAAATGTTTTAGTTGGAGCCACTGATGTAGAAAACTGAAAATACCCATCAGAACTATAACACTTCAAAAAATAAGACTACTAGTCTAAAATTACTGCTAACTAAGTTTCTAGCATGTGGACCATTTTAAAGCTCACAAAAATAATACTAGGTAATATTTCTCAAGTCATACAGCCAAAAGAAAAAAAAAAGGTAGTCCAAAACCTGCAGCCATGTTCAAAGAAAAAGACACCGGTCAGCACTGGTCTGTTACCCAGTAATGGAGTAGAAGTTTAAGTGTTATAAGCACTCATGCTGTATATTGTAGAATAATTCTCTATGGGCGATGTGAAAGTGAAATTAAACTAAAAGCTAAGAAGTTTAAAGCTGACATTATCATATTCTTCGCTATATTCATTCTTCACTCTGCAACTATAGAGAGAAAAAGAAAATGTTTTGCATTGCAAATAGGATACAGAAAGATTTATCAATACCAAGACAGCTGGTTATCAAGGGTTAAAGTGTGCCTCCCCTATTGGATGCATATTGTTCAACACACCCCACTACCCTGGACCACAGCAGATGTGGTGTTAGCCTAACATTCCAGCTTTCTTGGAATCATGTAGAAATTCACTGAACTATGTGACATCACATTATAAGTATGCAGGGGGAAAAAAAAGGGTCATGTTTAGGACTGCCTTAGGAACAAACGTTTAACCGAGTATACAGACTGAAAAAAAATGAGGGCAGCCGACGCACTGGAAACTGGTAAAATATAAATCTGAACAGCTCGGCTATTAAACTTTACTCTGAAAGTCAATAGTAATTAACACATGGAGTTCCTCTACATTACAGACAAGATATTTGTTTTATATCCTTGGGAGACTATGCACTGAAAACCTGAGAAGCAGGTTTTTTAAGGTTATGATTTCTGCCATGTGCGCTTTCTAGCTGCTGTATGTGTCTAAGCTCACTGAAAAACCATCAAACAACACACTGTGACAGTTACCCAGGTTGGTCCTTTGAGTTTTCTGTGAGTTTGTGTGGTTTGGGCTGCTTCCATCCTTCTTATCCAGCCCTCCATGGGTGACATCAGTGTCTCTATCTACACAGCCAAAAGGGTTTCTCTGCCTCTTATGCTAGGGTACGTCTTTCCCACAGCAGTCTTATCTTTCTTGTTCACGAAAATACACTGTTAATTTCCTAGATAAGTGGAAGCTGAGATGCTGTTAGCAACAGTAAACACTGATAAATTAGGTTAATTCACCATGATACTGGGATTCACACTTAAATGAACTTACTGCAAACTCCCAATCTACCTCCACCTCAACAGCACAGAGCAGCTCTCAAGTAGCAGTGTCCTGGGGGTAAGAGAAGCAACACCACAACCCAAGGATGAAGGAGTCAGAACCTTTGAATGCCTTTATCTGTGAGGCTATTAAGAGTTGCAAAGACTGCTGCAGAAAGATAAGGGTCTTTCAACAGTCTACACAAATAACCCAGCTGGATGATCTCTGTGAATAATAGCATGCTTCCCTTTTTCACTCTGCAGCAACTCATGCCAAGAATGAATTACAGAATCGCAAAGTAGTTTGGGTTCGAAAGAACCTTAAAGATCATCCATGGCCAGGAACACCTCCCCCTGGATTAGGCTGCTGAAGGCCCATCCAGCCTGGCCTTGAACACCTCCCGGCATGGGGCAGCAACAGCTTCCCTGGGCAACCTGTGTCAGTGTCTCATCACCCTCATAAGTGAAGAATTTCTCCCCTATGTCTAGGAAGAAATGGAGATAGCCTATGCTTTAGGATGCATAGGTTGGAGAAAAAACTTTGGAAAAATCCTGTCTCTCCTACATCCCAGCCTCTCCATAAAAGAACAAGGTAACACGAAAACTCCCAGAAACAAAGCCTCAGGATGCTGTGGAGGCACAGACGACGAGCCGACAGCTAACTAGCACCTCTGAGCTCCTGTTCGTTTAGGTTCAGCCCAGCTAACAGGGAATAAAAGGCTGTAACAAAACTAGAATATCTTAATTCCCTCTCCTCACCTCCCACTTCCTTCCCTTCCAAAAAAGGCAGCGAGAATTGCCTATGCGGGGATAGAGTAAATAACGGGAATTTAATGAAAACAAGTTAAAATCAGTCTCCGTCCCCTCCAGGTGCAACAGGGCGACAGAAGAGCAAGCGGGGAGGACAACAAGGGTGCAAGGCACGGCCAGCGGGGCAGGTTCGCCGGGCTCCGCGCCCGCCCCGGCTCCCGAGCCCCTCCGACCCCGAGCCCCCCGCCCGCGGCAGCGCCCCGCAGGCTCCCCCCGCCACTCACTCCGCAGGGAGGGCACCTCTCCCCGGCCCAGGGCGGCGGCGCCCCCGCCGAGCAGCAGGCAGCAGGCCAGCACCCGCACGCCCAGCATCGCCGCGGCTCTGCGGCCCGCCGAGGGCACCAGCCCCGCCCCGGGGACAAGCGGCTCCGCCCCCGCCAGCGGCCTCCAGCGGGGCGGGGGGATTAAACGTCCTTTCCGTCCGAAAACAGTGAGTGTGTCGTGCGCGAGGTGAAGGTACTCGTGAGAAGAACCAGAAAGATACCTCGGTAGCGCAGTCCGTGCCCCCAGCATCCCCAGTTCTACAGACCCCGCTAACACACTTGTTTTTTTCATCTAGGCCAGTTTGTCGACTCAAAGGGATTTTACGGTTTTGGCACAGGGAAAAAATAATTACTTTGTTTCACTTTGTTAGTCTCTTGTCTTCTCAAATATCTGCCTCCCTTGCCTTGAGTTTAGGATGCATGGAAGCTATAAATAACATATATAATAACAGAGAAATCTGAAAGCAGAACCTCTGGAGTAAAGACAGTAGTTTTACTGGAATCAGCAGAGCAGTTCATTTTTAATCTGCATAAGCATATTTCTGCACTGTTCTTTATGCATAGCAGACTATATAAATATATATAAATGTATAATAAGTGTTTACATTTAAAAATGTAAAATTTTACGTTTTTATTATGCTCACACCGCACCTCGAATCCTGTGTTCAGTTCTGGGCCCCTCAGCACAAGAAGGATGTTGAGGCTCTGGAGTGAGTCCAGAGAAGAGCAACAAAGCTGGTAAAGGGGCTGGAGAACAGGCCCTATGAGGAACAGCTGAGAGAGCTGGAGTTGTTTAGCCTGGAGAAGAGGAGGCTGAGAGGAGACCTCATTGCTCTCTACAACTACCTGAGGGGAGGTTGTGGAGGGGAAGGAGCTGGCCTCTTCTCCCAAGTGACAGGAGACAGGATGAGATGGAATGGCCTCAAGTTCCGCCAGGGGAGGTTCAGGCTGGACATTAAGAAAACATCTTTCACTGAAAGGCTCATTAGGCACTGGCAGCGGCTGCCCAGGGAGGGGATTGACTCGCCTTCCCTGGAGGTGTTTAAGGTGTGGTGGATGAGGTACTGAGGGGCATGGTTTAGAGATTGGTGGGAATGGTTGGACTTGATGATGCAGTGGGTCCCTTCCAACCTGGTGATTCTATGATTCTAAGCCTCTGTTCCCCCATGTCTACATCAATCATGACACAGGGATGGAATAGGACCTCGGGGCTGGGGGGAAGCTTCTTGCTGGTAGTTTGGTAGAAGAAGGAATCAAGAAGCAAGTGAAGCTGAACACTTAGAAAGAAGTAGTTAATTGGAGGGGTTTCAGCCGGTTTAGCAGATGATGAAACTGTCTGGCAGAGAGCAAACAGCAGGAAACATTGCTGAACAAGCTGTTCTAGAAGTGTCCTGCCTTTGCAAGGCAGAAGGAGCTGTAAAGTGCCTCTCAGGAATGCTGCAGCTTTCAGGGAATTTCAGATTCTGAGAGAGAAGCTTGTTACGAAGCCATTTATGAAACCTGGGGCACTCAGAACTGTCTGCAAATCTTCAGGCATATTTGACCACTGCTTTGAGTACTGAGCTTGAGAAAATACTCTCTTACTCCAGACCACTTCTGGGTCACACTGAAAAATAATGCTGTGTTTGTGGTACTATGTTTAAAAATAAAGGTGTCAGTCAGCAAAAATGAGGCTGCTCTGGGCTGTGGGAAGGAGCCCAACCTCAGGTGGATTTTCAGTTACATCAAAGTGAGCATGTTCTGATTACAGATTCCTAATAGCAAACTTCTCAACTGTGTTTTTGTCAACGTTTTACTGAATGCAAATTAGCAACTTATTAATTCTGTGTAGTTTTCCTTGCTTCTTTTTCTTCTTTGATGATCAGATCTTTCTCTTTGACTAAATGGTCATGAGTCCACTCTGTTCTGACCAAACTGGTAAATCCTTTCTAGTGCAGCTGCAATTATACTTGTCTGGGTATTTATAGCAAAGCTATACTTACTTAGCTACAGTAGTACGGCATTTTCACTGGCATAGTGGCTTGTACAAACAACATGGTTTGCAACATTTTCCAAAGTAAATTTGATAAGGTAGTTGTATTATCTTCCACACTAAATTGTTTAACTTAACAATTTTGTTTGTTCGTTTGTTTATTCAACACTTTACCTGACTTCCTTCAAGGTATTTGCTGCACTGATTTGACTCGTCTACTTCATTTTCTGTCTGAAACTCACTTTTTGTAAGTATTTTTCTCTTTGTGTCTTGGTGATCTGTTCTCTTTCTGTTTGGACATAGGTGGATGCACTTGTCTGGGTTCATCTGCCTTTGCTATTTAGGCCCTCCACACAAATGATCAGTACCTCCTCCTTTCTCTTCTTAGACATTAACTCAGCCTTCTGTAGGAGGCCTATACACAGATACTAATCCGGTGCATGTTCTTGGCCCCGATCCACATCTACAACCCTTACCAAATTCACAGTAATATAATTCTCTTACAAATCCGTTGCTTTTCAAGACAGGCACACAGATCCAGCATGTCATGTGCTCACCATCTTCACGCACAGTCATTTCTTTCCATAACCGGAAATCTGAGGACAGGTCTCGTGTTTTTTCCTACCAGCCATAATGGTAATACCAAATTAGAGAACAGCTAGGAATTAAAATAAGGACAAAAATTGCTTGCATTACCCATGCCTAGCAAGCAGTAGTTCAGACCGCTTGTCCTACATCCTGTTTAGCTCTGCCAAATGAAAATTCCTGGGCACCTCAGGACATCTCCCAAATTAGTATTCCTCTTCTTTTTTGCTTTAAAGTTTTGTTTACTCAACATACAGAGCTACTCTCTTTTATCAGCTCTGCCACTCTTTTTACACCTGCCCACAGACCCTACAGCCACTACTTCCACCTTCCCAACATTCTCTGACACATCCCAACCATGCCTAGTGACTTTGCTCTTGGCAGGCCTGCCTATTCCATCTCCTTATGCTCTCAGGCATTTGCTGCGGCTGCAAGGCTCTGCAGTTTCAATCCCTCTTAGCCACCATAGGAGAAGATAACCCTATGGGACAGCTTCTGCTGTTTCAAGTTAACTGAAATCCCTAGTTGCAAACTGAGAGTTTAACGTTCGTAAGTCAGATTTTTTCTTCTAAATATGATTATAAGTTTTATTAGTTAGCTGTTCATAGGTTTAGTCTATAAATTTCTTTTTCTAAAGTGAAAAATACTTCCTTATAACAGCGACACCAAGAACATTAATACAGCCTTGTGCTTCTTAAACTCCATTAGATAGCTGCTATTCCTGCACAGCCATGAAGTGGAGAGAGTAATTATGTACACGACTGTTACTGTGCTACATGAGCTACCCCATGGCAAATCCTCACCTTTCCAAGCCCTCTGTCCCGCCTCTCCCAGTAAATGCTCACTTGACACAAACTGAGAATAGCTTGTAATAATACAGGTGTACTGGGTAGAAATTTTGCTATTACTACAAATCTAGCATGTCAGACTGGCTGTTGATTGGCAGCAGTGTGAAATTAAATAGCAGACTGACGTTAATGTAATCTCTCCAATGTAGCATTAAGGAAAAAAAATCCAATACTGCAATATTTGTGATAAACCAGAACTGGCTGATTGAGCCAGAGCTGCCTCTGGCCCATCAACATTAGCTTCTCAAAGCCTGTCTTCACCTTATCCTTTCTCCTTGAGATCTTTAGCACAGCTATACTTGGTATGTCACTCATATGTCTATATAACAGTCATTTTATTGCCATTCTTTTTCCTTTGTCATGAGGGCTCCCTTTCTCTGCTTACCCAATACAGTACTGCGTCTAAAATCTGTCTGCCTTACCTGTATTTTTGGCTTTTAAGCAAATTCTCATTTCACTAATACCATGTGTTTCGCACAGTTAAAATTAACTACCTGCAGCTAAAACAAAAATACACATATGCTTACAAGCTATACACACTGCAGTTTGAAATCCTTCTCAGCAATGAGGCCAGAAGGACATGGGTAAAATAAAGTGCAAAACAAGTTCTTTGTAGCATCATAAACATCCTGTCAGCATTTCTGCAGGGAGGGATGAGAAAGCAAGAAAGTGGCTATAGCTGAAGTGTTGAACTTAAATCTCCCTGTCTGGCAAAGAAGATAAATTGTTGCATTTATGTGCTTATAATTACTGCAAGTCTTTGTATGTACACACCTCCATCTATAAGGTAACTGAGGCACGTAAGTGATTTATTAACCTAGGGTCAGCATGATTTAAACACAGATGGCTGCTGTCAGGAAAGCCTTCCATTGTTAATAGTCTTATATGGAAATCAGTAGCAGAATAGGCAATTTTTGCAAAGATTTGCTGTAAAAAGAGTAGTTAGTGTGTTCCCAGGAAGAGCTATCAAGATTAGACTGTAGACATGTTTACTAAACAAACCTGTGACTTGCACTCAGTACCAGAAGTTACACATGCTGTGATCAAATGTAGTACTTTTTTAAACAAACCAATAAAGCTTTCATTTGGCTTCTTAGCAGGCATTTCAGAATAAATATAAATCCCATAAAACTTCCACAATTTTTGTTTCATGGTTTAAGTATACCCGAGCAACTAGTAGTTTTCTCTGTGTTTCTTAATCATATGCAAAAAGGTTTGTAGGCAAAACCATCCTGATCTGCTTGGCCAGATGTGTCTTTTACTAATTACTTAAGCACAACCTCTCTTCATTTTATCAGAACAAAGCTTCATAAATCAATGTAATAGGCAATAATCAGGTTCACTAAAAAATATAATGAGGTGTCCAAGCCTGCAGTTGCTGATCTCCTGCAACCACTACCAAAACACCTCTTGCCTTGTCCCACTGCCTCTCCAGGCATCCTGCTGATTTAATGGTGTCTGCAACAGTAGTGAGCTGGGCTTGGCTTTGGTATAAACTGCTGTGAGCAGAAGTGAGAGTTGGGTGTAGCTTTATTGTTTACTGAGAGACTAAGAACAATGAGTTAAGAAGTATAGACTGCCTCTCACAATGTGTCATCAATCTAGTCAGGGGAAAAAAATACCAAACTGGCTGTGTTTAACACTCAGAACAAGGATATACTCTTGCAGAAATTCTAGGGTGTAATGTGTACCTGGTGTCCACGTGATTTCACAAGTTGGCAGAGGGTGTGCCTTTGCACCTTGTACACTCTACACATTTAGACTCAGAAAGCCTGCAGCTAATGGAAACATTTACTGTGCTCGTTACACAATATGCACACAGAGAAACGCAAAGCAGTTTTACTTTGCCTCTTTCCTTTAATAAATTTCTTGCCAGATGAAATAATTTTTGCAGTAGATATCTTGCTTTGTATTCAATAAAAGTGCATAGTTTTTGTTCACTTCAGTTTTTGGTTTTGTGATAAATCTGGTCTGTTGGTCTCATATTTGAGGATTTAAGGACCAGAATTTTAAAAAGTCTGGAAGCTTGAGCTCTCATTGGCTTCATGCAGGGAGAGAATTTGCCTTTATTGCAGGGAGAGAATTTGCCTTTATTACTTGTATTTTATATTGTATCCACACACACTTAAGTGGTAGGCACCAGGGAACCACTTGTTAAAATTTCTGCTTTCTTCTCTGAATTTTATGCTGATAAAACAATCAAAAAAGAGAAAATATTTTTCCTTTGCATCCTTCCATGTGGAAAATGAAAATTTGTTAACAAGCACAAAGCATGAAATTAGATTGATAAAACCCAGTTACCTGTAGTCACTACTTATTTTGGGTATGAAGAAAATAACATCTGCTGGTGGATTATTTTTCTGTGAAAGAACTGGACACATTTGTGAGAATAGTGTAATTTCTCTGCAGGGAAATTCTGTTTGCTAGTATGAGGCTTAGTTTATCATCAGATGTAAATGTGCAGTCAAACAACTTAATTGCAATAGAGTAGATGCTGTGACTATGAGTTACTGAAAGCTTCTGATGACTTTATAACCAATGGGAACAACTTGCCACCAACGCTGTTAAACCAGTCAGGCCAGGTATCTTGGCCTTTGATGTGGAGAAAGGTAGGGAAGTTCTCAGATATTCATCTTTCTCCTCCTTTATCTTTTAAAATCTCAACGTAGAAGAACTCAACATGTTCAGACATTCCTGTCCTTACTTTGGAATAAAGATTAACTACATTGAGGACAGTCCAATTCAAAGTGAACATTGTACAGTTTTCACGTGGATTGTTCAGCCCACAATAAATTCCTATATTTATTTTGCAATTAATTTCCTTCATGCTGCTAGTGGACAAATCCTATTGGACAGTCCAAGACAACTTGAAGCAGTGGCTGTAGGTACTCTAGGATAAATATGAGAGGTATAGAGCACTGTATTTTTAAAATGTAAATTTATTTTGCATGTCTGTGTTTTGTTTGACTGTCACCTTGTGTGTTGGCTCATGATACATTACCACAGAGGATTTACTCTGCCTGCAGACACTGGGAATAGAAGTGTTTCAAAATTTTTTGTAACAATTCATTGATTTTAACCATTTCTAGGACTCAACCTGAACTGCTCTTATCCTGGTTTGATATATTTTTATGCTTAACTTCTCCATCACCTTTGAGACTATTGGGGATTTTTTTTGTTGTTTGTTTTGTTTTTCCTGCTTGATTTAGTGGGGGGTGTGTGTGTGTGGTTTTTTTTTTTTGTTTTGTTTTAATCTGCGCTTTTTCAAATATACCAAAAACTAAAATAGAAGCAACTGAGAATCTATTACATGGTAATTATACCGTCATCATAGGTCTGATTTTTAAGTCAGTCAAAAGTTTTAGAGGAGGTGAGTTTTAACTTCTCACCTAAGATAAGCAGGACCTATAATTTGCCATTTAACTAGTTATTGACTTGAAGCCTAGAGTCAATGATATACACTTTTCCAAACACAGGTAACATCCAGCTGCTGAAGACTAAATAGAAATGTCCTGTTTCTTCATACATAGAGACCTTTGGTTTATTTACACTCCAAACTATTCTAAATATGGAAAGAGTAATGAAAAAAAACCCCACTGCTGAGAAAAGTTACCCTGTGAAAAAATAGCTTTTAAAAAGTATATATATGATGCTTTGAGAACTTTGTCTAGCTGAATATAGAAATGTCTTGAAATTATTTTAAATTGCCCAATTTGATTAAAAATAAATCTGAACTGTAGTCTAAATAGCATAAGGAAGGGGGAGGTTTCCATGAAATTCAGGTTTTGATTCTCTCTGCTTTTGCATGTTGACTGGTAGAATAGAGAGACTAAACCACCTTCAAGAAACAAAGTTCTTATCTGCAAAGATCTTCAAAAAGCCAATGCCTTTGTATTTCTTAACACTACCTGTCATGACGTTGTTTTTGTTGCTGTCTGTAGCTGATATATACATCAGTGAAAGTTTCTGAGTGTGAATCCTTCCTAAAAACAAATAAAACAAACAAAACAAACAAAACATATGGACTTTTGGGGGTAGAATACATTCTGAATTACATGCCATGAGTATACATAGTGCAATTTTATCAGTTTTGCTTTTTCACAATGCAGGAGAACATGACCTTACTGAGTGCCTGGAGAATACAATAGACTTTAAATAGAGTTCTGTCAAGGGTGCAGAAGAATATTCTCTTCCTCAGAGCAGGAAATTGGCAGAGATCAAAATACATGACTTTTCATTAGAGGGAAAAGAGGAGAGGTAGCCTGCAGATTAAAGAGAAAATAAGCACTTTGCTATGTAGTTCCAGAAAGATGTTATTACTGTTACACATAGGGAATGAATGGATCCTTATCTTTAAGCAAGTTGTGCAATTTAGGGATTGCTGTATAAAAGAATGCCATATGTAATCAATCAGAGTTCTAGAAATACGTTGCTTACAGCATTCAGCCATTAACTCATTTCCTTGAGAAGTAAAAGGATCACGAGTAGAAGTAAATCCAGATGTTAAGTCTCATGTGCTGTCTTAAAATAGGTGGGGAAGAAGAGCTATAAAATAATATCCAGGGTATGCCAAAGCATGAGAAATTTCCTAAGATTCATCAGATCATGTGAAAACAATGATAAAGACTGAAATGGAATATTAAGAGCAAACAATAAATGCATATTTAAAAATTCATTCAATTTTACAATCTTTATTCAAGATTAAATAACTCCTTTTTTTAGGATAAAAAATACCTGCTTTTTTCACTTTTAAATTGCATGACAAGCTTTGTGGGACAATAACCCCCTTATGCCCACTGCAAAATATCTTGAACTTGCATATCAATTTAGACAAGAGATGCAGAGTATTGCACTAGATATCAGTCTTGTATCCCAGACTCATTACCTACTAATTGTATTAGCAAAATGAAGTTGTATGCAATCTGGACACATACACTACAGGTTAACATGCAACTTTCATAAATCAAATGAAAAATTGTTTAACATATACTACTGAAATTACCACTCTACAGGGTGTAAAGGTATACAAGTACCACAAAATTGCTAATGATTATTTTATTCAGTGTAACTCTTCAGTAAACAGAAGTATTGCTATCAAAACCAGACATTTTGACCAATCTCGAGGTCCAGCCTCAAGTCAAAACAATATTCATGAAAAAAGCAGAAAGTCTTTTTTCATTCCACTCACCAATGTGCAAACCCACTCATAATTTGGTAGAGGAAAGAGAAATAAAAAAAAAGGAATTTGTTACAAATGCTATAAGATAAAATAAAACAGTTAATAAAAAAAGATGAGCACCACTCTTATTTCTAGGGTGACTGCCACGCAAGATCTTGGAAGTTATTGAAATCTGAGGGTTTGGTCAAATACATGATCTAAATTAATGCTGTTAAAGGAAAGTCTTGTATGAATGAGCCTAGTTTGTGGATATACCTCAACAGAAAAGACCTTCCTCATCAAGCCCTTGTGTTTTCTCTCTCCTGATGAATTCTTAGTTATTTATGTGATTTCCATCCTGCTGATTTTGAAGGTGCACAGAATACCTATAGTACAGCCAATCACAGCTGGGAAATGTCAAAAACATACTGCCCAGTTTCTGTGCATCTTTCTTAACTTGGAGAAATTGCTAGGGGGCTTAATTGGACTTTAACCATTGCCTACATAACAAATCAGATTTTTGTGGATGATCAAAAATGCAAGTGATGGGAAGAGAGTGAGTAGCTTTGTGAAGTGAAATCTGCAGGAATATGGAACGTAGACCTTCAAGTGTTTGATATGAAATGTGAACATCACTTTGTTAACAACATTTGAATACTGAAATGCATTTCAATATTGAAATGGGTAACATATAGAAGAAGAGATTTTAACTCTAATAATGAGCAGCAGAATCAGTCTTCCGAGAAACAGAACTTAAAAGGTATTTAATAAACCGTATAGATGTTTATTACTTTAAAAGTACTAAAAATATTTTCATTTCTTTCAGAGAAAATTTGTCATTTGATGACTTCTGCATGAAAAACAAGACAGTAATAGACAATTTACATGGGCTAAATCCAGATTTCGCTACTGCCTTAGACAATCCTGACCCAAGCAGAATCTCAGACACAATCCAGGGGCCAACTTTGCATTCCCTGAGCTTACCCATGTGCTAGGGAAAAAGGATTTGGTCCCACGTCTAACTTGCACTGATATATGTAGGAGTCGAGTGGTTGGAAGGGTTGCAGATGCAGGCTTCTGTTTGTGCAGTTTCCACTATGAGATATGAAGAAATACTGAAGAGTACAGATGTGAGCCTGTAATTAACTTGTTCCAGCTTAATGATTACCATTGTTGCCTTCACACTGCAATACTTTTGTATACAACATGTGGTTACATCCTCACCTTCTTCCCAAAGACATCTGATACCATTTATTTCTCTTTGCACAGAAACATAAACTGTAGGTTCTAATCCACTCATAGACAGTATTAACCAGTTTGTTTAAACAAAGCAATCTTTGTAAACCAAAACTAATAGTTTCACTGAAACTAGATCTTCATCTGTAGCCATTGATCCCAGCTGGCTTTGGATTAAGCCCTAAAACAGGCGTGGGTCAGAGCTACTACCTAGTGCATCAGTCTCACAGTAGAGGACAGAGAGACTGAAGTTACACAGACTTGGTAATATTTATTACAAAATGAACATCAAGGTTTTTTATATCAAATATGTGATTTACCATAGGGAATGGACATAATAATTTGTCTGTGACTAAGTCAATGTACCTTTGATTTCTAAGTCTTCCTTTACAAGTATGTTCATATGTACATTTTGACCATCTGCTCCAGAGTAATAAAAAATGCAGAATAGTGATATTAAAAAGTAAAGTACATTATTGTTAGCTTAAAATAGTCCATTAGTGTAATTTTTTATGACAGCACGTTAGCTCATTTTGTTGGTGCTCTTTTTAACCCTAGTGTATCGCGGATTTAAGAATTTATAGCAAGTCATTAGCAACTACCTAAAACTGATACGTAAAAATCCTCATTAACAACATGGAAATGAATATGAAGTTGAAGCCATAGATCCATTTGTTGCTTAGTTTGAAAAAATATAGTGGCCCAAAAGAGTTGAATACAGTATTTCACAAAGGAATAAATGATTTGGCTGCTGTGTATTGAAAGAATCTCATTTTGGATATATCAACAGAAGACTACCATCTTTGTGTGCGATGCTAAGTCTTTGTGTATGAACTTTACCTGCATGTAAGGGGCTCCTGCAACAGTTCATGTAATGGTCTGGCATGCAGGGTTTATTTTGAGTGCCTAAACAGGATATAAATGGTGAAATGGAGCTCTGTTTATCCTGTGATTTACCATTTCTCTTCTAGGGTCTCTAATTTACAAGTATTTCTCTTTTGCTCTGGATCCTCTCTACCAGTGTTTAAAGAAGAGAGATTTTTTAAAAAGTACATTCTATGCCTGGAAGAGGAAACAACTCTGCAAGTGAATAAGGGCTTGATTTAGCTTTCCCTGAGACAACCCCAGGGACTGGGTTCTTAAAGAAATACAGAAACAAGGACAAGAAAGAAGACCTAGAGAGGAGATGTTTCTGTATACCTTAGATACATAGAAGATAGACAATTACACTACTAGTTTCTGATGAAAAATTATTCAGTCGCATAGATGACGTGAGTAACCACTAACCTCAGTTAGTGAAAAAATTACCTTTTAAAATTTAAGCCAGCCCACCAAATAGACTGGTACAAATACATTCCTAAACATAAATATATGGGATTTTTTGTATGAACAAAGTAGTGTACAGCTCATTGTACATACCTAATTTCACAAAAATAGGCTTACATATGATGATTTTAATACACAGTATTAATGAGAAAACTGAAAATATTTGTAATGCTTTTTTTAAGATGAGGGGTTTTAATATTAAAGTTCCTTTTGTTCTTAATATTTCTACTAAACTTTATCTTTGTTATCTACATTTTTCCCAATACGAGATATATTTTCTCTAACAGAATGATTATATCCATGCAATGTGCAAGCAAATACCACATAGTCGGCTGAGAAGAAACAAGTAGTTTAGATTCTTGCCAGTAAAACTAAGTTTGTAGTGTCACAGATGCTAATAGAAATCTGCAGACCCAGTCCCTTGTTTTTTTTCTTGGTTCTTGTAAGTTACATTTTTAAAAGTGGTTGTTGAGCCTCTGTATAATGGATTTGTTTCCTAAAAAAAACCAAACAAAAACAGAAGAAGTGGGAGTCATGCAGTGTTTAACTCATCTTGCCATTGCTTCATCTAAAAGCAGTTGTAACTGCATACCAATGCCTTGAACATACCTCTTCAGCAAAGGGGTTGTTTGATTCTTGACCCAGTGTTGTGATGCAGGTTCTACATGCACCTGCTAGTACCACTCTGCTTCGCAATGTGCACAAAGTGATTTGTGCACTACTTTGCAAGAAATTCGGGCCAAACATCTGCCTGGCCCAGTAATTCATTCCCAACAGTGGGCAAAGCAGGCTGGCTGTGGAAAAGCTGGCGCACACTTCACAAACCTCCTGAGTCACAGAGGATGTCCTCCTCCTACATATTTGTCTATAAACAGTTTGAATCCATGCAAAATTTTATCACCTAGATTATCTTTGGAAATAAATCCTATGCCTTAACTAAGTGTTGTGTAATCAAGGTTTTTTGGCTTCTTTGGAACCTGCTGTCTCACCATGCTTGTACAGGAAAACTCAGTGAACAAACCCCATGTTCAATTTCCCCAGTCAACATTTTGAATTCTAATATCCCACTCTCCTCCTGCTATTTCTTTTCCCAAGTGAAGGCTTCTTCTCTATTCTTTGTGCAGTTGTGATTTTTGTACCTTTTATCATTTTAGATAGCCTTCAGCAACTTGCTTACGTCCCAACCCCCTGTAAATTGAGACTGGTCTATCTGAGGCAGCGCAAACCAGTCTAGGGTCAGGGACATGCTTCCCTTCATATCTGTCTCCCAGATTAGAAGGCGCATCATCGAACAGTACTCTATCAAATATAGCTGATATAACTTGTGTATCAGATGCTGTGGTCGGACCATTCAAATAACACAGATAGGACCTCAGCCCCACAGACTACCATGAGAGAAGGGCAAGTCCCACCTGGGTTTTTTATCCTGGCCTCTCATCTTACCCTTCCTATCATTTCCTGTGGCAACAGAAAAGAAAATTACAGTGCTTCTATCAAGTGTATCCTTCACTTCCCTTTTACCATACGTAGCTCTCCCTAAGGCTTAAGAAAACATTCTGCAGTGGCCTTGTCTGTAAGTGGTTGATTTTTCCCATCTCAAAACTGCAAGGTTGGCAGTGTCCATCCTTGCAGAAATGTTACAGTCACAGGGCTTTGTGCGAGAGTGGAACTAGGAGAAGAGCAGCATAATTGCCTGTCCTCCTGACACCCACCAGAAATGCTTACTCAACATGTCTTTTTCCAAAGAGCCTCAGAAATCTTCAAACATTTGCAGAAGAACAAAAAAGTCAAGGGCGGAAAGGAAAGAAGAAAAGGGAACATGTGGTACAAGATTGCATTAGATGTAAGCAAGCTATAAATAGAAGATGAGGCCTGAATTTCTCTGTCCTTTTACCTACATTGTGGNATGGTGAAATGGAGCTCTGTTTATCCTGTGATTTACCATTTCTCTTCTAGGGTCTCTAATTTACAAGTATTTCTCTTTTGCTCTGGATCCTCTCTACCAGTGTTTAAAGAAGAGAGATTTTTTAAAAAGTACATTCTATGCCTGGAAGAGGAAACAACTCTGCAAGTGAATAAGGGCTTGATTTAGCTTTCCCTGAGACAACCCCAGGGACTGGGTTCTTAAAGAAATACAGAAACAAGGACAAGAAAGAAGACCTAGAGAGGAGATGTTTCTGTATACCTTAGATACATAGAAGATAGACAATTACACTACTAGTTTCTGATGAAAAATTATTCAGTCGCATAGATGACGTGAGTAACCACTAACCTCAGTTAGTGAAAAAATTACCTTTTAAAATTTAAGCCAGCCCACCAAATAGACTGGTACAAATACATTCCTAAACATAAATATATGGGATTTTTTGTATGAACAAAGTCGTGTACAGCTCATTGTACATACCTAATTTCACAAAAATAGGCTTACATATGATGATTTTAATACACAGTATTAATGAGAAAACTGAAAATATTTGTAATGCTTTTTTTTAAGATGAGGGGCTTTAATATCAAAGTTTCTTTTGTTCTTAATATTTCTACTAAACTTTATCTTTGTTATCGACAGTTTTCCCAATACGAGATATATTTTCTCTAACAGAATGATTATATCCATGCAATGTGCAGGCAAATACCACATAGTCGGCTGAGAAGAAACAAGTGGTTTAGATTCTTGCCAGTAAAACTAAGTTTGTAGTGTCACAGATGCTAATAGAAATCTGCAGACCCAGTCCCTTGTTGTTTTTCTTGGTTCTTGTAAGTTACATTTTTAAAAGTGGTTGTTGAGCCTCTGTATAATGGATTTGTTTCCTAAAAAAAACCAAACAAAAACAGAAGAAGTGGGAGTAATGCAGTGTTTAACTCATCTTGCCATTGCTTCATCTAAAAGCAGTTGTAACTGCATACCAACGCCTTGAACATACCTCTTCAGCAAAGGGGTTGTTTGATTCTTGACCCAGTGTTGTGATGCAGGTTCTACATGCACCAGCTAGTACCACTCCTCTTCGCAATGTGCAGAAAGTGATTTGTGCACTACTTTGTGAGAAATTCGGGCCAAACATCTACCTGGCCCAGTAATTCATTCCCAACAGTGGGCAAAGCAGGCTGGCTGTGGAAAAGCTGGCGCACACTTCACAAACCTCCTGAGTCACAGAGGATGTCCTCCTCCTACATATTTGTCTATAAACAGTTTGAATCCATGCAAAATTTTATCACCTAGATTATCTTTGGAAATAAATCCTATGCCTTAACTAAGTGTTGTGTAATCATGTTTTTTTGGTTTCTTTGGAACCTGCTGTCTCACCATGCTTGTACAGGAAAACTCAGTGAACAAACCCCATGTTCAATTTCCCCAGTCAACATTTTGAATTCTAATATCCCACTCTCCTCCTGCTATTTCTTTTCCCAAGTGAAGGCTTCTTCTCTATTCTTTGTGCAGTTGTGATTTTTGTACCTTTTATCATTTTAGATAACCTTCAGCAACTTGCTTATGTCCCAAACCCCTGTAAATTGAGACTGGTCTATCTGAGGCAGCGCAAACCAGTCTAGGGTCAGGAACATGCTTCCCTTCATATCTGTCTCCCAGATTAGAAGGCGCATCATCAAACAGTACTCTATCAAATATAGCTGATATAACTTGTGTATCAGATGCTGTGGTTGGACCATTCAAATAACACAGATAGGGCCTCAGCCCCACAGACTACCATGAGAGAAGGGCAAGTCCCACCTGGGTTTTTTATCCTGGCCTCTCATCATACCTTTCCTATCATTTCCTGTGGCAACAGAAAAGAAAATTACAGTGCTTCTATCAAGTGTATCCTTCACTTCCCTTTTACCATACGTAGCTCTCCCTAAGGCTTAAGAAAACATTCTGCAGTGGCCTTGTCTGTAAGTGGTTGATTTTTCCCATCTCAAAACTGCAAGGTTGGCAGTGTCCATCCTTGCAGAAATGTTACAGTCACAGGGCTTTGTGCGAGAGTGGAACTAGGAGAAGAGCAGCATAATTGCCTGTCCTCCTGACACCCACCAGAAATGCTTACTCAACATGTCTTTTTCCAAAGAGCCTCAGAAATCTTCAAACGTTTGCAGAAGAACAAAAAAGTCAAGGGCGGAAAGGAAAGAAGAAAAGGGAACATGTGGTACAAGATTGCATTAGATGTAAGCAAGCTATAAATAGAAGATGAGGCCTGAATTTCTCTGTCCTTTTACCTACATTGTGGACAGCTTACATTCACTGCTTCTCTGTATAAGTGGGCTTCATGACATCATGACAGAGGCTATCAACAATGGCCTAAAATGGCCTGTTTCTTTCCTAAAACAGGCTCTGTTTCTGGCAGGAGGGGGACACCTCCAATAATTACATAGGCAGTGAACAACTTTGCTAAGATCAATCAAAGGCAAGGTACTGACCAAAAAACGACTAATAGAAGTATCATCTAAATGATTTTCATAGAATCATAGAACCACCAGGTTGGAAGAGACCCATCGGATCATCGAGTCCAACCATTCCTATCAATCACTAAACCATGTCCCTCAGGACTTCGTCTACTCGTGCCTTAAACACCTCCAGGGAAGGCGAATCAACCACCTCCCTGGGCAGCATATTCCAATGCCTAATGACCCTTTCCATAAAATATTTCCTCCTAATCTCTAGCCTAAATCTCCCCTGGTGGAGCTTGAGGCCATTCCCTCTTGTCCTGTCTCCTGTCACTGGGGAGAAGAGGCCAGCTCCCTCCTCTCCACAACCTCCCATCAGGTAGTTGTAGAGAGCAATGAGGTCTCCTCTCAGCCTCCTCTTCTCCAGGCTAAACAACCCAGAACTCTCAGCCACTCCTCATAAGGCCTGTTCTCCAGCCCCTTCACCAGCCTTGTCGCTCTTCTCTGGACTCGCTCCAGAGTCTCAACATCCTTCTTATGGTTTTACACATGGGAGAGATTAAACCAGGAGATTGAGCTCTACCTACTTTTCATTCCTATCAAATTTTGTAATTTTACTTTGTAGAATACTAAATGAAGTGAAAATCTGTAGTAAAATATATGAATTTAAAAGAACAAAACCAACACATAAGTAGAATTTTCAAGACAATTGTGCATCATGCAACCAAATTAAAGAGCCTTATATAAAATTAATACATTTGACATACCGTTTGCCATTTCACCTTTGATTTTTCTGCTTCAAATTTGGCCACCTCTTTTCGGTCTTGAACTGACACCAGTAATTTCCATATACAAAGTAAAACAATGCCAATGAGAAGGATAGCAAGGGTGACACCCACCATTATCATTGGAATATTTGGAAGCTGTGGACAATCTGTGGAAGCAAAAAAAAAATATGACTATAGTTATCCAATCAATAAATTTCAGGCAATTAAACACATCCAAGAGTCATGCTGGGTATCTCATTTGCTGTGAGCTGTACACGTCTTTTTCTTCAAGTTGCTATTATTTTCCTCCTGCAAACCTGCTAAAGGGTTTGTGAATCTGGCCGAAAATATTGCATTAAAGAGTTTAAAAATCAATTGCTAAATTCTTCCTCTGCTCTTTTACTGTTTTGACTAGCAGCTGCTGGATGTAGACCCAGACTCTGGAAAGTTAGAAAATTATTTTCAGATTTATGTCATTATAATTCTAAAAAATAGGACTGAGGTGACAAGATTCTAAGTTTTACAATGTTATAGCTGAAGCTCTACTTCAAGTGACTGATAGTGTGTTGCAGAGGAAAAGATCCTAGCGAGATATGCATCAAGGTAAAGACACTGATGATACTAAGAAAAAGGAGGAAACTACATTTCACCCATGAAAACAATAGGAACAAAAAATCTGTTAGAGATACTGAAAACCCTGGATTGATCAGTTTGAAGTAATTTTGCATTTCAAATTCAAATGCAATAAATTTTAACACACAATATTTCGGACCCAAAATTAAAATTGAAGTTTTTGCTTCACCAAAACACAGATAAGTTTTATTATTGTAATATTAAGAAGTATTCATCATGAAAGTCAGCGAGTGCTACTATTTTACAAAGTTTTCTGCTGAACTATGGTTTAAGAACATGACAAATTCATATCAATCTCATTTGGCTTACATGGATGATATTTCACATTATTTGTTTTCTTGATGTCATTTAACTAATGGATGGGTTTGGGTTTGAGCAGTGAGTTCATACTCTGGCTGCTGGTTCCATCTTGACTTCAGTTCCATAAATGAAACCTATTTCTAGAGTATTTATGGTGTTCTAATCTCAGTTCACATTCACATGACTTCCAGCTGCCACAGCACAATACTTTCATGGCCCAGGAGCAGTACAGTGGATGACAGCAGCTTTGGTTATTGTATAGTTGTGTATTGTAGCATTTGATTGACTGCACCTCCCTAAAAATATTTCCTTCACTTTCCCCCCGCCTAGCTCTACTTAAAATATATAGTAGAAGCATTTAATAAAGATTTTTATTTCCAGTGGTTTTCCCTTAAATTCTTCAGTCCTAGGGGTGTAGTTTACAAAGTAAAACAGCCTTTTTTACAACCATCTTTGCTGTAATAGTAACCTAAATAGAACCAGACTACTGTTCTTGTGGTAGAAGCTGCATTTTCATGCAGTGAAATCACTTATTCTCATGTGTATGTTAGAGGAATGCTACACAGAGGGTTAACAAAATAAATATCATTTGTGCCAGCAGAATGAAGTTACAAATCTGCATGGCTTTCCCTAAAACGCAATTAACATTTAGCACTGAGACATAGGGTGTGCCCCCAATAAATGCATTTTTGTTGCCTGGAATCCAAACTGTTTGGCAGCTGAAAAGCAGTGTCTGTGTTCTCTCCTGTCTCATATGACGAACAACTTTAAAGAAAAATCAGTAGTGAAACAACAGTAAATAAAGAAATAATGCCAAATGAAAGGATACAAAGAGATCTACTGAATAGGTTAGTTATGCAAAATAGTAAAAATTTAACAATGCTATAACATTAAATGTAATTATATATAATTAAATATAATTATAACTGTATTTTATAATTTCATCATATATAGCCAGTCAGATAGTCTTTTGGATATTTGTCCATCTGTGAAATAAATGTAATTTCAAAGTGAAGTATAGTTCTCTTATATGATGCAAAGGACATTTGGCAGCATTGTCTTAGAACTGCACAGGGCTTTAGAAAAATTAACTTACTCTTATAGCCCAGGGATAATTTTGCCCATCTTTCATGAAAGGCCAAGTATTTATTTTACAACCCATTAAATAATCACTTAAGGAGGTGGTGCTTTGGCTGGGCAAAGGAAAGCTACAAACACAAGGATGTGCAGTGCTGCTTAAAAGAGCTTGTCTTCTAGATAGCTCACCTTGGCTGTATCTTTAAATCATATTTCACATTAAAAAAGCAATACTGAGTGCTTACCTTTCTGTTCTATGCTATGAATAACTGTCCTTCCCTGCTCATCCGCGGCCAGTAGAAATGTGGTTATACACTCGTTTTCCCCCTTCCAAGAGCAGGGAATGGATTTATCCTCTGAATAATCTGCAGAGGGAGCAAAATAAAAAGTACTTTGTCAGATCTAATGAAATTTAACATGTAATAAAGAGACACTGATGGCATCATGCTTGTCACAGCCTTGTCTGTGGATGGTAAAGGATGAAAAACAAAAGCAGAAATACCCTCTGCTAAATGTTATGGCTTTTCTTCCGCCCCAAATTTTGTTTAAGATTTTTCACTCATATTTCCCAAGAACTGATGCAGGTGTTGTCAGTCTGCACTGACCAGCTCATGCAACTTATTCACTTGGAGTATTGTGGCTTTCAATGAATTGGATGTGCTTCCAAGACTCTTAACCACCAGCTGCCTAGGAAATGTAATAATTCCTAGTTACAGGACAAAGTAAACAGTATGTTCTCTTTGGTTTACAGCTATGGTGTCTAGATTATGTTTCAGAAGTAGATACACATACATCAAACAGCAATGGATATTGTTAAAGAGGCTGCCATCTATTTCTTCCAGAGCAGTCCTCTCAGAGACTACTGTTTCCACTGTCGTCACAATAATAAATAAATAACAGAAAGTAATAGGAAATTAATAACAGAAAACTGGTATCTTTGTAATGTGACTCCAAGGGAAGTGGATAAAAATTAACCTGAGATGACAGTCTTCCCCCATTTTTTTCCTCTCCATTTAATGTACACCTGCACATCCAATCAAACCTAATCAATTTTCCCCTCCTAGATGATCCCTAACTGGGAAACCTTTTCTGTTGAGAAAAGTTTATTCAAAGGGAAAACAGAGACACAATGAAAATATCTGTGAGGGACAATATAAAGCAAATAAGAGGACCAAAAATTTATACTAGAGGTTCAGAGCCTAACCATGGCATGGATTTTTACAGAGCAGAAATATCTAACCTTATAACTGTGTACAATAATATCTCTGAGTCTGAACACTTTTTATTGTTTCCATCCAACCTATGATTTAAAGATCACTGCAAATCTGAAGAGATACACTTTTCAGTATGTTTTTAGAAAAACATCATGGTTTTTATTTTTACGTTTAAGAAAAAGAGTACGTTTCACAGACATTTCTTTGAAAATAATTGTCATTCTCCATTATTTCTTGCCCAGTCAAAACTCTTACTGAAATTTTGTGCACAACTGTGCCAAAAATCTTAAGTCCTCAGACTGTTAAATAAGGAGCAACAAAATATAAGATAGGAATTGGACAGCAATGTGGATTTTAAAGAAGCCTGTGGTACATAAAGAGATAAGTGCTTATGTTTTTATTCTTTGTTTTTCTTTTTTCCATATTGTTTACTACCTTAAGGTTCACTCTTATAGAGAACAGTATTAAACACCATAGAAAATATGAAAGTATAAATAGGCAACTACCCTACCCTGTCCTTTTCTCTGCTTTTCAAGGAGAGAGACAGATATCTGGTTGGATTTTAATGTAAACATGCTCTTGATTTGTGATAATCTTGTATTTAACCTGTTGCCTGTCCTTAGTAGTAGAGCAATGTCAAAATGACAGGCAGACAAGTTTGGCTGATTTAACATTTGGTTTTGCTAGAAGAGCCATAAACTGTAGACTGAGTGTACTGAATTAATGGCACTCAGAGCCAGGTCACAATTCCAGTAATACTATGACAAGTTTTGCAATATTTGTTATTTCCCAACTCTTTTGAGCAAGCAGATTCAAAGAATAGCTTTCTAGAAAGACAGAAAGAAAAAGAGAGAAAGGGAGAGAAAAGAAAGAGTAGTTGTTAGCTCTCCTGAAGGCAGAAAAAACCTCTCAGGCATATTCTAAATATCATCCAGAAGGCAGTAACTGCAAATACATTAGTTTTAAATTGTAATTTTTGATTTAATGTCATAATTGGAGACCAAGGGGAGCAAAAATCTGATTATGTGGAAGGATGTAAAAATGAAAGCAAATATGCCAGTTCAACCTATTCAGAATCCAGCCTGTGATCAGTAATTTCATTTCTCTGATGTTTTAGGATTAGAGATGACTAAGAGAGACTATGACATAGATTATTTTCAGTTCATTGGCACAAAAATTTCCCTAGATAGGTAAACTCCTGTAATTTACACCTGTGTAGTTTTCTGTGTTCTGCAGTGAATCATAACATTTGTACTACTTCTGTCTGCAGCCTCATTCCATGAATTTCAATGACGTTTGAAATCACTGGAGTCACACTGGAAGAAGAATTGGGTAATACTGGCAAGCTGGATTGTTGAAGTTCAAAAGACTGTTTCCTAGCAGACACGAAGATAAAAGATACAACAAAACAGTCTGTAAATTTAGAGGGGTTTATGTCCTTTCTTGCCTGCCTTTTGCTCAACAAAATGCCTTTATTTTTTTAAAACAGTTTCCCTCTCACTTAGAGTCAGAAGAGAGACATGCTGATTCAGCAGATTCAGGCCCCAGAATCCACTTTGTTGCTGGGCTGGGAATTTGTCCAATGCAACATTATTTCAGATGGAGAAATTCCATTTCTCCAAGGAAAGTGTAACTGTCCCTGCAGGGCTCGTGGCAGGAGCATCCTGGTGCCTGGTGTCCAGGGTGGTGTCAGGAGACAAGTTTTAGGAATGGTAGCTACTCCTGGGGAGCAGCAAGAGCTCCTTTTACACCCCTCTGGCAAAGAGGACACTAGCAGGATTTATTAGAAGCAGATGAAAATAAATAGTGAAGAGCGATGCCTGCCGCAGAGGAGCCCAGCAAAGGCAGAGCCAGGAAACCCGAAAATGGAAAGCCCTTTTTTTTTTTTTCCCTGCACNTTTTTTTCCCCTGCACGGCTCCAGTCATTGTGTTGCAACATAGCCATGCAAAAGAGAAAGTAAGTCTTTAAAATACTTTCTTTAACCTAGAGCTATTTCTATTTTTTAAAAAAAAAGCCTTGAGCCATTACAGAAGCTGAAATATAAACCAGAAAGTAGCAGTCTAGCATGGCATGAAGTTGCTCAGTAATCTGTCCTAAATATTATGTGACGGTCTAGTTATACTACTTTTAATTTTTGTCTTTGTTTGTTTAGGTAGTACAGTTTTGATTTTCAGATTTATTATTGTTATTTTGAAGATAATTTTTTACCCTCAGGACTTCTTAATGTGGCTGCCTCAATGTCAGAACAAATTCTTTAACCTACTACACAAACATTTAAAAAGGAACAGTTTTCAACGGCTTTTTTGGGCTAGAAAGCGGGGAACGGGGGCAGGCAGAGGTGAGCAGGGCTTCAGCAGGACCAGTTCCCCAGCCCTCATTCCAGCAGTTGCTGTAACTGCTGCAAAGAAATTTTTAAATCTCAAAAAGTAGCTGTCGGTCCCCGTCAGGGAAGCACAGGATATGGGAAAAAGGAAATAATCAGGAACAGGAGATGATGTTGTCATGCTTATATTCCTGTGACCTATGTGCATCTGAACAGAGCCATATAAATGACTGCTTCTGCTCTTGATTAGTATTCATTATATTTGAAAGTAAAATCTCTTATGTATTCCTAGCTACAAATATCTGCCATCTGGCAATAGCAGCCTGAAAAATTTACTTAGAGATACAATGAAAATGCTTATCTGTTTTTGAAGCTTGTAAAGACATTTTTTATAATGAGAAACAAATGCTGATATCTAGAAAGGCAATGCATTATAATACTTCTAATGAAAATACAAAATTAGAATTAGGTTTTTGCCTTTTACAAGGGCAATATTTGTAACTTTTGAGCTCTGGATTATGGATAATTATCTTTCTTGGAAAGATTTACATCACTGCTCTGTATGAGTTTCCAGCAGTTTACAGACACAGACCTTATATGTGCATACAGTATTCTGCATTGTCATCCCAATCCTTACATTTGTGCAATTTAATGCCTCCGATACACCTGTGGTGTGGACATAGCATAAGTATGTCCTATCTGACCTAACAATTACATTTTGCCATGGGATCAGGGCTAGAATTTCTATTTGAATAAATACAGACTGCCTACTGAACAAGCAAGCACCCTGCTCCACAAAAAAGGCAAAGATGTACTATTTCATTTAAATTTATATTTTTTTCTGAGAGTACTATTTTATTCAAGGTTAATTCCTATAGCAGAAATTCTCATTGATGGAGATAGTTCTGAATTACAGAGAGCTCAGCTGAAAGATGTGCTTAGCTTTTACAGCTAGGGTTTATGGGGTCAGGTTTTACATTTGTATGGTAAAAGAAGCCACACTGGAACTCATGCTGCAGGCGTAACAACCTGCGGGTTTTCATCAGTCACTGAATTGCAGGAACTGGTATTTATTAAATTCTGCCCTTTCTTACATTAACTGCTTAGAAAGTAGGCATGATCCAATGAGTTAATTAACGTGGAGGGGTAATACCAGCCCTGATCTGCATTTCCTACTTACCACAGAACCACTGCAGACAGACAGCAATTGCCTTATTAGCCTTAATATAATTCCATGGCAGAAAACCAAAGCTACTTTCAAATACAGAATTACTGAAAGGGGAAGCGATCACTAATCATGCACACACAGAAAAGGAAGACTGAGTATGCAAACCCTTTGTGGTGGTGACAGTTGCATCAACCAATTTGCATTTTTCACTGCATTCTCCCAGTGACTTGTCATCGGAAGCCAAGTGACATTCCACACAGCTCCTGCAGAAAATAATTCAGCAGCTCATCAATCTTTACCTGTCACAAAGCAACAATAGAAAAGCCAATACATATGCATCTGCATTTAAAAAAAAAAAAGCTAAACAAAAGGTTTTGTGCTATGGACAGAGTAGTTTTCAGAAATACTATAGGTATTGCCACAAAAAAAAACCCCATCCAAAATACACTCCCCACTCCCCCACCCCGAATAAAGGTATTACGGATAAGCTCTCTCTTGTCCTCTTGTCTCTCCCAGCTTATTAGCTACCAGACAGAACCCCAGGCAACATTATTCATGTAGGTCTATCAAAGACATGAAGGTACTCACACATAACATTCATTTTCAAAAATAATTATCCTGAACTAAGCTCACACTACATACCAGCCAAAGAAATGCCTATCAGATGAACAATATCTGAGATCAACTTCAGAGAGATCAAGCTGGGGCACCTAATATAAGTCTTCCTTTGTTGAAAATCTATTGAATAATGGATGAAAACACTATTCAGGTGTCTCTACAGGTGTCTCTTGAATGCAATTACTTGTCTCAGGAATTACTTAGATTGCCAATTATACTAATGCAATTTATTGGAAAATTATTTGCTTATTTAATGGTGAAATGACAAAAACGTTATTTAAAAAAAACAGAATCCTTTAAAGCAATTCCTTTAGAAGTCTCTGAAAAAATCTTTGCAGAAATGCAGTGAGGATTTCAATAAATCCATCATTCATGGAAAAAGGAAACAACAAGCACAATTCATAAACAACAAAAATTAATGCAGAACATCTCTTACTGATTCTCTGCAAATAGCTTCAGCCAGATTAAGGGGCTGAGCCACTGAGAGGCAGGCAAAGAGAAGAGAGAAGCAACAAAACATCCAAACCACCCCCTCTGGCCATCTCCTATTGCATTTAGCTACATATATCCATGAGAACATACTGAGGCTGCTGAGATTATCTTCATGGGATGGAGATGACCTTACCACCCACTCTGGAGATGTGTAGAGTAAAAGAAAGCAGGTAATGGGATAGCCTCTATCTCATGGAGACAAATTGAATGTTATTGTTGGTTTTGTCATACTTGCCATGTTTCTCATACTACCACTCTTTTTCTCAGCTGCCCAGCCATTCATCTCCATTGCCTCTGACCTGGCCCTTCAGCTCTCTTGGTTACCTTATCCAGGTATTCTCATTGTTCTCTCTCTTTTGACTTTCCCTGTCCTGTGTATCAGCAGGGGAAGTGACTGCAAGAGAGAGAAAAGATCTAACGCTGTGTACAATATATATGCTTAAATAGGCTAATGTGATGCCCACTGTAACTTTATATTTGTTATTCTCTGCCAAACTAGGCAGAGTAAAGCAACAGCATTGTCCCCTATGTTTAGAGCAGTTGCATGCAGAAATTATCTTTCCTTAAAGCTTTGAACAAACATAAATGGCACACCACAGGATAGCTTTTCATCTCATATATAGTGTAGACTGCAATGACAGGCATGGAAATGCAATGTTGGAGAGCTGGTATGGAAGAGAAATAGGCTTTAACTCTAAATAAGTAGACACAACATTTTGATTAGTTTTACAGCCAGGGACAGCAGTGAGAGTGTGATGTTTTACTTGTGCTGCTTGAAAGTGATGAAATTGTTTTTCATAAAGTTCTTTCGTACAGAAGCAATGCAGATAAACTGTTGATGTATGAGGTATGACTACTCCTCTCAAAGGACAAAGAAGCTCTGGGGTTCTAGTCTGTAAATCCAATTTACAGTAGAGGCTGTAAGGACACTGCAGAGACAGTATAGGAAATAGATACTTAGGTGATACAAACATCAGAGACATAAAATCAGCACATTACCGCCTGGAACTGCAAGGGTCACCGCAGAGGGGGCATTTTTCACACATCTGTCCTGAAGCCCCTGGATAGGTGCAAGAGCATGACCCACAGATGCATTCACCTCTCCCACTGCACAGCGTTCCATCCTCAGCAATGCAGGGGCTGGTATCAGTTGTGCAATTGCAGTATTCACCAGTCCATCCACTGTGGCACACACATTCCCCACAATCACAGTCACCATTGCCTGGAAAAACATTTATTATACTTTAAATCAGTCTCTTCATAAGAATCTGAATGATGACCTTTAAAATCATTCTCGTTAACAGCATATATTTCTTCCCTCTCTGACTCTTCTCACTCTCAAATATCTTTCTTCCTCCCTCAGTATTTTCAGTCAGAGGACTCAAAACTGTGGTGGTAGCTGGTATGCTCCAGTAAAGCCATGCCAACTTAGACTAACTATAGAGTGGATAAACGTGTCTCAGTTTTGAATTTGAAAATAGGGTTAATTTTTTTTCTTGTGCTAAGCTAAAGATCATTCAGTTACACTTCATACAGCATTAATTGCTACTGAATATATTGATGAAAAATAGATTCACAAGCTTATAGGAAGGAGTAAGACAATGAAAATGCAGACACTAAAAAGGGGACTATCAAGGGACCGTACCTCCACACTGGAGCCCTCTGTGTCTCACACACGAGAAGTCGTCGCATTCACAGAGTGGACCATACACATTTCCGTACAGAGATGCGTGGCAGACACACTGCCCACAGTAGCAGTCACCTCTCCCACTGCAGGAGCTCTGCTCTGCTGAGCTCTTACAGGAACTGGGGCTGAGGGTGCCCTCACTGCATTCGCAGTGTGGCCCCACATACCCTGGGTTGCAGATGCACACTCCGCACTCAAACAATCCTTTCCCTTTGTTGCATTTTGGGCTGTTCATCTCAGCCTTTGCTTTGCAGTTACAGCTGCACTGGGGATGGATTTCCATTTCCAGCATCTCACTGAGCCCCACTGGTTTCATCACAATACGCCTTCTGCCTTTCTCACAAGAGGAGAGACTTACAGTCACATTGAAAGAGACCTGGAAGAGAAAATTGTGCCTGTTCAGAGCTGCAGGTCTGCAGAATACTTTAGGGGCACACACAGGGGACAGAACAAAAGGGTCATAGATACCACCTGCTTTTTTGTAACTCATTTGGAGGAAGATTACTTAGTAAAGAGCAAATGCTCTAGCTTGGTGTCCTAATTTCTCTGGAATTCCTGTCTTTTGCGAATTTGTTCTTCACTTACTGTATCTCCCACTTTCACATGAGAGCATTTCCTCTGATGCGGAAAAAGGGTCCCGTTGTTGCAGATGGCTGTGAAAGAGAGATTGAGCCCTTCTGTCTCTCCCAGAACCTCCAGCTCCACCTCGGACCTCAGCTCCTTAAAGGAAAATTACATGAGATGAATGGAGCAATAATACTGCCAAGCGCTGCTAATGCTCCATGTTTGTGTAATGTGGATTGTAACTTATTCCGACCTACATTGGAGTAAATTTGTGGGTTTAGTGTTTTTTTACAGACTTTTCTATTGAAAGAAAAATGGAGAATGAGCAAAACAAAGAAAGTGTCTGCAGAACTGGCTTTCAGTGGAAAGCAATGGTGATATCAGTTTAATATCCGCTCTGTGGGGCTTATTTCCTGCCCTTGCAGGAGAATGAATTCAGTGTTTTATTAAATCATCTTTCATTGCTAAGTGCTCAACTGACTGACACAGATTTTCCTTTGGCCTGGTCTTACCAAGGAACGGATATGTGCACCTGATTGCATTGCAAGAACTGGGCTATTCCTGATTAGCCAGCCTATGCCAATATTGCTCCCTGTTTATATCTGCTGGTACAATCAAACTTCACAACGTCTCTCACAGCAGTGCAGGCTCTGAGATCAGTTTTACCTCAGTGCAGGGCTTCCTTGACTGAGCTCAGTGTTTCCAGAGCCAGAGATGAATCCTATGGTGAGCTCCCACAGCCAGGGGGCTTACTCCATTTCTTTCTTCTCTTGATGGAAATTCCTGCCTCAGGAATTGTATTCGACAACGTACTCATTCCTTAAATTGATTTGTTCAATTAGACTTTCAGTTCTTAAGTGAAAAATCTTCCTTAATTCTCTCACACCCAGGTTTTTTTATACTTAACTCTTTAAAATATTTTATAGCAACTTTGCTTACACAACTTAGTCTTAATCCAAAACTTATAACAGACCATGGGGAAATTCCCTATGATTTCATTGGACTGTGGATCCAGTAAATAGAATTTTTTTAAAAAATACCTTAACAATAGCAGAGAAAAAAAAAGGCTTTGTGTTCTTGTGACCTCAGTTGCTTTACAAAATACCGAGCATGAGGAGCCCGCTGACCTTACTTCAGTGAGTCATTCTAGTGAAGACATCAGGATGACTCACAGGAATAAAGGTCTACTGGGGTAAAACAAACTAAAAGTAGAATAGGTATAAACCTGCATGGCCAACAACTTTGTACATGCCCTGGGTTCCCTGGAAATGTGTCTTAGGGTTGTGTTTGGTGGTGGGGTTTTTTGGTTTGTTTTTTTTTAACATCTTCTCATTTGAAAAACCTTGTCAGTAACCAAAGCACTTTAATAAACAGCAACACGTCATGCAAGGCTCATTCATGTGATTCCCGCAGCTCTTCCCAGCACAAAACCAGAGCAATAAAACTGTGCACTGGGCACCAGGTTGGTAACTTTGGTAGCCCTGGGCATGTCCAGTTTTCCCTTCATATTTTTTTTAAGAATTAGGTGCTTATGTTACTATTCAAACAATGCAGAGATTCTTAGAAAATTATTTGTTTGCAATAACTGGATTCTCAAAAAATACCAAATATAGCCATGAATATTGGTACATGCTAATGTTGGAAATACCACCAAACAGACCTACTTCTGCAAAACTACGAGTCTCAAACAGAGCGCAACCAGGAGAGAAAATTAAATGCTGCTGAGCATCAAGTTTTAATGCTTTGAATCCTGGTGCCATTATGAATATCCCTTGCTGTTGTAAGAGTCAAAATACACACAGTACACCACTGAAAATGAATGCTTAAACAGTGAGAAACCCTGCTTCTTACATCTTAATATATGTGAAGATTTCTAATGGTGTTTTAAATCTACAAAGCTGCCTGGCCATAGTCAGGACAAGCAGCACACAGTTTAGTAAGCTTCAAGTCATTCACAGAGAAATATCTGCATTTTTTAAAAATTTCTGAACAAAACAATAGGCAAAGTGGTGTTACAAAATTTTGCCTTTGTGTTACCCATCTCATTTTAATGTATTATTTCTTTGGTCTTGTTTTCCTGTAAGTGAAAAGGGGGCCAAACAATGAAGAAACAAACAATCAAAAAAACAGAATGGAGTTTTTCTGGAATTTTAGAATCCTGGAATAATTTTAATCAAACAGCTTTGCATCTGTGACAATGCAATTTAGCCCACAGCTCTGCAATAGAAAGTTATATAGAATTCGATGTTAAACACAGCAGGTAGAAATGTGCTTACAGAAGAAAATGAATCCTGTTCTTACAGAAGAAAATGAATCCTACTTAGAAATAACACAAGAACTGCTTATAGTAAGTATTTTGGCAGCTCAGATTTTCTTAACTTGCTTACTTCCTCTCTGAATCTCTTAGATAGCAACATGCGGTGAATGGTATTAGCAAACCTTGTGTTTGCACAGCAAGTAAAGACTGGAAAGTGCTTTAAAAATGTTAAAAGATTTAGCCTAGCTCTACTCTTAAGGGGAAAAATATTTATTTGTTGTGGGTAGAGAAACAGAGACAACAGGCATTGAATTACACTGCTGAGAGTATTATGAGAGAGTTGTGACAAAAATGGAATTAGATCTTCTGTTTTTCATGAGATTTGTTTAAACCTCATTTTCCCCTTGCCAGTCCAAAAAAAAATTCAGACGTCTTCACATGTCAAATAAGGTGGGTTTCAGTGTTGCCTGCTTGGAAGATTTTCCATGGTGAAGCGCTAAGACTGTTAACCTTTAAGGTTACATATAATAAAATGAGCTCTGGGGAATTTTGAGCATGACATGTTGCTACTTGTACACTTTGTACATCTTGAAATGTACGTGGGATTTTAAGAACGTATGAGCAACTCTGGCTCATAGTCCAGACATGCTGCACTGAATGAGGACATGACAAGTTATGACACAGGGGCAAGAGCCCTGTTCCTGCAGCCACCTTCCTGCTGTTATGGGAGGGGCTCAGAGCCCCTCCAAACCTTGCCCACAGCACAGCTGAGCCCAGGACCAGCTGAGAACTCAGAAGCTGTGCTGAGGTGACCACTGACAGCTCTGGGAGATGATCTTCTCAAAGCACACAGCAGCTAAAAAAGCCAACAATGTCCTGGGCATCACCAGCAAAGATGCTGAGAGCAAGACAAAGAGTATTATTTTGCTTCTGTATTAGCCTTAGTGTGCTCTCTCAGCGTGCTGCAAGCTCTTCTGGTCTCCACGCCTAAGGAGGGATTCATTGGTGTCGGAGATCTTACAGAGAAGATCCACTAAAATCACTAAAGAGTTGGCAGTTTAAGAGATACTCAAAAAGCTGAGATTGTCCAATTTAAAGAGAAGTTTGAAGGAGTGGAGGGTGTCTCAGAGATAAAATATTATGAAAACAAGAAGATAAGGTGAATGTAGAGCTGTTATTGACCAAACCCTGAACTAAGGTTCACTCAATGAAACTTTAAAGCTTGAGTAGTTTAAAATGGAAAAAAAAATGTATCTTGACACAGTACTGAAATTCTTTTTGCCATAGAAGGCAATGGAGAGCAAAAATATCAGCAGGTTCAAAAAAAGAGATTAGAAAAGAAAATTGTGGGCAATAGGTAATACTAAGGGGAAGAGACAAGGATGCACTCTCCACCTTTCCAGTGTTCCAGTAAGGCAGAAGGTGCTGTGACACTGCAATTAGAGGAAGAACCATTCTGCACTTAGCACAATATTATAGCTAAGGCTGCAGGACACAGCACGGGAACAATTATTTTATGCTTTTCCCTTATTCACTGGGCAATGAAATGGTGTTGCAGCTGTTAAATGCAGGAACCTCTGTCTATATGTCAGAGTACCAGCCTCAATGAATCCTGATTGGAATCAGATGTGCATAACAACAGGCTGGGCTCCAGAAGTGAAATCTTGCTGCCACTGGATGTTTAGCAATAACTTTACTTCATATTTATTACAATGTGTAGATTCCCAAGATTAACCTTAAAGTTCTTAGCTTATTTAATTTTCCACACAATAGAGAATCTTCTGGGATTTTTTATTTCATTAAAAAATAATCATAACTCACCAGTTGTATTGCTTTTATAGGAGTTGTAAGAATTTGGTTTGCCTTCCTACCGTCATGGTCCAAATAATTTTGAGCATAATGATTGTCATCTCATTCAGGTAGTAGGAGGAAGAGCAGAAAAAAAGATAAGGAAAGAAACAGAAGCTCTTCGCAAAAATTTATTTGGCATTGTAGCCAAGTAGTAGAGCAGTTTTTTTAATAAAAAGGTGCTGAGATGGAAGAGAGAAATTTATGGTGTTATCAACATATATGTAAATTAACATTTCTGTGTAGAAACATGTAAAAATGTCTAAAAACATTCCCTGATAGAAGAGAATTAGACAACCAGGATGCGTTTTACAAACAAAGCTCTGAAGTGCAGCTCTGTGTTTATGTTCCTGTCATCTTTACTGTATTTCTTGGTATTATTCAAAAAGCCTGTTTCATCTCCTGTATTCCATATTTTAAAAACCTCAGAACAGCCTCACAGGGGCAGCATCAAATTGCTAAAGCCAAGAAGATCACTCAGCACAGGACAGTGCTTTTTTTCACCAGATATTCCTGCAGAACGATTGTGCATCTGCTCTGGTGACAGATACAGATGGGAAGAGAGTTGAGTCTTTGCTGAGCTATTGAACTAGTGGTCATGAATACCTGTACTAAAGAAAGCTTAAGAGTAGATGTGAGGTACAGGACTATTTTAAAAAGCAAGATAGATGACACACTGATGTCATCTTAGCATTCCAGCAGAACCAAGGAATGAGAGAAGATTATAGGAATTTTTTTTCTGTGCTTACTTAATCCTCCTTTTCCTGTTAGGTCAGTGTCTAAGAATGAAAAATTACGTTCTTGTAATCAGTGTGGAAAACAAATCAAAGACAATTATTTTTACAAAACTGCAATCTAATTTAGAAAATGTGGACATGGAGGAAGAAAACACCTTACTTGATATGCAGCAATGATCAACTGGAGAATATTTCCAGAATCCTTCTGTAGTCGTCCAACAGTAGCTCCAGGAATAAGCTTTGCATAGTTCTGAAAATAGTAGGTTTTTTTTAAAAAAAGAAAAGCATAACAAAATCAGGTTACAAGGTTGGTATCAAGGTGCTGCCATCTGGAAAAGATCAAAATTTATCGGAGCCACTCAAAACACAGAGTAGTGACATTTTCAAGAATCCTTGCAGATTCAACAACACACATTCTGATAGAAAGTCCTTAGAGAAGTGCTGGTTTCACTGGAAATTAATGGTACTTACATTGCTAAATCACCTCTGAGTGCCTGGAAATTTGAAACCATAGTATTTTTCAGATGTAGTTTTTCAAGTTTAGAATGAATTCTATCAACAGCTGCATTTTCTCTAATAAAAATAACCAAAGCCAGAATCAGCTGCTCTACTGTTGCTGTACTATTTGGGAGTCTTGGACTCATTATTCAATAACAGCCGTCACTTTTTAATCCTTGCAAGCAGCTGAGCACCTTGTATTGTGGTTCGTGAGGACACAGAAGTTACGAGGTTTAAACTAAGGGCTGCAAGAACTGTGAAGAAAGGCCCTTAAAAAACTTCTGCTGGTTTATGATCAGTGTAACAACTCACACGTGTCCCAGTGGTCTATGGCGATGCTTGACTGGATGTTGATTTTGTTAATAATATAGGGCCAGTTAATAATTGATTTCAGTGATAAGTTTTCTTTTCTTTTTGCATTAAATTGCATTGCGACTCTAACGTGACATCTCGCAGCTAGATTTTTAATATGCTTTATTAAAATTTATCTTGCCTGGTTGTTAACTGCGTGAATTCCTGCTTGTGCGCATGCCTTTGAAAAAGAATGTTTATCATTAAAAATACATATTGTAACATTCCTTTTCCTTTACAATTAATCATATCAATACTATTATTTTAATTTTAAAAGTTCCAGAGAACTATTAATAAGCATGGATAATTTGATACCCTTACATCCCTCTTATACTTTACATCTCCAAAAGCCCTGGGACTACTTTATATATTATGTATGGAATACTTATCATTCATTGGATTTCTGAAGTGCTATTGTAAATCAGTAGGATTAACTGCATTTTATGTTACAGCTGGTGACTTTGCATTCCTGACTCCTCCTGTGACTAGTGCTCTCTTTCAAAGATTCCTGTAATATTGAAACTCGGCGTTTTGTATGCGGGGAACTTTTGGGAGATAATTAGAAGAAAAGACGATAAAACTGGAATTTGAAGTATAGCACCCTTTAATCTGTGGCACACAAAACAAACAGCAGGGATATACTGTTCTGAAGACTTTTTATCTTTCCTCTTTGAACAAAAATGTTGTGCATGGTGATAAAAGGATGACATTGCAAGCCCAATCTAAGCATATATCTCCAGTCCATTGGATAAACCCTGCATTTTAACACATATTTCTGTTTAACCATTAACAAGGTGAGGTAGAATAATGTGTTTCGAGTACTCTGTCATAAAACTCTCCAGAGGATGTAATGGAATTTAGCCTTTCAGCAAATATTCATTAAAAGATGAACTGTCTTTTTATAGAGATACTCTGATTCATACTAGTGATATCTGATAATTATGTATTTGAGTTTAGTGGGCTTATGTCTAACTTTCAGAAATGTGACAGAAGAATTTTCATCATAAATAGACTCTCATGCCCAATTTTTAAGAATCATTTGAAATTCTGTACAAATGCGGAGACTGGAGTATTTCTAGTTCAATTTTTCAGCAATGCAATCTGAAAAACACAATTTTCAAGCTATAGTCTCCTGTGATGTAAAAAGAGATAATTTTTCCAAAAAAAAAAAAAAAAGAGCAATTTCTGTTCAGAAGAAGTGCTACTTAGCCAGGACTAAAGAGGGAATCTTATTTCTCATCTATGTTTTAATAAATTTTTAAACAGTTCTGCTTGAAAAACAATAGTATCAACAATAATGACAACTACTTCATGAGACCTTAAGGACGGGTGCTTTCTTTTAGATTGAAATAATATTTACACAGTTTGACCAAATATCATTATTATTGTAATATTTATGGCTGGTTTTAAGATAACAGCTTTTACAGAATAAGAACATTCCCTGCTGCTTTGATAAGAGTCAGCTGAGACTAATGATGCAAAAAGTTAGACATATATGAATATATTTTAAAAAGACCTTTTCTTTCAGGCAAAAAAAAAATCATCTTTTTAATAAGTAATCTCAAATTATCAGGGCTCAGCATAAGAAACTTCCTCCTCTCTCTTATATTTAAGTTTGAGTGGCCTTACGAATGTTTACACCTGGCTGCTTTTAAAGTTCTTGTGGTCAGGGAGGACTTCACACCTAAACCTTACCCTTGTTTTAAATTGCTGAGCAATAGCTCTTTGGTTGTATGGAAGGACTGAAAACTAAAACTGGCTTTGTTACAAAAAGACATATTCTGCTTGTGCAATCCTTGATACTTGTGTATCAGGTAATAATAAATATATGTGTGAGTGAATTACCAGAAAATTCAGCTGAAAAGTATCAAGAATATCAAATTACTGAATTATTTTGGGCAAACATGTTGGGCATTTTAAAGGGTTAAAAATACAAAATATAAATTTGACACACTGACCATTGCACTTAAGACTAATGGGTTATATCAAGTCTATTTAAAGAGGTGCTTTTTAAGTCCTCACAGTCGTTTTGATGTATATTTATGCCTAAAAACTGAATTATAAATAGAAATGGTCATTTTGGGCGTTTTATATAATTAGATGCTGACTTCAAGTAGATTTGAGATGAGATATTTGAGGACAGGCTTTCCACCTCAAAGAATAATTAAGTTGTGGGGTTGTTGAGGGAATTGCAGCATCTCTATCACTGAGGCTTTGAAGAAGTAGTGAAACACCAAGATGAGTAATTTAATAGTAGAGCCCAAGTGCCAGTTTAGGGACCTGTCCCAGCTCTTCCAGGCTACCTGAGCTGGCCTTAACATAAGGATATCCCTCATTGTCTTGCTTTGTTCTTTTTACATTCTTAAACATGGACACCTAGTTATTTACAGTGATAACTACAATTTGAATTGCATAGTTGAAAACATGACACTATGGTCCTGTTTGCAGGTCCTACAAATACCCTTGAAAGTGTGGAAAAAATGTAGTCAGATATATATTATTTTTGTATTTGCTTTGACTGATTTTCTACATCATCTACAGGACAGAAAGGAGCTACCCAAATAAGATAAATGTATGTTTCAGAATATATTCTTGTCTTATAAAAGTAAGAACATGCTCAGCTGTCCTTAACTAGCTTTATAGAATACAAAATGCTGATCATAATGATTACACTGAACAGTTTAGCAATGCTTGGCTTGACAATCCTTCACTGAAAAAAATAGTACAATTCAACATGAAATCCAATTTAGAAGTTACCTAAAAACATAAAAATCAATGCATGAAGAAGCACTTCCTAAGAGCCTTTCTCTGACATATAATTTCTTAGCTATTTTTATTACATAAATGTCTTAGAGAATTCCATCCTTAATACTAGAATTACCATATCAGTTGTGGAAAATGGTGAACCTTTGAACAAATACTGGAGAACTGACCATTTTAGCTTGCTCACCTCATATATGTGAACTTGCTCATTCGTTACAGCAAAAATTAATAAAATGTTGTTTTGTACAAGTTTGTCAATTAATTGTCCAATTGTAGGATACTCCTGCAAATAAACAGAAGAGAGATATATCAATGTGTTTTTCATGTGCATCGAGTTGCTAATTATCTCCTATGAAACACACGTTCAAATGATCATAATTAATACTGTATTGTCTGTATAGTATGCACTATAATTAGGTACTACATGTGTACAAAATAAAAGACAGTATATATAATATCCTTGCCTTGTTTTTAAAGGAAACTCCTCTGAGAAAAGTACAGTTCAAGGAAGGTCCCAGTCCCTTTATACTGGGATACTTGGCTCAGTAACGTCTGTGAGATATAATGTAATCCAAAGAATAACACTGTGCCAGACCACAGTGTATTTGTCCTACACTGAACACTGTGGTGTATACATTCAGTATTTTTGAACACTAAACCTTGAGCTGATTAAATCTCCTACATGAACAGTGCCCTACAAATTCCTGAACTCCTCCTGAATTCACACCCCTGCAGGGAACACGATTAATGCAGAATCTCCCTTCCATGCAGAAGGAAATACTAGTGAGTCCTGTTCCATGTGTTTTCTAGGTCAGCAGGAATAAGATTTGTGCTTCTTTTTCCTAGCCACAATCTATCATAATTCCACACAAATACATTGTTCTATTTTTACTAAAATGTGCAATTACAAATAAAATACATGACAGTAAATATCTGCGTTACCAACTCTTACACATCTCAGTGATGAAGGTATAATATCATTTATTTTCTAAGCTGTTCATGTTAGTCTTTAAATTTCCACAATGTGAGAATTGTACAAAATTCATAGTAAATTACCAGAATGGTTGACATGGAGTATTCATTGTTGTTGTCCAAGTGACAGTTCCCATCATTAGGAATTACAATCCCTGCCAGTTTACTGTCCATCCCAAAATGAGAATCAGCATCACTCACAAATACCAGCAAATGTAGAGAATCATTCCTCCATCCAATTTTTTCCTGTCATTTAGAAGACATCAGTTTAGTAGGCTGTATTACATTGCAATACAGAAAAGCAGCAAAATATTTGAACAACAGCATCTCAAAATAAATTAAGGGAATCATTCTAAAAGAAGTGTCAAAACATGACAACATCTCTTTTAAGAGACGATGTTCATTCCTTTGTCTTTGGCTAACATTTTGTCTTCCTAATTTTAATGTTTAATAACATGGGCTGGCCATGTTCATGTCAATCTGCTTACTACTCGAAAGAAAGTAAAAATAATTAAACAAAAAACTATCAAGAAAATAGACCAAGTTATTATATAGTTAATATTTTTTTATCCCACGCAATTAAAAAGAAACACTTAAATATTGCAATACACACATTTAACTTGATACAACCAAAAGTATTTTCACACAAACCTAATGAGGCTTAAGATTAAAAAATCTTGAAAAATAATGATCTGCTGCTTTGAAGTATAGCTGTATAATACTAGAAGTGGTAATATACAGAATAATTAATATTATACCTAGAAATTTCAATTACCTTGCAAACAGCTGCCTGCATAATTGCATCAAATCCTCCCTCTGGAGTGTCTATATTAGCCGAAATTCGCTGTTGTTTCACAATTTCATTGAATTTTTCAGCATCATTTGTTAGTGGCAAAACATGTTTGTATCCAAAGGTGGGTAAGCACTCGTACGGTACGCTTCTACAAGGTAAGTGACATGGGTAACACTGAAAAATCACTACAATGGCTACTTCACAAGACTGTCTGGATTAGGTTTTGGTCATGTATGTCTGTATTCAAGATAAATCTAGTGAAAAACCTAAGAGAATCATAGAGCATCCTGTGACATGGGCAATGTAAACAGATCACACAAAGCCTGGGAAATTTTTCTTTAGAGCAAAGTAATTCAGCCACTTAACAACATCCAGTCTTTGCTGTGCCTTGTTTTCATACCCAGAAATGCATTAGGATCTATAGTTCCTTAATGATATTCCGAGAGTACCACCAAGCCACTGCAGTCCTGCTTCAGGCTGCAGAGCACAGCTACTCATCCACACAGGTCAGGAGAGGGCTGCGGCAGCCTGGGTTCGGGGCTTACTGCTAGACTTCTTTAAGAAAGAAATGTCAGGAAAACAACATTTATGGGTAAAGGAAACTGCTGTCCTGTGTTGCATTTGATTTTCACCTGCTTAGTATAGAACTGCCATAAAATTCTTATGTAGATGTATATTCTAGCCAATCAAAGAAAAACACATAATTATTCCCCATAGCTGTTTGCTGTCCTGTAAAGCGCATTTGTAACTAGCAGCAAAAGCTAAAAAGCAGAATCGCTTCCAGATTCCTCTCTCCAAATGGCATAAGACTCAACAGAATAAGGATAAGAATGCAAAACTAAAAAACCCAAATCTTGTTTCCCTAACTGACTCAGTCACCTTTGGAAGAGGGCAGAGGTTCCATTGAAACTGCTGAATTTCATTTCATCCTGAGTATTTAATGTTATGACTTCACATTGGCATGCAGAGGTAGATATTTTCCCTGCCTACCTGCAAGGGTTGTTTATTTCTTCAGCTGTAGTTTTGATAAATGGTGAAACTGGTTTTTCAACAAAAGATCCAAATCCCAGTCTGAAGTTGCTTGTCAGTTTTGACATTTCTTTGGAAAGAGTTGAACCCAGCTCTTTGATTGTGTTCAGATCATCATCCATGGAGGCTGAAAGATCCATGAGGTAATAGAGATCAATTGGATAATCTTCAGTTTGGCGAACTTTGATCTGTATTGTTTCTTCATGTCCTATGAGGGTTATGGGAAAGTGGATACATATCAGCACTTCCAAAATAGAAGTTATGAGGAACACTGTATTGTTCATGAACTTATATGTATGGTGGAGTAGGTTTGAAAAAATAAAAACAGTTCTACTGTTTTTTTCTAAACTGTTCTTCAGTAAAGCTGTAACCATAGATTTATACCTGGTTGCTGTAACTTAAAAATGTGAGAACATCACTTTGCCACTATGCAGCTTTAGAAATTTTAGATATGAAGCAAGTTAAAACTAAAGGTAGCACTTTTGGGACATACCATGTACTTTAGAAACTTAAAGAAAACCTGAGTATGTGCACAGGTCTCATCCTCATTTCCAACACTATGATATGACCTAACAGGGCATCTCTTACATTTCTTTATTCCAAATTTTCTCCAGAAAAAAATCAAACCTCAAGGACCCCAAATTAGGTCTGGTGTGTTTCCATAAATGTCACTGGTACCTTGTAAATCCTCTATGCAAGGTTTAATGCTGCCTCTGAGGCAGCCTGTTTGCCAGATCTGCGGGGAAGTGGCACAGGAGCAGGGCTGGAGAAGTTGGGGTCAGCTTCCACTCTGTCACTGCCACCTCAATGGCAAATGAATAGAAGAACTAAAAAAAAAATACATATTCCTACATTTGTGAAGTACCCAGCACTTCTGAAAGTATCGAACTCAGTCAAATCTAGCTTTCATCTGATGAGTTAAGTAATAATTTTGAATTCAACACAGGTTTTTTACCCTATTAAAATTTTTTTCTAAGAAGCTTGAGCAGATCACATTGGCTAGAAAAAAAAAATACCCCACAACTATGAATTGAATGAATTACCTGGTCGTAGCCTGAGAGTTAATTTTTGAGGAGAAATCTGTGTGACATCAGAATTATTCTTCTGGGCTGTTACAGTTAAGGGCTTGTTGCTGTGAATTTCTAATTCTGAAATGGGAAATTCAATCAAATTCAACTGGCATCCTTTTGACAAAAGGTTTTCCAGGGTATCACACCTCCCATGAATTCCAGCTGAGTCTGTGTAATTCTAAAGCAAACAGGAGAAGGAATGGATGAGTTAAATGTATTTACTGAGTAGCCACTGGCACCTGGCTGACAAAAGGTCAATCCAAGGCAGGGAACAGAAACAAAGGTGCAAGTTAGTGCAAACTAATGCAAAAAGGGATCTAGATAGCACAGAAATCTAAATTTGCCCTTCATGGATCATGTCACACAGGTGCATAATTAATGTAACTTACACCGATGTGGAATTCTGGGAGAAAATGCTCTATTGTTGGGGAAAGGGAATTGTGCCACTCACTGCATTTGGCTTCCTGCAGTACTGGGAACAATAACACAAAGATCCTGTGAGCTCCCAATTTTTCTGTTATAGGATTATGCCACAAGGTCATCAGCCTTTCCTAGACAGTTTTGAACAGCTGACAGAACACGCTTTAACAGCAGAAGAGATCTCACAGATAATAAACACCTACAAATTTTGTGACAAACTGGTGGTGGGGTGCCCAGTGTTCACTGTTTTATTCTGACCTACTCTTTCTCCTCAACACTCATTTAACATGTTCACTGAAGCAAGTACCAAGTCCTTGTTACTCTGTCTGGTGCCCAGCAAGCACCGCAGCCTCCCTCCTTCACTCCCCAGTGCATTTCCCAGCATGCCCGCATCTACCTGGTTAGTAGTTGGCCCAGCATCCCAGTTGACCTTCTCCCACTGGGAGGAAATCACAAGCCTATCAATATCAGTTGGATAGCTTGCAGTTCATTTTTGTTAGTACTTTCAAAGTCCTTGATACGCATTCCTTCCCACAACAATGCTGCAGGGTAGGTATTGCCCCCACATAAGTGGGTGAAGTTAATGGTTAGTTTTACAAAGAGGCTTTTGTACCTTATTACCAATTCCTAGAGCTATGTCTAAAATTTAGGTCCTCAAAATCAGTCAGCACCCTGCTGAAGAGGAAACTGCTCTGGCCTGCAAGACCTTTTGACCAAAACCTGGCCAGTGCCCAGTAGAACAGACACTGAAATGTTCAACTCGTGGCTGAGTCATGGGCCCGAGCCACGGCACCGTTCCTGGGTTTCAGTAAGGAACCTGGGGTTCAGCCGTTAAGCCACAAAAACTGTCTGAATTTGCTCACTAAAAAGCTTTCCATCCAAAGCAGAACAAACTTATTTAAACCCATTAATACCATAACTGGGACCCTTCTTTCCACCAAAAAGTCACCCATCATGTCTGGAAATTATCAAGGACTTTTTATGTTTTGGTGGAAGCAATGAACCTTGTGCACCTCGTACACTGTTGTGTTTTATTATTCCTCACACAAATCCTGATGCCTTTGCTCAGGCAAAAATCTTGCCAACTGCTTCCTGAATACAGTGCACACAGAAATCAGGTACCATTATAAAACTTTCACAGGGAGATCCGTATCACCTCCTTTAGCTACTTCCTTTGAGCTTCTGGCTTTTCAAAACATGTGTGAAGAGGCAAACATATTTCATGTAGAATTACAAAGTGCATTTTTATCCTACAGAAGCAGTGGTTTCTTTGGAAGCAATTGTGTTTACTATGATACTAGAGCTCCTATATCTTTTGCACTCTTGATCTTCTCTAGCAAATAAATGAATGAGTCTATGAACAAAGAAAAAAATCATGTTTACTACTCTGAAACATTCAATAGTTAACACAGTTGAGGTTTTTTTTTTTTAATCAATAACTTCTTTCTTTTTTTTTCTGAAAATACAAGGCAGTAGCCAAAATTCCATGGTCAAATTTCATTTCAAGAAATTCCTGGTTTAGTTATTAAATACAAACATAAAAACTACTGCAAACACACTAATGTGGGTGGGAGCTTTCTCATGGTAACATGTTTTGCAAACTGCAATATTATTTTTAGAAAAAAAATTTTAAAAAACTGTGCTGTTTGGTCTTTGTCAACTATTTCATAAAGCAGTACATTATTCCTGTCCTAGATATCATTTTGCTATTGAAAAATGCAATACTTTTAACAGCAAAGATGTAAATCAGAAACTGTAATGAAAATTACTTATTTTATTTTTCTATTATTTCTGGAAATTTTTAAATTGTGATAGCTGACTATCTTACTAACACTAACTCACTAAGACCTAGAATATTTACTGCGAAGTAGGAGATATTTTTTAGCATCATTTACAGGTGGAAGATTTAAAAGTAGAGATGTTAAGTGACTTGCCCAGTGTTACACAGAAAACCTGCAGCAGATGCATAGGAAACAAATACTTTTATTGTTTTTTTAAGCCAAATGTTTTATCCAAAACACCCACGCCTGTATAATGCTAATCATAAAACTGACACTATCATCATACTTACAATTGACCACAGATTAATCATTTGTATACACAAAGTGACTGGAGCACCTTCTGTTTACGCTGTCTGGTTTGATGTGTAAGATGTGGTCTGGTCTCTGACTTGACATCTGGTGCTTCATCTTCAGCACTGTGGGTGAGTCAGCCCTGAGGCTGGTGACCCTTTAACAGCACTTTCATTTCTACCTTAGATGAGGAGGGGTTGTTTTGTTTTGTTTAAAAAAACCCACAGACATGCAAAACAATGAATAATGGACCATGAAGTGTAGATTGAATTCCACTTTTGATTCCCAGAAAGTCTTCCCTGAGCGCTGCATACATTACAAACCCATGGGCTGACCCAATTAAGTCAATATTTCATCACTCAGAGCTGCTACAAACACTTCAAGCCTTTGAAATTTTTTTTATATAATTTACTCTACCTCTTGAAAACACCAAGCGCACTGTGGTCCGGAAAGCAAACAATCTTCACAAGTCACTGCACTTTCCTGAGAACAGGTCCCTAAATTTAAATCCAAGAAGATAAAAGACTATTTATAATGTGTTTAACCATTCAGTTTATGAAGAATCTTGTCATTTAGAGGATGTCTAGCCATATTTAGGATTACTGATAGAATTTCTTAATAAGGATATTTCTTTTGCTAGAAGCTTAACTCTCCAATAAAAACTAAAGCCCTCACAATTGCTGACAACTGACTTATGTACTTTCACATGCTTGGCATTTCATATGGATGACATTCACCAAGAACACATTACTAGTTTTCTCCAGTGTTACATGTGCTTCTGATAAGGAGCAGGTAAGACATTACGTTACCAATATAACCAGTTTTATGTTCCCCCTATATGCTCAATATTTCTTCACCCTGATGTCTATAGATGCAGAATAAATTAAAATTATATCAAGTAAGTACTAATGAAATGCTGAATTACATATCTAGAATTAAGTTTCTCAATGGATCAAACACTGCCTAGTATATCCAAAATTGCTTAAATGCCCATCACTTTCATAAATGTTGTGCCATGTAATGATCACGTAAATCTTAGATGAATTTGTAAGGTAGACCTACAGCAATCTGTCAAAAAAAAAAAAAGAATCATAAAGGCATGATTAAATACAGAAGACAGAAAGCTATTTAGTGTCAACTTCAAGTAAGAAACAAAGCAAAAATAGTTTTGAAATTGATAAATAGATGTCTTTAACTCTAAGCCTTACCTTGCACATAGTAATTTCTTTGTAGAAATAGGAAACAGAGGCAAAGCAATTCAATCCCCATTCGTTTTCAGTGCTGGCTGCGTGACAAAATATATTAGCGTGTTAATTATAGTCCGTGTAAAGCTAGAATGTTGTAAAAATCATACATTCCAGAGAGTATGTTTTCAGATGTCACCTCCACCAGACTGTGAGGAAACTTTAACTCTACCAGAACAGAGCATGAACAAAAGTGAAAACAAGGACTACCTGGGCAGGTAAAGAGGACAAGCTGTGCATAAAGTAACGTGAACATGGTTATCACTTCCTTGTTTTCCTGGACTCCTTATAAGGTATAAGGGGAAAATTCATGCAGGTGAAGATTTCTGTCAATCCCAGTTGCTCCGGGTCCTAGAGCAACCCAGCCAAGAGAGCGGGTTTTCAGATGTACAGCAACTCTTAAAAGGCTCCTCTAAAATAATGCTTTTAATTGTTCCCTGGAGGAATGTGTTAGGTAGATGATCTTACGATTGCTGAGTGAGTATACCTGGAGAGATGTAAAAATCCCATTTTTTCAGATTTCCTGGTGTGGAGGGAAATTTGCAGAGGCAACTGTGGAAAAAAAAATTGTAATTGAGGATGTAGCTTTAGTAATTCAAGTAATACAGTATATTTATTGTATTAACAATGCAAACTGAAAAGGAAATGCTGCAGTTGTGGACTTTTTTAGTATGTAGGAGGAGGAAAAATTGCATTTGCAATTCTGCAATTGACTCAGAAAGAAAATAACGTCAGCTTCAACTCTGTGTAGTAAGCAGCAAAATATTCTACAACAGCAGTTACAACATAACAAGTTATTGCTCTCTCTTTCCCTGCCCTCCCCCACCCTGCTCCTGAGGGAATGAAGGCATAATATGCATTTCTTACAACCTTATTAAAAGGAAATAAAATTTCTTATCTGTAGATTTCATCCCTTCCTATATTTTTATGTTCTTCTATTGTCTGCTTTGAAAACCATTTGTTCAGGACAAGTCTTCTGTTATCATATGCATTTGCAATAAACTCTGTGCCATGCAGTATAAAATTATAATTTCATCAATTGTCTCGCTGGCCTGAAAACTTGTATCCTTTTTTTTTAAACAGTCATGAATTCTACAAAAGGTAGCTCATAAGGACTAGGTTGCTCCTACTAAGAGAACTGGCAGGTTCAGACCTCCCTTTTCAGACTGGTGCTAGCTGCAATCTTGGGGCAGGATGTGGTGGTAGGGATGGGTCTATACTAGTTAAACTCAACATGCCTGGAAACATTCCTGGGCATTGAGGCCAACTGGCACAAAAAGATCTGAGTTTATGCTTGCAAATTGCCTATTGGGACCACTCTAGTTACCAAATTGTGCCCAGAAATTGTTTGCAGAGGGTGTTAATTGAAAGAGGTCAAAATCATGCTAGGGAGGATTTTAACAGTTTAGTAGCATAAACAATCTCATTCTAGTGACTGGAAAAGTTCCCAGGCACATCTGATTTTACTAGTGTTTACACAGTCTATGGGAAGTTTCATAGCAGCTCAGACTGGATTACATCAACCCTACCTTTGCTCTGCCCTGGTGTTCCCACCCCTTTGTTCCTACCAGTATTCATGTCCAAACAAACAGTGAGCTGACTCAAACTGAACCAATTAAAATCCGGTGACCTTCTCTGAGGAAGGTGAGGGCCTACTTTTCACCTGTGTGGTCCCCTTGAATGGTGTGGCTACCTACTCCAGAGTGAGTGCACAGCTCAAGGGAGGGAGCAGGAAAGGCACGCAGAGCTGGCAGGAAAGGTGGGAATATGTTAGACCAGATTCCGCACAGCTTAAGCTGTTGTGAAATCATATCACAACATTCCTATCTACAACAACGTTCCTAAGTCTTCTTCAACTCCTTTCTGTAACTTGGAGCATCCTTTGTAAGGCACTTGTTCAGCTACAGCAATTTCTGGTGGCAAGAAAAAAAGCATTGATTTGATTATGTTCCCCCAGCTGGTGAAGACTCAACTCTGTGAGGACGCTGTCTGTAACTACATAAGGTCAAAAAAGTGGAGTCAACTAAAAATGTTTGCTCATATTATGCTAAGAAAAAAAGATCCTCCTGTAAGTGCCATCCAATACATCTTATTTCATTGGGGTTTTTTATTTATATTTGTGTACCTGTCCTTTCATATTGTTGCTACATGTACAGTGTTGCACCAGCAAAAACCTTTCCCCTTGGAAGTAGAAGGTCACTTTGAAGTTCTTTCTAGCCCTTGGTAATACAACAACACTTCAAAGCATGCACTCAAAGGCCTGGTAGCAGCCCTTGAGCCACCAAAAGGCACAAGTATCAGCAGTGCCGCAGATTAAGGACCAGCCAGCTGAACAGCTGGCAATTAGCAAATGCTTATTTTTAGATTCAAGATATCAAACTTTTTGGTGAATAACACAACCTACATAAAACCTACAAATTCTGTTTGATCTTATCAGTTTCCCTTTTGCTTGTGTGGTAATATTTTATTTGGGTCTTGGCAAGGACAGCATGACTGGAGGCTAAGTGCCTGTCTCTGAATGGGATGACTGCCAACGTCTATCTGAATAAGTCCTGCCTAAATTAAATAACTAAGTTTCTACAGATTATTGAGAACAGACCTCCCCAGATTGTCTGGAGAGAGCACGGAAGGAAAAGAAAGTAGCAGAACAAACAACAAAACCACACAGGAATAAAAAAAAATTAAGGTCAGTTTTGATTTTTAAAAATTCACATGATGAGAATTTCACAAGACTAGACAGAGTGGGAATTAATAAAAATTACTGATAGGGGCACAGGAGGTTAAGTGAGGTTGGGAGACAGCATGTACCAAGGGTAGATCTTGGGCAAGGTAAGTAAACCTACACAGGAAGCTGATGGATGACTATTGTTTTGAAACGTCACCAAATGTCTTGTGTAATATCTAAAGGTAAGTCAAACAGAAAACTGCTTTACTAATTTAATGCTTTATTTGCTTTAACTATCATACAGGATAGAAGAGCAGAATTGTAATCTAGAGTAGCCACACTCATGTGGGGAAGATGTATAAAAGCCTTTGGGGTCCTAGCATTGCTTGGTTTGACAGCAAGGTTCCCCTTCTTTCAAAAGGTTTGTAAGACAGAGTCTTGTTCTGTTTACCCACACTAGAGGGATCAGTACAATGAGATATGACAAAATGGTAGTTTATGGTACAGACAAGAGGAAATTATTGTTTTCATCAGCCACTTTAATTTTGGAGCAGATTCTGGTCTTAATTAAATCACAGTTACAGCTTTGTAATGACACATGAGAACAAAAACCAGCTGTTTACCTTTCAGTATCAGTGATGCTCAACAATGAAAGTCTTTGGTTCTTTAAAAGATAATAAAATTTATACAGGATAAAATTTTCAGTGCATTTCCCCCCATACCTGACAATTACAATGCATGAAGATAGCACAGAAATATATTTTGTTCATCCAATCAATTTTAACAAATTCACTGTTGAGTAACAAACATTGACTGTCATGGTTCAGAAAGATAGCAAGATAACGTTTGGGACAAGAAATAAAACAAAAATACTTGTCTCAAGCTGCATATCATTAATAATAGCAGGGGTTTTTTTTTCTGTAGAACATCAGTATTTCCTTCCTGGCACACTGAGCTAGATCCACAAGTTAGTCTGGTGGTGGGATTATAAAGGTTGTGGAATGGGAAGTGTTTGCCTACAGAAGCGTGCCTCACCATTGGCTCATTCAAATCTAAAAAATTACTTCATTTTAGAAAAAATACTAGCCTCTCCTTCAAACAGGGTATGAACTCATGTAGCATAATTACATATAAGGGAGACCAGCCCAAGACAAAACAATTAGTTCCTTCTGTGTTAGACAAAACCTGGAAGTGGAGGCATATCAGCTCCAGTGAGCGTTTATCAGTCAATGTAAACATAAGAGATCAGTACATCCCAAGCTCATCAGAACAAGGAATATCTCTTTAATTGGAAAATGAAATGCTATCTATATGAACTAGAAATTCTCATAGGCAATCTCTTGGCCTCACACATAACCCAGCCTTTAATTCCCAATGCTCTTATCATACATACTCTCACACTGAAAGCCTGGAAAAATGCTGAGCAATTTAAAGTCTGAAACATCCCACTTGCTGAGACAGTTCTCAGAATACTTACAGAGATGGGGGAAACATTTCCTGCACTTCAGAAAACATTTCTCTTTTCCTGTCCTTCATCAGAGTTTTGTGGGACTGGAAATGGTGACATGGGGTTTCCCTTCTCTGCCATCACCTATAGTGACACTCACTACCTCCAGGCACCAGTAAGAGGCAAAGGGCTGCACTGCTTCAGTCAGAGGCATGTTGCTTCCCATTTGAATCATCTGGTGACATTTTTTTGATCTCCTTGGTTGGCTTCCAGATCAAACCTGTCTATAAAAATCATGGTAATCCCTAATGGGGAATTAAAGTAGACTTTAAAATTTTAGGTTAAATATTTTGAACCAAAAAGTGGCAACTGAAGAATGTGCAAAAGTCTGTACGAATGGTTAGAACGCTTTCTCCCAAAGAAGATACATGTTCTGTAGCTGCGCAGTCAAGTGCTTCCAGACTCTCGGGCCAGCAGAAATGGAAGGCATTTTCTTTGTAAAACTGTATCCAGAAATACATCCCTCAGCAGCCCTACATACCTACTTCCAAACAACGATCATGACCTATGTTTCAGAATCTTACTGTCAATTAGCTAAGCAAGTAAGCCTGAAAAAAAGTTACCAAGCTTGAAACTTAGTTTCATCTCAAAGGAACTAGAGGTGATATCAGTATTCATATTGAACTGTGAACATCCTGCAAACAGTACAATCCAGAGCAGACAGAAACTACACACAAACACTGCAGTGATACAGGAAGGACTGTCCTGTCTCTGCCTTTGCTGCAGCATAGGATCTAGCAATATTTGAGGGAGAGCTGGCAAAATCATTTAAAGAGGATGCAACAATCCCTAATGAATAGTTGTATCTAATGGAGAATTTCAGTGATGGTAAATGTGACTAACTAGTAATTTTTGCCTTTTTTCTATGAATTTTTTCTGGATACAAAACAATAGTATCACCTATCAAATCACTGCATAAAATAAATAAATGAATCTGGATTTATACATTTACATGACATTTTAAATGTCAGTTGATATTATTTGTCATTTCTCAATTTGTTAATCAGCATAGTGAGCATCACTCCAACTAAAAATGGCACCAATCAAAAAAGTCCACTGTAAGCATTTGGGGCCTGTATGAATGACATGGAGCTTGTGGTTAGCAAAGGTCTGAACATATAGCGAATGAATTGCTTCATTCCAACTCCCATGCATTGGGGTGTGCTAATATCTTATTCTGTCAGGGGGTTGGAACCAAAAGGCTACTGAGTAGACAAGGTCACCGAGCCCACTTGAGATGTGCGTAGGTGTGTATTGTTTGCAAGCACAGCTATGCATGATGGAGAGCTGTTTTAGTAGACAATGAGGGGTGGTTTTAGCTCCTTCCAGTGAGTTATGGGTGTCTAAGTGCCACACAGAGGAAAGGAATTTTTCTCCTCCAGCTCTGGCAAAGGGGGCTGCTGGGGATTCATTACTCAGGCCATGATTCATGCTCTGGTCTCCTCTCATTTCCGGAGCACTGCACTGCTGTTAGACGAGGGCAGAGTGAAACAAACAACCTACATCTGAGCAAATAGAGAGAAAGAGGTGCAAGAAGGAGGAATTGCTCACCAACTGTGCAATGAACAGCAGGCAGGCAACCCAGGGTATTTTCAACTTGTATTTACCTTGCCCACAGCCCTGACCCAGCTGGTTCCAGCTAAGGGTGTGAGCAAACCTTTGTCCTCGATTTCCTTCACATGGGTGAGCACCCTGAAAGATTTGTTTGCTTTTCAGATTTGAGTACAGTCTTGTACTCAAAGCAAAATAATCAAATCTCTGAACTACAGAGGGACTCAGGTGGAACCAATAGAAAGATCAGATGGTATTCGAGTGAGACTGCCAGCAAACCCACTGCACTCAAACCATACTAGGAATTTCCATTCAGCTTATCAAATCTGGCCCCAGTTTATGTTTGCTTTTCACAGTTAAATGCCACACCTTGTTCTCCCTGTGTTATAAAAGCTCTGGGGCACCAAAGCAAGAATCTCCATTCAGTGCTGGTGTAAGACTGGTGGCAGGAACTGGCTGAGCACTGATTCCACAACACCTCAGTCCTCTTGCACTGTAGCTGAAGAGCTTTCTGTAACTTAGTGCCTTCAAATTAACGCTAAGTGCAAACACAGCCTGCTGCTCCTGTTAGAGAAGGGCCAAAACCAGTTCTGGGGCAGGCAGATTGCAGAGGCAGCAAGAGAAGGCAGAGCTTTGGCACAGTCCTGCAGCAGGCTGGGCTGGGCTAGGCAGCAACGCAGAGGGAGGACTTGCCTTTGAAAAAGCCAGTAGGGTTGAGTAAACATGCTGTACGTAGGCCTGATTGATCTAGATGTAAATTCTAAATTATAGAGTTGTGATTAAATCACATGTAAAAAGCAATTCCACTGTGGTCTTACAAACAGAAAATAGATTTATCTTATCATTGACCTTGCTGTACTTAGACCTACAGAAGTGCTGTGCTGAAATACAGGGTTTGAATAAGCTTAGTCTAGAATAACTGAAACAGGTAAGTGTGTTTAGCTCAGCATCCCAAGGGCTGCTAAAAAATTGAGGAAAATGGGCTCAGGCACTGCCTGAAACCAGCTGTGTTTCTGAAGCTTTCCGGGAGCTGCTCTGAACGTTGCTAGCACGGTTTCTCTTTACAGATACTCAGCGTTTGGGCTACTCCTGCATGCGGGGTCTTTGTGGGAAAAGAACAGGATTTAGGGTTCCGGGAGCAATTGATGCAGAGTGCTGCCATCTTACGGCTACTCGGCTAGGCTGGAGTAGGCAAGTTACTGCTTTGAATCTTAAGAGACAGAAAATGCTTCGGATACTAACTGCTGTGCTACCTTTTAGCAATATTTTACCATGCTACCTATATCAGAACCTTTGGAGATGCTCTTGTATTTGTTGATTTGTTCATTTATGTTGCATTAGTTATATTTTTTCTTAGCATGTTTTTTTTTAATTCATGCTTTATCTGTCGCAGTAAACAGAACATTACTTCCAGTGTCTTTTTTTTATAAGCTCAGTTACATGACTCTGAAATGCCAGAAATGGTTTCTGATATCTTTGTCAGTATAAATTATTACTGTATTTTTCAGACCTTGCCTTATTGCTGTGTACATGTTTCTTATGAACAGAGTAGACAGGAAATTTAAACCAACAGTGTCCACACACGTAAACAGAAACTGGAAAACCAACCTTATACAGAATGAGTAGTGCTTCTGCAATTCTTCTTGAAGAACTGTCAGTATCGTATATTTAACTACAACCATTCAAGACTAATAACATGCAAATAGAGCCATCTCTAAATAAAAATAAAACCAACACGATAAATTCTGAGCATTTTGGCTGAGTAATACCAAAATAATAGAGCAGGGCAGGTTTTCCCTAACCCCTAACAATGTTTTCCTGGAGTTAAAATGATTGATCACACAAATACTGCCAATAATATTTAATCCACTGATACCTTATGATTCTTATCTCGTGTTTGTAACCACATTCTGGCTTTCACTTGGACACCTAACACTCAGAACTACCGTAATTTTAAACCATTTTTAAAAATTTAATTCTGCACATCAATATGTCACAGGAGACCAGAGAGTCACATTTTTTCTGAATCAATAAAATAACAGAAATGTCAAAAATACTGTTTCCACAATAGTACAAAGCAGATAGCACAACACTGCAAAGAATCTCATAGATACTGAAGATGTGTCCTTTCACCTTACATAATTGTGTTAATAATTGTGTGAAAAATCCATCATAAGACTTCTCAGACTACTTAACTCTTGCAGAGAGACAATTAGAAAATGGGTTTACTCACCTTTATGGTATATGCAAGAACTAGATGAATCTGTATTAACCAATTTGCAAGCAAATTAGTTCCATTTTACTGCAATACCCTCACCTACAGTGGTTTGTTCCTGACACTCTTACTAGACTTTCAGCGACTTCACCCTTCTCATGGTTGGAAACTTCAGCTCAGTCCTCCTCTGGACTTTCAATTTATATCCATTTGCTTTAATGACAACATTGTCTGGTAACTTAAATAACTTCTTTCCTTTCCTAGTATTTGCCCTGCCCTTTTTTCCCCTCCCCTAGATGTATTTATAGACAGCAATTGTATATCTCTCATTCTTTGTTTTGTCTAGTACTACTTCTCTGCATTTGTTTCAATGCTCTTTCCTGATCATGGGTGACAGATCTTCACAATACTCCAGAAGAGGTTTGAGCAATGCCTCCTACAATGGCGTCTGTACTTACATATCCCTCCTTAAATCTCCTGCACCATATCCAAGGAGGATCATTTTTGCCCTTCCATTGACTCCATCCTAACTCTCTCAGCATCCTTCTACAACTGACCAAGACATTATGGTCTTTCTCTTGCCCAACTGGTAAGTCATAATTAGTGACAGAAATCGTTTCCACCTCAGTTTGTGTCTCATCTGGCGCTTGTGCTATGGAATTCTACTCCAGACCTCCAGCCCTGAAGCTCCTCCATGATGTGCATATAATGGCATGGATGTTTTTTCCCACTGTCCACACCACTTTTAACAGCAAAGTATTAATATTTCCTGAGACTAGCTAAAACTGTGATGTTTGAAAATCTGTACACAACTTTTAGGTAGCCAAATAAATCCTTTTCTAGAACAGATGGTATCATACGCATATTTCCTCACCCCTTATATGTTGTATTGAATATTTATTGCTTTCTTCTGTTTTCTCCATTTTATCTCCATGTCATTATTTATTCTTTCTTTCAAAAATGCATACAAAATTTCCATATTGCTAAGGTCAGATTAACGAAGCTGTAGATGTGAGGTCACTTTTTGCTGTGCTCTTCTCTCTCCTCTTTTTTTTTTTTTTTTTGCAGATCTTTAAAAAAAACTTGTTCCTGTATTTGAAATTTAATTTGCTCATTATTTCAGCATATTCTACTATGGGGCTATTGTACCCTGGATTAACTTTATGAGTTTGTAAATGTTAGCTTCTATTTCTACAGATTCTTCCCACTCTGATTCTATTTTTCTCCATGATCTATACCATCCTCTTAACAGAAAAGAAGAAAAAATATTTATTTGATTTTGGCAGTACCTACACAATCTTCAATCTCTACCCCACCTTTGCCACATACCAGACTCCCTTATATTTGTGTGGTAGAAGAAACTTACAATCTTTGAAATTTTGTTTACAGGTGGTAAGTCTGTAAATACATAAATCTGACTGTACTCCCTGCTTCTTGGTTCCCAATATGCTGTTTTAATTGATGATCCGATCTGGTATGGTGGGATATTCTTCCCCTATGACTTCCACTCTCTTTGCTCATTCCTACTACCTTTTCTGTTTGAAGGATTTATTCATCCAATAAGGTGATAACACCCTTCAATCTCTACTTGCAGTGTAAAATGCAGGTTTAAAAAACATTAGTTAAAGAAATTCTAATACTCAGTTTTTGAACCTTCCCCACTTGACATTGCTAACTGGTTTCTTTAGGTACAACACTTCAGAAGGACAAATTTTAAGAAACTAGCAGGCCTATTCTTGTCTATTCTTTCATTTCTTTTCAATTTAACTAAGTTGAGATAACTTTAGATAAGTTATTTTTTACAACCAGCTGCTCTATGTCATCACTACCTAACAAAGACTACCTAGAATAGCATCCTGATAGCCCAGCGACTGCTTAGTGATGAAATCTGCCAGCTATTACACCCTGGAATAACTGGCTCTACTGTTATCTGCAACGTTTGCTTTATACTTTGTTCCTGAGCAGTTAAAATCTCCTGCAATGAGACAATGCTTGGAAGTTTCTCTTTCATGCTTGTAGTCATCTGTTAGATATCTGTCTAACAGTCCTTAGCAGTCCTTCAAAAGACCTTTAGTTTGACCAATTCCATTCTGCCCATGCTGCTTCTTTCTGTCTTTGTAGGCAGATTCATTGTTATCAAGTAATGTCTCTGCACCTGTTTCTATTTCTAGTTTTCTTAACAGTTTACACACTGGTTTAAGTGCATTTCAGTCATAAAACACTCATCATACTTCATTATTCTTGGGAGGTTTGGTGACACCCTCCGTGCTTCAGTTCTAGCCTCTGTTTGCACACAATTTTTTTGCACAAACATCTTGGCTCATCTTCTATGATAATGTGCAAGTATTTTTTATTATGTTGCTCACTTTCCTTTAATTCCTGACATTCAGGCCATTCACATCACATTCCCAACCACGCAGTACTGATTTTTCCTGTTCATTTTGTTCCCACCTGATATTTTTCTTTCCTGTATATTCACAACTTCCTGCTTTTCAGAACCAGACATGGAAGTTATAATATTTACATGTGTCCCCCAATCTTCTCTCCTAATTCCTGTTTTATAATCCTTTCACAGATTTTATATATATAAATATATATATATTTATCATGTATTATTTTGTATTATGCTACATGATGAAATCCTGTTATTCTATATTGACAGCAATCTTAGTTCCAGAAAACTAATACCAGGTTTGCTTTTATGGAGTTAATCTAGTTTCTGTGAAAAATTCTCTTTTCTCTCAAAAGTTAGATGCCTCACAACACTCCTCATAACATCAATTCTTAAGACATCTGCTGCTCTTTATTATCTTCCATGCTTCAACACACCCTTTTCAGGAATGAAACACTGCAATGAGAGCTTTTCCTTCAGGACAAATCTACTCACTCAGATTTCCCCTTCTTTGTGTTCTTCTCAGTGCTCCCTCCTTCAGTCTTTCGTTCTAAAATATGAGCTGGTACAAAGTTATATTTCATCCCAGAGATGACTGCATTGCCATAGACATTAAAACAGCTTCTGTCTTATAAATGGAAAAAATAATGAAACTGCATACACATGCTGTGTGTGCATCTGTCTGGAATACAATCATTTTAGCTTGAAATTAAGTTTCAACAGTGCTGCTGACTTCACGTTAATGGGGCAGTTTTAAAATACCTCCAGTTAAAATAAATGTGTTTATGAAAAAGAAAGAGATAAACTGAAAGCTTGAATATACTTCTGAACCTTAGTAACCGTGTGAGATGTCTCATCAGTTCTCCTGGAGATATTTTAGTCATTGGGAGTTAATCATTACCTGAAACTACGTGAAAGCCCTATTTAAATCCAGTCTACAATGTGGTGTTGTGTTAGGGAAGAAATGCAGACATTGAGTCATAGCTGTCAATTATTCATTATACTTCAGGCAGTTATGATGTGATCCTTTCCAATATTAATCTTGTTTTTGATTCACATTAAGATACTGCTCTCGTGGATCAGACTCTTACAATTAGAAGACCCTGCCCACCCTAATCAGGAGAGACGTTCAAGTGCTTGAATACCATAAAGTCACAAGATTTAAAACTGCATGAAAAATATGCATAGGAGGCTAATGAGTTAACATTAATTTAGAAGAGGCATCCAAATGCCCTTTTACATGAGAAAATGATAGGCATGCTCAGCAATGCCCGAGAGCAAGAGGAGAGAGCAAGGAATTCAGACAGGTCAAACACTGGTGCTATGGTTGCAGCTGGGGACCATGCCAAGCCATGAATGTGATTATACACAAACCTCTAAGGAATAGCAAATACAGGCCTTAGGCTAACACACAGGAGGTGCCTTGCTCTGTATTTTCTATAGGCACAGGCAAGAGCAAATTGATTTGTAACTTGGACCCATCCAGGTGCCTACTGCTACACAGAAGAATTCTGGGCCAGGAAAAAAACCCAATCCAAGACAGCATTTGTTCATCCTATTTTTCAGCTGTCTCTCTGGACTTCAAAGCAAGGGAAGTTCCACTCTTGCTTTGTAGCGTGTGAAGTTTCTCACATGTAGAAAAACCACAAACACTTTTTATGTCTGTGTCATGTTAACCTGACGATAAAAGGGATGGGTACACGACCTACAGGTTGAAATCTCAGTAATAATTTCAAGCAAGATGATCTAATAGTGTTGGTAGTGGACTGGACATGCTAATAATGTCTTGTGGAAAGTATATATTCATTGTGTTTTCATGATGTCATCATTTTCTATCTCATTTTGTGACATTTGATCAATACTCATGGTTTTAAACTTATGCAAAAGCAAATAAATGCATTGCAGTTATTTATTCAGACTGTGCTGACACAAAACTACTCACGATGCCTGCACAGTCACATTATTGATAAAGCACCTATTTTTTTTCTAGGTCTCCTTCATCATCAGTTTGCTCACATGGAGTATTAAAGCTATTTTTCCTTCATCTTGAACGGATGTTTATGTTCTCATGTGTTACCATCTGATTAATCCTTCACACTTTTATAGGAGTATCTTTCTTTTCTTCCCTTGCTGCTCCAAAAACCTCTTAGATTTTTTCACTACGCTTGTGTATTGAACAATTATAGTTTGATTTATCTCATGCTTCTGAGCACACATATTAACAAATCTTTCAACACTGGCCTTTTGCTTTCATTTTTCTCAGTTCACAGTCTTTATGTACATGTCTTTTTTAAATCCTGGTGCTGTGCTGTTTCAGTTGTTACAGTGATATTTGAGGAAGGTTGCTCCTTGAAAGAAATCATTCCTCCCTTGCAACCAGAACAAGTCCAGCCTCAGAGTCAGACAGAACATTGTGAGCTCCAACCTGGGCAGCCTTCCTGGGGGAAGAAATTTGTTTGATTCTACAAGGACAACAGGTAAATACTGCCAGAAAAGTAACAGGTCAGTGTTGGGAACAGGGGATTTCCAAAGCTGAGTCTGAAAGCCCGGATGGAGGACAGCCAAGAACAAGACATGTGGAAGCCCAGAAAAGGTCAGAGAGAGAGCAAAGCTTGCTGAAGCTGATTTTAAGCAACCATTTTCAGTACTGACTGTGGGTTTAATATCCATTTCTAAAGCATAAGATTAATTGCCACTACCATGGCACTGTGAGACTGAATGGGGCAGGAAGCATCTCCCAGGGATGATAAAGAGGAGAAGGACCTGGGGGTGTTGGTCGACACCTGACTGAACATGAGCCAGCAGTGTGCCCAGGTGGCCAAGGAGGCCAATGGCATCTTGGCCTGTATCAGAAATGGCATGACCAACAGCTCCAGGGAGGTTATTCTTGCTGTGTACTTAGCACTGGTGAGACTGCATCTCGAATCCTGTGTTCAGTTCTGGGCCCCTCACCACAAGAAGGATGTTGAGGCTCTGGAGCGAGTTCAGAGAAGAGCAACGAAGGTGGTGAAGGGGCTGGAGAACAGGCCTTATGAGGAAATGCTGAGAGAGCTGGGGTTGTTTAGCCTGGAGAAGAGGAGGCTGAGAGGAGACCTTATTGCTCTCTACAACTACCTGAAGGGAGGCTGCGGGAGGAGGTAGCTGGCCTCTTCTCCCAAGTGACAGGGGACAGGACAAGAGGGAATGGCCTCAAGCTCTGCCAGGGGAGGTTCAGGCTCGACATAAGGAGAAAATTCTTCACAGAAAGAGTCGTTAGGCACTGGAATGGGCTGCCCAGGTAGGTGGTTGACTCGCCTTCCCTGGAGGTGTTTAAGGTGCAGGTGGATGAGGTACTGAGGGGCATGGTTTAGAGACTGGTGGGAATGGTTGGACTCAATAATCCAGTGGGTCTCTTCCAACCTGGTGATTCTGTGATAAGGATGATCGTTACAAGTTATTTTGCCCTAAAGAGAGAGAGGAGTATTTGTAGTCCTACTGTCTAGTCAGATGATTATGCTAAGGAAAGAAAAGCCTATCTCTACTTGACCTTAATGAGACACCTCTGCAGAAACAGCCAGGAGGATTTATCATACCAGTATTGTTCCTAGGTAGTCTGGCAAGGGGAAGCTTCCCATTTCAGGGGAAGTTAGTGCTAAATGAAACTTCATTTAGATCGAGCTCTTCCTCCCAGCTGACAAGCCTGCAGAGGGCTGAGTATTGCCTTCTTAATGCCTCCGGGCAGCTTGGGTGCCAGCAGTGGGTACAAACCCTAAAGGAGAAACCTACCCTCAGGTTCACACCTCTGTACACCCTGACAAAAGGGTGAGAACTCCTGCAAGAGAGCACTGATCCAGCTTTGCTGGTCTGCTGAACTCAGCCCAGCTGCTTTATTTGTTACTGGAAAGAAGTGCTGAGCAAGCATACAGGAAAATCCAGTGCGCTAATTTGTGTTTTCTAATATACAAGACACCAGAGAGCAAGTTGGATAGAAGTTTTGAATACCGTTGCTGACCAGGTCACAGAAGTCTGATTTAAGAGGCATGTTCCTATCTTTCTGAACTTTCAGAAAGAAACGTTGCTAATGACAGGACAGTTTTCCTATGAGTTTCCCCAAGCCCCTTCACTTCTAACAGATGTTGTGAACATTTTGATTAAAGGTTTGACAGAGAAGTAGGTCAGGACTACTCTATCATTTTCCTTTCACAGCATACTTCAGCAAGCTGATGCAGATTGCTAGGCCGATGAGATATATCAATATTATAAGACACATCATGTAACAGGCTGAAAGCAGTAAAGGCTGATGTTTAATTTTAACATAGGTCGAGTCACTCAAAATTATTCAGTCATCCAGAGTTAATATGAAAACTATGAGTAACAAGGGTTTTTTTTTTTTCTTTTGTTTTCAATGTAGCACCTGAACAAAGGTTCTTATGACACAAAATCTGGTCATGTAGGAATGATTCATACTTTTAGATCACAAAAAACCCCCAAAACTTCTATATTTGCATTTTATTGAAGAACTTGCCATAACTTTCTTGGAACTAAAGCTTTGACAGCTTTATTTGGGGAAAGCCAGTTAAGACTACCAAGTCTTGTACAAAAAAAAAAAAGTGTATACATACTGAAAAAAACCAACCTTTTTAAAAAGTTGTCCTCAGTATCTCCCAAGGAGAGAACAAATAATGTTCAAATTGAATGCTACCTTTCTCTGTTCTTCTCTTTTTGACCATTTATTGGAATTGTCCACTGAATTTACTTACACAGGTAAGAAAATTTTCTTACACTGTAAAATTATTTTGGGTTAGGTTTCAACAATAAATTCAGTCATTAAAGTGACTTTCTGCATTGAGTAGTCTTTGACTTTACCAGCATTAATGAGGATTGTATGTCATACAATTTGTAGTATTTACATGATCTTACATACGTCTTATATGGACGATATGTTATCATGATTTAGCATTCTTTATCTGTCTTTCTTCTTGCTGAATTTTCTTGTTTTATAGCTCATGACTGCCTAGACCAACACACAACTCCTTATAAATGCAAGGTTAATCATACCTAGACACGCAAGCTCAGCTGGGCAAATAGGTGTTGTTCTCTAATACTTTTCATCAGATTAACAATTTCCCTTTCTATTTCAATAGCAAGGAAATATTTTCTTCTCAGAAAAAAAGCTTTCGGTTTTCCTCCGTATTGTGGGATGTGCATTGATGAAGTATCTGATGATGACATTCACTTAAGTCTATTATTAAAATTAATTGCTGCAATAAGGTTATTCATTCACTTTCTGCACCCTTTTGTAATCCTGTGGTACCTCAGAACCTGTGACTGGAACAGAAGTAGAGATCTGCCAGAAGGAGAACTGGGTTTTGGCATCTCAAACAGCAGTAGCTCTAGAGTGAAAACCATCATTTGAAAGCGGCACAATCATCAGAGATGGTGGCACAGCAAAAACAGCACTGAGAGCATTGCAGCCAGAGATGCAAGTAACAGGTCTATTCATAGCAGTGCTTTTCCCCAGGGGATGGCGTCTTGCGAGCGACTTCATTAACTGCTGACAGCAGACAGACTGCACTGCGCTGGGAGTGAAAGGGAAACACTCATCAGATGGCCCCAGCCACAACTGAGGAAATGCACAGAAGAGATAACTGGCAAGTGTGGTGCTTTCCTCGCTGTTCAGAAGTAGTTAGTCACATCCCTACGTATAATGCTCTATTCCTTTTCTTTCAGTAGGGCAATCTCTTGTGCACAGACTCAGTTTGCGCAAAGAATGCTGCTGTCAATTCAACATGCTCTTGGAAACTTCCCAGGCTGTGGAACATGGGGTCTGAATTCCAGATCAGTTGCTAAGTGTAAGGAAACCCCCCAAATAGCTTGGCATTTGTTACTTTTAATAGCCAGGAGAAGACACCTACCAAGCCTTGTTACCTATCAATTAGAGCTGCACTGCATTTGACCTCTTGCACTGCTTGCAATGAAATACCCCTTGCTGGGTGGTCGTCAGGATTGTGCTCTCCTTAGTGTCTCCAGCACATTTACTCATGGAAATAGGATCACACCATCCAAACTACATATATTCTTGGAGACAAACATCTTCAGTCTTTCCACAAGCTTAGAAAAATCCATCCCTTCCAAGAGGTTGCAGGTGCTCTTCATGCTGAACAGATCATACTAACAATTAAACAGCTGACAGCTGAAACACAATTTTTTTTCTGCATATACTTCCTACTTTGCTCCAAAAATATGCAGAAAACCACATTGCCTTACCTCCCATTCCCCAGTACACTGGAGCATTTTTCTGGCACAGAGCAGACTCTCTGACATTGCAGCCATCCTTGCGCAGCAGCTCAGCTTTCCATTAGATCACAGGGAACTTCTCTTTCTCCGCATGGTAGCTGCCTTGTTCCTTGTCAGCCCAGCAGCTAAGCCTTCTTTTTCAAAAGCACACCACTGTCCTGTTCCTTCTAACTTTGTTTTTGTCTCAAATTTTCCAGGCTTAAAAAGTATCTGTTTCAAACGTTAATACCTTGATTACTGGCTTTCTTTGGCAGGTCTTCTACTCTCCAAATCCTATCTCTTCTAGAAAGTATAAAGGAAACTGGCCTAAAATGCCATTAGTCAAAAGTCTTATTCTTCCCAGAAGAAACACTAATAGTCCTTTATAACCAAGCAGACTATTTATAGGAATGGTGACAGCGTGTCTAACCCCACGGTACAATGAGCATGAGGCAGCCCACACAAGACATGATGATAGAGGCTGTTCATAAAATCAAAACTGGAATTCATGTGCTGTACATCAACAGTGATTTAAGCAACTGCTGTCTTTCCCCACTCCAGAGGAAAGTAACAAAAGCCCTCTTAGTACAGGGACACACAGCACAACGTCACTGGAATAATTAATCCATTCTTTTAAAGAGTAACGTTGAAACTATTCTGATTGTTATGCTTTATGTTCATTATAATCCTAATCCACTCTCTTTCTGCAATGCAGTGCTTCCACACAGATCACACACACTTTCTGAAGGTGCTTCTTCTCCATAAACTGCATTGTAGGCTCATCTCAATAGATATAAACCTATGTTCTTTGATCTCAGTAGCAGAATACAATTAGTTTTGGATAAACAACGAATAAATCCCAGACAAGACCCAGACAAAACCAGCATTTGGCAAAGCAGCAGAATTACCTTAGGGAATGAGCAAGGAAGCGTCGGTACAAGCTGGGTTGCAGATCAGATCAGCAAATAGCTACAATGCTCTCTTCTAAGGTACTGAGTGGGAAGATGGGCACAAAGAACAGAAAAACTCAGGTGTATACAGTTTCCCTGGACAGTAGATGAGAAGCCAGGGAATCCCTTAAAGGAGAGGGAAAGCACACAGAAAGCAGGCAGACATGAAATGAGAACCTAAAGTAGGGTTAGGGAAGTACTTAGTGGACAATTAGAAAAACCTGAGAAGATTCTGGGAAAGAGCATTACTTGGAGCAGGGCTAGAATCTGCAGTGCCTGGGGCATCCTGTGGTGGCACAGCAGGGTCAGTAGCCAGCTGCCCTCTTCCCTGTGGCCAGGCTGCCCTGCTGCAGGGTTAGAAGAGCCCAATGCAGACCCCATGGACCTCAATTCCAACTAGGGACACCATCACTACCAGCACTGTCACTTCCCCTATACCTAGAATAAGAAATAAAGCTACCACACCAGCTTTACAAGAGCCAAATAGGAAGATGACAACCAGCTCATACTCCAGTGTCCCTCATCACATCCATCCCACCCTGCCTGGAGCACAGCCCTTTGGTTGATGCACAGAGGTGGGGAGGCAAAGGGGCCCCGTGCTCACTCCACCTGTGCTGCAAGCACGTGGGGCATGCTGCTGCAGAATAAACACCCCAATATGTCTCCTCCTATCTGCCTTCCAAGAAATGAAATCACCTAGCAGACTTCACTTATCTTGTGCCTGTGGGTGACATCCACTAGAAAGGTGGTTGTGCAGGTCCTGAAACAGCTGCAGGGTCCCTTGGAGGGTGGGTGACATGGGGTACTGCAGGGCATCCCCACAAAGCTCTGTCCCGAGCTGCCCTAGATGGGGCCAGCTGAGCTGCAGTGTGGCATTTGGCTGGGATCATGGCTGGAAAGCAGACTCCAGGGAGCTGCACTATGGGCACCACCGGAGATCACTTCTTTAATGACAGTGTCACACACACTTGCATCTGCTTTTTGACAGAAAGTTGCCTCGGGTTGGAGATGGCTCTGCATTCAGTTCAGGCTGTGCTGGGGTGTGAAAGACATTTTCTCTGTGAACATCCAAGCTGTGGAAGTGTTTCAGAGGGGAGAGAGAAGGGGAAAAAAGGACAAGCCCAACAGCTTCAGGCAACTGAGTGTGTACCTGATTAGGAATTGATAGGAGAGGCAGTAAGGTTCGAGTCAGAGTAGTAGGTTATGCTGTAAGAGAAGGGTCCTTTAGAACTGGATAGAAAAAGTAGCAGAGGACAGAATTTGCTCTGAAGGAACAGTAGCATTTGTTGTCCTCTATGAATCAACATCATGGCTTTTCGTTAATATGTCCCTGTAAGTTAAGTAGGGCCTAAAGTTGTAAACTGGCAGTTCACTGGGAGGCCAGAAGCACCTGAAGAACATAGATGTGGAAGAACTCAGCAAGAAATCCCACTACTCTCCTCTGGCCTGGAGCTGTGTTGGGTGGGGGGTACTTCCCTGCTCTTCCCTGTTCCTGGCTGTCAGTTGCAGTTAGTCACATACAGGGAGCCATAAATCACCTTGGCAAACTGTGTCTGGCACACAGGGTCACTGAGCAGTGCTCCCACGATCTGCTGAAAGTGTGAGGTGCTGGCAGCAGCTGCAGAGTGGCAAGGCAAGGGGGGGACTAAACCATCCCACAGGCAATGGATGAGAACCAGTTTGTCGGCAACATCAGACATCTCCCCTGACCTCAAAAAATACCAGCCTTTTGGCTCCAAGTAACAGGCACTGGTATGCATTTGTATGTATTTATATAATACAAATCGTAAAGACCATTTTCCTGGACTTCTACCATCGATGCAGTTCTAGGACAGTGACTTTCTAGAGAATTCTATTATCTGCCCTTAAAAATGGAATTTAAATGTCTACAGAATGACTTCCTAATAATAATTGGCAAAACAACTTCTCTACTGAACTTGTGGGGCACCATTAGTACAATGGAGAATTACAATATACCATTAAGATTGTTTTAGCATAAAAGTACTGTTAATTTGTCAAAAGATATTGGACCAAAACCTGTAGATACCAGGTAATTTTTTAGGTCTGAGAGGTTTTTTTTCTTGGTTTTAATATTTTTATTTACTTGAATACGTATAGTCTCTTCCTAAGTGCAGCTTGCCAAATCTTCCTTTCAGTACAGTGTTTCTAGCTACATTTTTAGCACGCTATTCTTTCACTTTCTTTTTTAATCTGATGATTCAAGGAGGACAGGTATGCAAACTGACCAATCAGGATGACAGATGCATGCTGAGGAGGACAGAATATCCTCATTTCTCATTAGTTTTTATATGGGGCCCAAACACATGAAACGGGTTGACAGTACATCGCTGTGTCATGTACATCACTGTCTCACTTACCTGTTGTGCATTATTTTAATGCCAAAGTTCCTACAAATTACAGCTGTGAGCTGTACTCACCCATGTATGGCATCTGCTTTGCCTCTTTGCAGGAAACATTCCATAAACAAAGAAGTGAGCCAAGTTTAGACATTGATACTGAGACTTGCATCTACTACGTGGGAGTCAAGATTAAGTCAAGAGTCAAGATTAAGAAAGAAATGGACTTTAACAGAATTAATATGATTAGCAGCTCTGGCGAATGTTATTTTTAAAGCTATCTCTCTACCTGGAATGCATTTAGGTTTTTCTTGAATTATATGAAAAATACACATGAAAATGGTTGAAGATGGTTGGATTTCGGTTTTGCCTCTTTGAGGAATTAACTGCTAGTAACTACAACTGAGTTTGTCCTTTGATATGTATCTCAGGGAAAAGATTACAAAAGTTTACTACAACATTAGCAACACATTACCATATTTTTTTAATTTTTATTCATACAGGCATAGAATTAAAAGATTCATTTCCTTCTTAAATAAAGATCTGAGGCTAGATTCATCCCAAATATAATCCTGTAACTTCTGCTTCTGTTGATTTATTATGGTTTTTTCAGTATTCCACAAGGATGAAGAGTCATGGAAAATTTCAAGGGACACAAGAAGTTTGTTAAACACAACTACATGTGTTCTAATGCACAAAAAAGAAATAAGATCAGAAAATATTTTTTCCTGTAACAAAATGCAGCCTCCCTGCACCCCCAGGAATTCACTGCTTTTCCTCAGAGCAAACATTTATTGACAATATATGCTTCCCTGAACTAGGTAAAGCTTCCTGCTGCAAGAACAGTGGTGGTAAACCAGAGGTTCTAATAATGAATGAACAAATTACATGTAAAATTATTTTTGACAAGCTCAGTAAAATCAAATGCCATCATCCCTTATGACACTGACTGTAGTGAATTTGCCTACATACAGCCCTGAGAGTAAAAACTGCAGGAGCCTGGTATGAAAAGTCTAGCTACAGAAGCCAGACAGATTCCCATGAATAACTCTGCTATGCTAAATTAAGGAATAAAAGCACCTGAATGTTTTATGGGATAAATTCTTCTGATGTATATGTATTCAAGACAAAACTTATAGCCAGAAATATCAAGTCTATGTTCCTGATGATATTCACTTAATCTATGACCAAGACTTTGGGTTGAATTAGAATTAAGTTCTTATGTTACTCTAGATCATGATAGGGAAATACTGCCTGTACTGGAATTGTACATATAAAAGATGCTGGCTGTGGTGGTGGAACCAGTTTATGTGTTATTACTTCTGTTACAGTACTAGCTCAACCAGAAACAGAACTTTCTGGTAGATATTGCACAAATTTCATTAGATACAACTCATACACAAAAACTCAACCCAAGTGAATCAATTCCACGGGAACGGGGGCCATTTTTGGGGTGCATACCATGCACAGAAGTTGCTGGAAAGGAGACATGACAGTGAGAATGAACACGAAATGTAATGTGGTCTGTAAGTAAGCAGCAACACAAGAAACTCTGGACTGAGTAGGGGTTTTGTGATGCTACAGGAGTGAATGGGCTTCATTTCAGTAAGTGGACTACCAGGCGCTGGGCTGGGCAGAAATGCAGGTTCAGTTCAGGGTATGTCCCAGATGATGTACAGTGTCATAAATTACTTTTCATAATAGAATCTAGTATTAAATATGTAGATTTATTTTATCAGTCACTATCCTGAGTGGAGTGAAATGTAATGCAGTGTTAATGGTCTCAAAGTATAAATAAAGAAAATTTAGGTCTGTCAAACTATAATTTTCATAATTATTAAAATAGTTTCCCATTGTACCATGCAGTGAACGATTACAGGTGTTGTGTAGGACTGAATTTTTAGCAGATCATTTCAGTACAACTTTACAATTGCTTTTTTTAAACATTCTTAATGCAGTAAAATATCTGAAAAGTGCCAGAATGGGTGTTAGGCAGCTTATATGGACTTTGATCTTCATTCATATTTTTAAAATAAAAGGTATTAAAATAATGCATAGTTACAGCAACTCTGACAAAACAGCTAAACTCCAAACACACTGTTTTTATAGCCAAATCAATTTCTGAAAAATCTTACAAAGCAAAGGATGTGCCAGTAAATGTTTCATGTTATATACAAAAATCATCAAAATAAATGAGCATTCAGAAACTTATCTGTATTTCAGAATGAATTGTGTAGTCTTTTGCAGTCAGCACTAGTATTTTTGCAAGAAACTTTCCAGAACCACAGAGTAACTAAGAAGTTAATTTTTAGTTCATCGGTTGCATATATTTTTTGTATTCTTTACCACAAATTACAGTGATAATAGGAACAGAGCTAGACTATGTGCTATGATGTCTTTAACCATGCATTGCACTACTTACCATTCAGGATAGACCTTTCATTCAGAAAGTGCTGAATGCATTACCAGGTCCATTATACAAAAACCTCTGCTAGAAATATCATTTGTCTCTATTGTGACAATAAAGAGATTCCTGGCATTCTGGTATTAAGAAACCAGAAGTAATATATCAGTTTTACTTTTCCTCTGCTGCTTAAAAATGAACACATGATAGAGCACATCGTTTAGAAGACTACGAAGACAGTATCCTATTGAATGACAGACTGTCTGGTTGATTTACATGAAATACCAAGTGCTTGTATGAGAAAAGGTTAAAATTAGATTGACGAGCAAATGTGCTACCAGACTGCTGGCTGACAAAAGGCAAAGTTATGCCAACGTATTACTTATTCTGGAGGCACCCAAGAAGCAAGCAGGAGGATAGTAATTCATGTGCTAGAATACATTCACGTTTAGCATAAACAAAGAGTCCTCAGGGTCTGCAGCAGGAACACATTAGCTATATGTAATTTATGTCAACAAATAAGTCAGTGGAACAATTTCATTATTAGATATGGAATCTGAATGACTCGCATTTTCCTAAGTCAAGAGTGGGCTGCTCTACTGTCATTTAAATCAGTTCAGAATAATGCCCTGTTCAATGAGTACATTGTTCTTCCTATAAATTGACTATTGTGCTACATCCTCCTTCCTCCTACCAGTCACACAATGAAAATACAGATTAGTCATGTAGCTTTTCACAGTGGCTCTTAGATTATAGTCTGATTGCTTCTTGGTCACTGTAACGGGTAGTGTAGTTCAGTGATGATAGCTTCTTTGTCTTTCTCCTTTCTTTTCAGCTGTACTCAGTTCTGCTGAGATCCACGGAGTCAGCTATAACAAGGCTCTTTCACTAAGAAGTGGGAACTGAGGAAAATTAACTTGCTCAACAAAAAGCACTTTGGTTCTTAAAATGCAGCGGTGAATATGCATCAGAAACTTACCTTCATGCTCTAGACACTCAGCACACCTGAAAATAAAGCTCTGTGCGAGGTGAGTGCTAAAATCAAGACCAACAAAGATGGACACTTCTGAAAGCATCGGCTTCAGTAACCACTAGATGGATAATGGTGATAATGAATAATAACCAGGCAGATGTGTCTTATCTTTGTCAATAAACTGGAAATACCATTCTGAAAGAGGTAAAAACAAGTTACTGACAGCTGCTATTTTTTAACTCATCATATAGCTTCACTAGTTACTACTGAAAATTTAAAAAACCATTGGTTCATGAAGTGGACAACATAGAACTGTATCTCCCTCTGGAGTTAGTGGAAAAACTGCATCTTACTCCTGTGGAACTACAGGTTTCCTACAGGGTGAGTTTTTCAATATGTGAACATGCATTAAATAGGAATTGCATAGCCAACAATCTGGGCTTGAACCTGTTCTTCATTGGAACAACTTTGTGACATTTTGTTAATATGAAACTATGCAAAATCTCTAACAGACCCAAACTCATTTGCCAACCTGTTTCCTTAGGGAAAAGTGTTCTTATTCCCTTTCAAATCACCATGACAGACAGCACGTTAGGAGAGGGGGCTAATTGTCTCCATTAGTCATCACCTTGTCAGGATGACTGGCAGTCAGTAGCCTTTAGGCTTGCTTGATAAGCTATAGCTAGTTAGTATCTTCTTAAGTCTGGTCTGGAGACACCTCTAGGTCTGTTGCCCCTAGTGACACCTGAAAAGCTGGTCCAATGTTTTATGCCAGGTCTTTTTATGCCTGGTAGTTTCTTGTTCTTCCAAAACCACAGTCAAGTAACAGAGAAGGGAGAAAAGGAATTAAAGGTTTGAATCGCAGAAGGGTGTTTTTCTAGCCTCCTCCCCCTGCACTATTATTCTTGCAAGAGATTGATGACCAGGGACATGCGGGAACAACTTGTTACTATCTAAAATAATCCACTAGGGTGCAAAATAGCCTCTATAAAAAGTGTAGCCATTTCTGGAAAAATCTCTGGTTTTAGAAGCTATGATACACTGAATGGAATTTACCAGCAGAGCCTTCACAAGTAGCTGTTGGAAGCAGTTATTAAAGTGGGCATTAGGCTAGATTCAGATCTTGTGCAAACAGTTGTAGCTCCTGTGAGTACGATCACACTGACAGGCTGGTTCCAGTCCTTTAGGCAACAGAGAGGCAAAAAAGTGAGAGACGCTAGCAGAGCATCTGCTAGTTAGATCAAAAAAAGTCTGTCTTGTTGGCAGAGCTATTGTCCTTTGGTCACACCAAGCCTAATTTGAGTCCTGCTTGCAGCAGCATTTAAAACCTGTGACAAACATAGTCATGTTGACACTGAGGTGGATGCCAAGAGAAGATAATGACAAGTACTTGAGACTGCAAAGAAAGGAAAAAAAAAACCAAAAAACAAACACAGAGAAGGAAAGCTTTCAGGTCTGAAATTTGAGGGGAAAAAAAGTATTTGGATTTGTGTCTTTTTTTCCCCAGTCCTTTTTCTTTATAAAAAAAGCAATCCTCAAAAATTGCAAACACACTCCTGGATTGGATTCTTTTCTAGAAATACAGGTCTGTATCTGTGCACTGTTTAGCCTAAGGCTGAGGCGTTTGCAAAACAGAGAAATACTTTATATTTCAAGGCTTACAGTATCTTTATTCATGACTGTCTATGAACTGTCCTGTTTGTTCTGGTTGCTCTTGGGGCCTTTTGTTGTGCTGGACGAAGCAATTTGGCCTGGTCCAGAAGTGATTCATCTAATTACTTTGAAGAGTGATAAAATCCCTGGCAGAGATTAAGAAGGCTTCCTGTAGTTCACATCTATGAGCAAGATTGTGTAGGTCAGAGTCACTGGCCTTGCCTGGGGCTTTGGTGATGCGGTGAAAGGCTGCGTCCAGCAGAACCAGAGGTGAACACAACTGTCTGAAATACGTAGGCAAGCCGATTCCCCTTGACCAAAAGAGATGCTACAAAACACTTCAGAGACTTGAAGCACCAACATCTTTTGTGGGTTTTGGTTAATTTATTCATTAGATTCTGTATTACAGATAGAGTAAAGGCAGCAAAAATAACTATTTCTGCTGTCTCTCCTCCCACCTTCCCCATCTGTATTAATCATTTGGTTAGAGACATAAGAATTCATCCTTAATAACTACTGAAAGGGCTTCTTGAATGAACTTTTCAAAACTGAACAGCCTTTTCTATATCACCCCAAATACTTTGCACTTTGCATGGTTTTGTTTTGTTGTATAATTTTTACATTTAGCCCCCAAAATACCAATTTATTTTCAGAGTTTTATTTACTTCCTGAAGGATATTTGTTTCTTTTATGCTGTTATGAATTAATATATTTTAATTGTTTTAGCACTTATAAAGAAATAATAATAATAATAATAATAATAATAATAATAATAATAATAATAATGTTCCCAAGAGTATATGCAAATAGACTGCCTTTGAGTTAATGGGAAAAGGTTTCTTGGTCTAGTCTAGATTGAATCTTTGCAGTCTGCTTGACTCCTCCTGAATTTCCTTCCTGTTTGGCTCCTCTTGTGTTCATCTGTCACACATGAGCTACTTTTCGATTCTCCCTGACCCTGCCTGGAGCACTTGTGTTTTCAGTGACGTTATGGTTTTGATTAGATTAATTTTTTTTTCCCTATTTTCCCTTGCCTGCTGCGCAGTGAAGGCACCCTTGTGCATTGCATTAACAAAAGAAAATTACAGCTTTCTTCCCTCTGATAAAGACAATCCTATCACTGTCCAAATGATGAGTAAAAACACATTATAAGAAATATGAGCACATTGTGCAGAGGCAGAAGGAGGTTTTGCTTTTAATAACAGGTAACTACAGATGCACCATAATTACATACTCCAAGGAGAGTTTACCTTTTTAAATTATTTCAGCTCATAATGAAGACGCCCTCTGGTGACTGCAAGATAAATGTTATTTAAGTTCTTCCCTAAGAACAGCAGCACTAGGACAGCTGGGGGACAGGGATGTCCCCAGTCTGTGCCCCCACCTGCCCCTGCAGCCAGAGGCAGCTGCAGCTGAGAGAGCTCGCGGTGCCCAGGCCAGCACAGAACGTCCCTCTGAGCCGAGGACTCCGCATCCCTTGCTCGCCTGGGTGAGTCCAGCAAAACAAGGACGGCTCCCAAAGATTGGGTTTGCTGTTGAGCACAACGTTGCTTAGGAAATTAATTGCAGCCTTGGAAGAGGGCATAACTGCACATCACAGGGCTGATCAGATGACCACCATCTGGAATAGATGAGCTGTGCATACGCTTACTGTAATAGACGCAATGGTATGGGTTGTCCTGAATAGTTTTCCCAGAGATGACTGTTAGTTTCATCTACAAAATATTTTCAGGAGGGGAATCACTGGAACTGTTTAATTTCATTTATTTTTTTTTAATAACTGAAACCTGGGTTTTCAACACTTCAGTATAAAACTTGTTCTAGAATGGAGGGTAAAGTTTTGCTGTTTCTAGAGACACCGCAGTCAAGGTGGAGATAGACCACTCTCTTCAATACAAATATAGTTCATTAAGAAATGACCTAAAATCAAGGATTCCCACTCTCATACGCAAGCTTGCTTCCTTGCCACTGTCTTTGCTCAATGATTTCTGTGGTTCAAGAGTTTGTGGCACAGCAACTGCACCAGCAGCAATGGGCTTTTACAGAGTGAAGCCCATGACTTGCTGATGAGCTGCCTCCTTCCCACTCACATGTGAACCCCCTGCCTGCCGACAGCTGGAACTTGTTGAACAATGGAAAGTGAGCAGAGCAGGGCTGAAAGAGGTCATGAACTTACGACGCACACAGCTGGTAACTTCTGGAGCACAGCTACACTAGCCTCTCTTAAAGCTGTTTTATGAAAACTCCTTTTCATTCTGTTCTGGCAAAGATGGCAACACTTGCAACACTTGAAGTTCTTTGAATACCCACTCCTTGTACTGCACTTGAATGATGTTTCCTGACACAGGGAAGACCTGGAGTATGCCAGCTCTTCACTGCAGCCCTGCCACACAGCTCCCTCCTCTCTCCCAGGACCAGAGCAGCCTGTGCACCAAGGCCGAGTTCTGATCCAGCCCAGCTGTATAACCTCGCCTTAGGCAGCTGGAAAAAAGCTGTGAGAAAGTTTGTGGAGAGATAAGAATGGTAAAATTACAGACAGAAGTAGAGCTGTTGAGACAGGATTGCTAGTAGCTTGCAGATTCAGGAGGGAGAGCAGCAAGGGGAAAGGTAGACAATCAAAAGTTTAAAAAGAGCAAGGCTAGTTAGGAAACATCAGTTTGGTTTGCTGGGTCAGTGCCAGGGCACTGATAGAGTGTGGCAGAAGATGGAAACACAGCAATGCTGAGGGTCTGCTCCAAGGAGCTGCAGGGACTGATCCTTCCCCTCTTGCCTGATGCCTGCCTGGCCAGCAAAGCCATCACCAGTACCTTGCTAGGTGAGCATGCTTGTGCTTGGCCTAACAGTTCATGAAAACCCACCTTCCTGTTCTGTCGGCTAGTCAATAAATAACTGCTTTATACTCCTGGTTCTGCTTACAGATTATCTGTGAAACTGGCTAAAGATACCTGAATAAACTGATTAAAAAGCTAAGCTGCAACAACTACCTGCAAATACATCTTCATGCTACTTACATTCACTGGAAGGTAATAAAAAATACTGTAGTATAATTCCTTCTGAACAAAATACCACTTCTCACTAGGGAAAAACTGAAGCACACAAGCTAAAAGTAATTTTATATTTGTGCTTGAAAAAAGCTAAAACTTTTTACCAAAATATCCTATTTGGTAGTAAATTTTATCATGGCCTCCTTTTAAACCATTGTTTTATTTCATTGCTCTTAAGTGGTTTACAGATATTGCTTAAATCATTAGTGCTGTGTGTAAATTTCAGATGGTGAAAACACTGGGGAAAATTCCTACTGCAGATGACTTCTGTAGAATCAGGAGAGTGTACATACAAACACCATTTTCCAAACATTCTTTCCCTTGGTAACACTAGCATGCTAGGCTCTAAAACAATAAAGCTATTTAGAAAGCTGCCAGAGCAAGCTGATCTGAACACCTGTAGTGTGCATGTGGGAAGTCTTTAGTGTGCCACATACCCTCATTCTTTCAGTTCTCAAAAAATCTCTTTCTATCCAGTGAAGCTGCCAAAAGAGATCACATTATTCAGCTGAAGGGATGGAATACAGCAGAATTCAGATCATTGCTGATGGAAGTACTGAGTGAAGGGATACTCTTGAAAAAGGTAAGACAGACAACTCAAATGTTTAAAGCTTGCCTGTTGACAAGCTGTCCTTTCTTCTGGGACATGGAAAAAAAAATCCAGTAGTATCTTCCTGTGATATATTTTCTTCTTTACTAGAGAAATGGGCTGCACAGGTCTCTCAGATGGTAGGTGCAGTTAGAGCTGTCCTGAAAAGGAGAGACTGACACATTCAACATGCAGGCTTTTACACACTCCCTCTGGTCACTGCACTGTAAATCCTTGCTGTTCTGACACCAGCTTGTCTTTTCTTAGCAGCTGGAGAATTTGCCAAACAGAATGCCAGCTGCCAGGAGGAGAGGGATCTGGGGGTGTTGGTCTACAGCCGACTGAACATGAGCCAGCAGTGTGCCCAGGTGGCCAAGAAGGCCAATGGCATCTTGGCTTGTATCAGAAATGGTGTGACCAGCAGGTCCAGGGAGGTTATTCTCCCTCTGTACTCAGCACTGGTGAGACCGCTCCTTGAATCCTGTGTTCAGTTCTGGGCCCCTCACCATAAGAAGGATGTTGAGGCTCTGGAGTGAGTCCAGAGAAGAGCNCGAGTAGACGAGGTCCTGAGGGACATGGTTTAGTGTTTGATGGGAATGGTTGGACTCGATGATCCAATGGGTCTCTTCCAACCTGGTGATTCTGTGATTCTGTGAATAGGTTTTGTATATCCTAACCCCTATTCTGGATAGAATTAATGGACCAAGAGCGAAAGCCAAAAGCCTCAGATTTGTTTGGGTTAATCAATGCCAGAATTTGTTGGCTGGGGAATGATACAGATGATCTTTCAGAGTTGAAAAAGTACAACAGTGTTGCAAGCATTTGGAAGGTAACAGCATACATGTCTTAAATGCCATCAAATAACACACAGGCTTTCACTGCTGGGCAGGGTAGGATTGACTGTCTTATTCCAATGCATGTGAAAGTTTGTAAATAATTTTGGAGCAGTTGATCAAAGCAAAAGGAACAAGTGCGGTGAAGTGTGCACAGGAGGAGTAAGAGTATGAACTCATACAAATATTCTGGCACACAAAATGGATTTATCACATGATGTTAGCTGATTCTGTGGAAAGTGATGATTGACTAAAACTGTGCCACTTCAAGCCTGCCTGGTGTGGTGGAGGCACTGTAACATAAATAAAGCTAAAAGGGGAGAGCAAAAGAGGACTTCTAAAATTACTTTTTTTTTTTCCTCTGAGATAACCCGAAAAAGAAGTACTAGGAAAGTGATTTAGACTACTCTTACTCTGCAAATACTCTAGCCCAATTGAAGCAAAATTCATCAGCAGAGCTCAGCTGATCAACAGTACTTTGTTACTCTGCTGTTACTGCACTGTTTGCATTTGTGTTGCACCTGCCCACTTTACTTAATTTAGAAACTAGATAAAGGTTTTGTCCAGCACCTAAAGAAAGGTTATGTTCTAGTCATTAACAATCAAGAAACAACAGCGTCTCTGCATAATATTGCACAAACTATTTGCATCAGTATAAAATCATCCCCCATGAACATGATGCTTATTAGTTATTTGTTAACAAGTAAGGCATTTGATTAACAGTATGTTTGCAAATAGGGTCCTAAACAAATCCTATGCAGCAGGATGGATTCAACATTCTAACGAGCCTGTTGGTAATAAATGAGTTTTATTATATATAACGAAAGTATATTACATAAAGACATTGCATTATTGCAGATCGCCTGATAGAAATGACAGACACAACCTCATGTCAGGCAAAAGGTACCTACCTGAAAGCATTTATTCTTATCAAATATATTTGGAGTTACAGTAAGACAGCTAAGTTTATCATGGGGCTAATTAGAAAAGCAAATAGATAGCAAAAAGCCTTTCCAGATAGCATTATTCTGAGTCTATTACATCTCTTCTGTAAGGTAGTATTCTTTCTTAAATCAAAAACACTACTTATTAATCTGAGATTAATTCAGAATGGTGGTGAACAGGAATAATGTAACAAAACCCTTTAAGTTTTCTGTATTCATCTTCTCATCCACTGCATTTTAGATAGGTAACATACTAGGCCAGTATTTAAATTACCACAAAATGGTTAAATGGCATTTTTCAGTTACAGGAGTCTAAATGTATTTAGCAGCAGAGAGTATGAGTTTTTTTCTCTTCATTAATAATAAGAGCTATCACTGTTGAGGACGTCTTTATTGCATGGACTAATGTAAAGAAAGTTTCCTATCCTCTAAGCAAGTTAATTTCACTAGCCCCACTGAAAATGCGTTTACTCTCAGTATCTCACATCAGCATCACGCAACCAAAAACTTGGGCTGTGCACTTACGCTACTTAGAGCATGACTGCAGCAGGTTGCCCAGCCTGTTGCAGGGTTGGTGGAGTTCCTGAGATATGTCAAAACCAGGTGTATAATGTAGTGTCCCATGGGGGAGACGGTTCTCTAGGGTGGCACAGACTGAAGCAAGCAAGGCTCCCCCTTTGCCTGGTGTCAAGGTGCAGGAGCCCATTGGATCACGCAGTTACTGCTCTCTGCCACAGGTGTACCCTGGGGCACCCAAGACTAGGTCAGAGCCCCTCGCCTACCGTACACATTGATACAAAGCTGCATTGAGAACCATGTGACTGGAAAAGCTGAGGAAACATACTAGTTAATAGTTTATTTCTTTCCCAAGACTTACTTCGGGCAGAGCAGCCCTTGATCTCATATATAACATGAGCAGTTGCAATCTTGCCAAAAGGATAATAAAGCTGAGATTATCTTGAAAGAAATAAAATGCTCACAGATTGCAGCTGGAAGGCAAGCACTCAGAATAACTTTTTATTCCAGTGAAGTATTGCCTCTACTCTCCAGAACTGGCTATGCCAGCCAAGACCACTGCACTTGGAAAGATGAAAGGACTTGTAGGCAGCAATTCAATGCTACAAACAAGTGACCCTTCCACCTCCACCCTTACTTCTTGAAAACTGGCTTGCATTTAACTACAGTGTGTAGGCCTCTTCACATCCAACAATCCATGCAGGCTGAAACACAGACTAACAGAGTTCTTACATTCAAATCAGATATTTCATCATATGTTTCTCAGACAATTTTTCCTGGTTTGTCTGAAAGAATCAGTGCCTTTATAATGTGGTTTCAAAGAGTTAAAATTTTACTTTAACCAAAGACAGAGGAAAAAGCCCAGACTGTAAGGCAGAGAGCAACTCTGAGTACTTCAAAATAAATGCAAAGGTTTTATCATAACCTGTTTTGAGTTTTCCCCAGCAAAGGAAGGGCTGAAGGAAAAAGACAATGCATTTTCTTTTTTTTTTTTTACCTTTTTTATTCAAAAGTTTTCAAAGAAATAAAACAGAAAAAAGCTAACAATCTAATCAAATTTACAGTTCAAAAATGTCTTTTGGCATTTAACAACAAGTCCTAGGAAACAAAACTACAGAGTTATCTTGAACCGGACAAATAAGTTACCACTGGCAAGTTTGTGGCACTAGTAAAACAAAAATAAAAAATTAACTCTCTTGATCATATAGATATCTCTATGAAAATCTTTTTTTTTCAATCTGTACAAAAGGTCTTTCTTCATAAATTAATTTTTTATAATTTAATGGCTGTCTACTATGTGATGTTTAAGTAACTGATTACTTCTTTATGTACAGAGGTTAAATTTCCCAAATCTTACCCAGACAATGAGTATGGCACTTAGTTCAGACATTTCTGGCAGCAGCTCTTCCCTCCCTCTAACACAGCTATCATACTGCAGTTTTAATTAACGCTAAAATATCAAGTAGTGAGAGATCCAGGTTTGGAAAATCACCAGATACAGGCAAGGTGCTGCAGAAGTCTGGACTTTTACAAAGCAGTAATATTCCAGGGAGCATAGAACCAATAATACCACAACTTTTTTTAAAAAAACAAAAAACAAAAACACATCTCTTATGACTATGTATTTCACTAGAATCTACACTTCTCAGAGCAGCAATTTACTTTTGAAACTATGAAATGTCACCGACATCTATACTCCAATACTCACACAAAATTTAAAAACTAAAAAATACTTGAAAGAAACAACTGCTTAGCCCTAGCTCCTGAGCTAGGATGATTTGGTCTGTGGAAACAGGGAGGGCCAGCAACCTGTCCCAATACAAAAGGAAACAAACTTTGAGGTAGATAACTGATCATATACAGCTGACCAGAGAAGTACACAGTTTTGGAAGACAACTTAATTTATCATTCGATTTAAAACATATGCAATTGTAATAAAGAGCTTTAGTAGCAGTGAATTATCTAATATGTGAAGTACAAATAACTCTGTATTTATGAATCAGGAATTTCATAGTTTCAAAACTGGTTTTCTTTACACTTAACACTTGTAGTGATGATGTGAAGTGTGGCACTGCTTGGATCCAAGTCTTCCTTCATGCTTTTGTGTCCATACATCAATTAAAATTATAAAACCTAAATGCAAATGTACAAAAAAGGCACATTCTCCTATCCGCAAACTGGTCCGGCAAAAATAAAGAGTACAGAAGACATAATGCTGAGACAAATCAGAATTGTTGGTTACTGGCTCTTTGTTCTTTGGTAAAGTTACCTTTTAAAAGTGCCAAGTCTTTTTATTTTTATTTACCTACTATAGAGAGCTAGTACCCAATCAATTATGCTTCTACATCTCAGTGTATGTTTGAAAATGAGTCCTTTAGCTTTTGCCATTTTGCTGTAATAGCAAATTTTCTGTTTGCTAAGTCTCAGCACAATCCTCATCCTAAAGCACTATCATTAGTATAAAGGAAGGACAAAAATCTCCACCCCAAACTCCCTACTCTACCTATGCTAAAACTAGAACATCAAGTTAGTTTCTGAAAAAAAGGCAAAAAAAGATTTTACATCATACAGCAGAGTTCCTAAATCATTCAAACTACCAGAGGGAGCTATTGGCATAAGGCCTTACAAACAATTTATCCTATTAAAATTTCCCCAGTCAGAAAATGTGTTTCACACAAAACATTTTACCCCTCTTGCATTTCACTACCTTACATATTATGTGAAAAAATCATTAAAAACACTTACTACACATTAAAAAAGCCAAATTTTCAGCAATTTTTATTGACTACCTTTAAAAGCCCTATGCTGCTGTTTTACAAGGCATAATAGACCAGCTCATTTGGTCAAAGCATTCTACACCATTAGTTTGGACTACTTACTGAAACAGCTACAGCATTGAAAGATTTAAGGCAAATTGGAATTTATAGAAAAGGATAAGACACTTCACACTACATTAAAAGAAAAAACAGAAAGCTAAAAGACCAGACACTATAACTGCAACACTGCACTAAAGCAACACTCACACACTGCAAGCACAGAACATCATCTTAGATGTTTTACTATTTTAAACTTCAGAAAACCCATTTCATACAATTAAAAAAAAAGAAACAAACAAAAAAAATAAACAAAAAACACATTCTGTCATGCACGTGAATAAGTCTTCGTGGTCATCTGTGCATACCCAGAAATTTGAAATTTTTTTTTGCGTCATAACACTTGATAAAAATTTTTTTTTACTAAAATAAACCTGTTCATGGGAACAGCTACTAGATGAATTTAAGGTTTTTCTTATGCACCTTATAGAACTTATAGCAAAAATAGTTTTAGTTGATTTCATTATAAATAACATTTTCAAGAACCTGTGCAAAACTGTCAATAATTCCTAAAGCACAATTGATCGGTAAAATCCATGATTGTTTCAGCCTTTGCACCCTTCTCCAGGCCAGGTCAACACTGGGCATCTGTAAAACAGAAAGGACACAGCACAAGCAGGGTTACAATTACATGGCACTTTTCTAATGTAGATGTCCAAAAACCTAATAATTTCCTACTTTAGGCAACCGTGAGAAGACTAAATAAACCTGAGTATGAATTTGAGAAGTAACTACAGGTGGTTTGCCCTTCCTAGGACAAGGCACTCCCATTCGGACTGTATTTTTCCCCTCTCTCTCTGGTACCTGCTTAGCGTGCAGAGTTCCTACTGGGGAACTGAGAGACAGCATTCAAAGCCATCTCCAGCTTTGTTGTTTTGTTATTGCTGTTTCCTCTTAATTAACTAAAAGTGGTTGAGTCTGTGAACGTACTCCAGCAGCATCTCCAAGGCTTATGATCTCTAGAAAACGAACACAAGTTTCTTTCGGTGCAGCCTTCAGGAGAGGATGTACAAGCTACAACAGCCAATTCAGAGACAGCTACCGTGCCTCCATGAGGGTTAGTACTTAAGAGCAATTCAGGGCACATTATATTTGAAAGAAGACTTCTCAGTTTACTATATTGTCTCTTACTGACATATCGGTTTGAAAACTACTCAGGTAATGAAAAAAAGTTTAGACAATTTTTTTTTCATCTCTCTAGGCAAGACAAAGTCTGATATTGTAAGGTTTGTACATTTACAAGTGCACATATAATTGTAACAGGGTTTTTTGCAAGGGCCTTTGACTATTTTCACATAGCAGCAACTTTGTAGATTCTTTTTAAAAAGTTGTTACATTTAGCCATTAAAGGAAAGACACTGTGTATTTCTGACTGAATGCATTCACTTGAGCAAGTGAGCTGCTTTTCATTTCCCCCTTATTTATGGCAATATGAATACTGACTTCTAATAGGATGAAAGTGCTGCATGTGCAACTAAAAAGAAGTTTCAATTTGACAATAATAATGAAGCCACAACAATTTAGACACTGCAGTGTTCCCTGTACTTAGGGCAAAAAATAAATGTCAACACTCTCCCTTTCACCTGTCTGAAAAATGACAGGTACCAACATGTTCCAGGGACAGAAATACCAAATGCCATACTCTGAGGCTGAAATCAGCTATGCCCACTGCCTTGGCCACTGCTGACATAGATTTCACTGGCTTCTACTGCATACAACTACAGGTAACTGTACTCCTCCTCTGAAGAATAAAATATGTGAAGGACTGGCTTACAGCAAACACAGAGTTGCTTACGGTTTGGTATTCTACATAGTCATCTTTATAAAATGTGTCTCACATGGCAAGACATCTCATCCTTTCAGGAGACTAAACTCTGCTCCTCCTGCCTGGCTTCAGCCTATGGGAAAGATAGTGACAGGCTGGGAGGGAGAGGCAGGACAGGGAGACGACATGCAGGATTACGCTTTACTGTCTACCACAGATGTCTGTCGGTAAGGAGGTTTTATATACCCACATGGAAGACTTATGGTAAAACAAATAATTCCTTGAAAAGCAGTTAACACCAGCCAATAGCCTTGGCATAGGAACCATGAAGGAACCATGATTTTAGCACTTGGAGATGGATAACAAGAAGAGCCTGTGGCTTTGCTTTCTCCCTGCCCTGGAAGCAAATCAAGGATGTGGGCTTTCTCTGCATGCCGGCATTTGGCTAGACTACAATAATAAACACAGGTCATATGCTGCACTATGCAGACTGTGCCATCTGTTGAATGTGTGATGTTTCCCTATTGGTTTGTTTCTATCTTTACATTCTTGAACATATAAAAAGTTGTTATGCCAATAATAGGGATGAGAGAAGAGTTGTAAATAACAGAGCTGACCTGCAACATCAAATGTAATGGCAAAAAGTGTGTACTATTAGATCTACGAGGTCCAACACAAAAAACCAAGACCAACGCTATGGCCTGGGAACCAAGACTGAGAGGGGAGAGACAAAGAGATGGTTATAGCGTATGTTCTAACCTGTCACAGTGAAACAAGGCTCAACTCGATCACTTCACTCAGTACAAGTGGACATGTGTTCAAATATAGACATTTTCTTACCCCTGGTTGGAAAATGTCAGTGTGCAAGAGTGAACAGCAAGTCAACATCAAGACAACTGGCCATCCCAAAATGCTTTGCTGGTGAAGCAGTTTTTAGCTAATTACTACCTCTTCTCAAAGATGAAATCAGTGCTCAAAGGAACCCATTTTTTGTTTGTAGAAGAGGTGAAAGCAAAAACAACAGAGACCCTCCACAACCTCTCAGAAAATTATCTGTGGAATTGCTTTGGTACATTGGCAGCATCATATTCAGCAGTGTGTTGACTCAGAAGAGAAACATTTTGAAGGTGAGCATTGTTGATTTTCTTAATTTGATATATGAAAAGAGTTACAGGCACAGCCTCANCTGGCCATCCCACAATGCTTTGCTGGTGAAGCAGTTTTTAGCTAATTACTACCTCTTCTCAAAGATGAAATCAGTGCTCAAAGGAACCCATTTTTTGTTTGTAGAAGAGGTGAAAGCAAAAACAACAGAGACCCTCCACAACCTCTCAGAAAATTATCTGTGGAATTGCTTTGGTACATTGGCAGCATCATATTCAGCAGTGTGTTGACTCAGAAGAGAAACATTTTGAAGGTGAGCATTGTTGATTTTCTTAATTTGATATATGAAAAGAGTTACAGGCACAGCCTCAGGGTATTTCTGCATTGGACCGCATACACATTTAGGGAGAATATCACATAATTAGAATTTCTTCACTTGTAACTGATTGTGATTTTTAAGTACATAATAAATGCCATGAGAGCTGTAGCAGAACCCTTCTAAGATGGTCTTTAGTGTATTATTGAAGCTGAACACATTTTTTTCAGCATGAGGTCTTACAAACTTTAATACAAAAAATTATGTAGTCAAATTGACTGATTTTCAAAGCAAACAGAAAAAAACATGAGTTAAGGCAACTAAATTCCAGGATTTTAAAACACGAGAATGGAGAAGGGGATGGTTAGTGTATTTTCAGGATGGCAATGTACGTAAAGTAAAAACTTTGCATGGAAGCTCAGGTAAAGCTAATGATTGGTTAGTAAAGAAAGGCCATGCAAGCAAAACCAGAGGAAACAAGGAGTAGGAAAGTAAAACTACTCTGGAATTAGAACCAAGCAAGAACGTGAATTAAAAATTAATTGACAAAACTCTGGTCCAAAGTTTTTTCCTAGAATAAAGGATGAGGCAGGGAAGTCTTCAGAGAAAGGGTTAGCAAGGATTTCTACCAGACCACCCCCTGCCTGTGGTTCGTAAGTCGGTTGCAAAGCTGCTTCCAAATCTTACATGTAATACAGAACTAAAGGATACCATGTACAGAAATAAAGTTACCTTTAGCATTGTGATTCTAGTATTTTTGCACTAATTAATTGTTATTCTTGTATACAATATGCTGCCAAGATAAATTAAAATACAACATAATTCAGTTAACCTGTAAAAAATTACTAAAACACTATTACTCATAATTCATTAACTCATTTCTGGAACCTGTGCTTCCTTTCCTGGCTTCTAACTCTGGCCAAGTTCAAATTAACTTCACTGCCTGTCCCCAGATATGATCAGTGTTATTCACATGATACTAAAGAAACAATTGAACGCAGAGTACTGCAAGTTATGAAATAAAATATCTTTGAATTCACGTCTTTCATATGACAGGATGAGCCCCTACCTCACAGTTACTTGTTCTGCTGATATGTATATGGAGAATGGTCACTGGACGTCTCTACTGTAACTTGTTGCTGACCACTGGCTTCCTGCAAATAAAACCAAAAAAAAACATGAGAGACAAAGCCAGCCAGCATAATCCACAATCTGTATTTGCATGCAATTAACAGTCTTCAAATCTTCTAACATTTCACAAGAAGAGTACTCCAAATCTGAGGTGTTAACTTTGCATTGATTTACTTTTCAGCAAACACAGAAGTAAAGCGATCACACAAATCTTGTATTTCCTCAGCTGCTTTGATCATTAAAAAAACCCACAAACCTTTAACATCATATAAATAAATACACAGAGGAAGCAAACAACTGCTAGTATATTTTCTATCTGCAAATGACAGAGTTCTGCCCCTCTCCTTTTGAGGGGTACCAAAAAGAATGAGATATACTTACCACATATACAAACTCTATTGCTTTGAGTACCATGGTGTGATTGGCACTAGGCAACACAAAGAAGTACAGTCAGGACTCTGCACACAGATCCCCAGAAACCAGGGAATTAATTCAGCTGATAGTGCTCTGGCAGACTGTGCTATCAGCTAATTACCAGAAGTCTTTCTCCAGCCCACATGGGCAGATGCATGAACTGAATCAAAGTAGTTCAGGAGTTTCTGGACAAATAGACTTTGAAACAAAATGTTTTTTCTTACAGGGTCTGGAAGAGACTGTCTAGCTCTCTCTCTGAATAGAAGAGCTGCAGTGTACTTGTTCAGCTCTCCTGTTAAAGAAGTACAGATCTATAAAACAGTGTAAGGTACGAACTATTGTCTACCACTTAGTTATGCTCTTCATCCAGACTTGCAGAGGGGTTTATTAGGCACGATATCCTGAGATGACAGAGTAAAACTGTGATTCTTTGCAAAATGTTACAATTACAGTCTGCTACAAAGATCAAAACTAAAATATAACCACTGGCTTGCTCCTATTGGAAGTGAGGTTTCACAAAACCAAATTTTATTTGAGCTATGCTTATACAGAAGACTGCTCCAAATACTGTACTGTTACAGGTACAGGTTTGTCTTTGTTATAATACTAGTTATGTTAGTTGAGTAGAATGACACTTTCTAGTTTTACTATACATTTTATTCACAACAGATTCACAGTTACAATGTTAGGCTTTAAACAGTAGTTTTCCTAGACAAAAACATCTAGTTCACGTCTCTTATCTCTGGTCTTTTAGAATATATACTGACCTCAACAGGAACTGCTGCTGTCTGGACATGTGTATATTGGGGTATGTATGCTCCTTGCATAGCTGTTGTGGCTGGCATGTACTAAAAAGACAGAGTTCATTAAGTTGCATTAAAGCCCAATGTAAACTTAAGAGTATTCAAAATACCTATGATTATATTATTGAATAGATACTGACTGTTTCCCTAAAGCAACATACATGAGAGAAAGACTTTTGTGTCTGAAATCAATAGGCTTTTCAGAAAAAGACGACCCGTGTTTTGAGACACCACAAATTTAGATATCGAAGACTAGGTAAAGGACCTTTCCGTCTTTGTTAATACTAATTATCATATTTCCCTTTTTAAAAAATTCTATCTGCTCAGAAAAGAAAGGTTTTTCAGTTCAGAAGCTAGCCTGCATCTCTTCTATTTTAGTTTCTGTTTCCTGCTTCTGCAACTCTCATCTACTGTAGCATAAAAACAACTATTTTTTTCATATAACTGTGGAGTTACCACCCAAGTTCCTTTCATTTGCTTTGATATGTTTTGATTTACTCATTTCCAATTTCTGATCAGCTAATAGACTGAATAAAACCTGCTAAATACTACTTTAAAATTGAGGTTGCTCTTAATACTTTATCCGATGAAAGACTACTTAAAGGATTACTTTTTTCCTACGTGCAAGCCACCCATGCATACTGTGATCTACACACAGTATCTTCTACTTGTCTAAGTTCTATTTAGTATTAAATTGCTACATACTGTTCCAGTACTGCCTAATGAAAGGTGACTCATCTGCTGTGTCAGAGGGCTTATCATGGATGCAGGCTGTAGTGACATGGTGTGGTCCATGGAGGGAGTAAGTACAGCACCCTATTAAAACAGAGAAAGAAAGAAATGGTTGCAGCAATACTGAGATTTTAATTACATTTTTTATTTGTGAGTCTAAATATGGGCTGTGCTTCTGAGGCAATACTCCACAATAACTCTTCTTGATCTCAGGCACTGACTCAGGATGCAGGTCTCTAGCATTCCGAATATTCTACTCAAGCAGATGTGTTTTGCACAGTTTGGTAACAGGGTAAGAGCTGCATTGACATCCTACTGAACGTGTGACAGACGTGCAATGCACCCGAGACACCTGCTGAAAAAGCTTTGTAAAATATGAGTTTAACCAGATGTGACTCTAAAGCAAAAATCTGCACACATTACCAGGTACAGATTCACTTAGCTTAAGCTTTGGAATTTAAGGCTTTAGGAAGAAAATTTTCTCTTTTCTTTAGGAATAAAGACTTTGGAGTAACATTTGTGTTAGGAGAACTCTACCCTCGACATGCAATGCTCACACACAAGACAGCTGCCCTGCTTGATGGTTGGTTTCATTAGCACAAACATTTTAGAAGAGTGGGTTAGCAATGCTGATCCTATGTCCAAATACTAGCTACTGTGATGACCTTTCTATCACTCCTGTACCATCCCATCAACTTCATAGAAAGTACAAGAAAATGTTTAAACACTAGAGATTGCTAAATATGAAGGTCACACATCCAGCGTTTTCAGAGTTACCTGAAATGGAAGGTTATCTTTGAATCTCTTTTTAGCAATCATGTTCTACAAAAACACGTTTCCAAATACTTTGAATAACGCATTCTAAATACTGTTGATTAAGACTGATGGAAGCTCAAAGCTAATAGAAATAATTGCAGTGTACTGAAAGCCAGCATTTTGAACCAATAACTAATCCCTAAAAAGAAAAAATAAAAGAGAAAAAGCATACAGAGTATGGTTGGAAAAACAACCATGTGATCAGTGTAGATGAAATGAGTCACAGGCACATCAAACACTAAAAGAATTTCCTGTGTGTAGACTGCAGGCTTCTCTGCAAAGCAAATAGGCAAGACTGCACCAGTCTTTGCACAGGCCAAAACTGAACTGAAGTCAAGAATCCAGATCTTTATTTTGAACTGTGAAATCTCATCTCATATACCTGTGAAACTAATACACCTCACAGCACTGCAGTGTATGAACTTGCCTTTCACAGCACGATTTGCAAGGGTTTTTTAAATGAAAATCTGTGTTCACAGAGAGAAAAGAGTTAAAGAATAGAGTTAAAACCTGTTGTGTGTATGTGTGTTTAACATCAAAACCACAAATACAACAATTAATTATGTGAAAAGCTGTTCTGGTTCAGTATCAACTTCTCTGCATGCAAAAGAAAAAAACATTCTACCAAGATGATTTACATTCTATAATCTACATGGAGACGTTAATTAAAGACAATATCCTTTCCATATCTGGAAACAGATGTGTTTGTTAAGTACATAAGTGCATATACAAAAGCAGGTGTTAGTATTGGTAATGCTCATCTCAAGAATCCTAGTAAGTCACACATATAATGGTACTTAATTGCCAAATGACATAGAGAGGAAGAAGACTATCATGGGAGAGTAGATTAGAAATCCTGACAGTCTGGTATAGGTGCCACAGGCGAAAGCACAGGGAGACCAGCATTACTCATGAGTGGTGAAGCCAGAGCAAGCTATGCAGGTTTTCTCAAGTTAAGTGCCCATGTCATACATATCACTACATCCATCTATCTTCCACAAATCATCCAATCTGAACTATTCCAGACCCATTCTAAAACCTTGGGACTTCAATCAATTCCACCTTCTGATAGGTAAACAGTATGTAAAACATCGGTATTTGCAAAGTGCTTTTCATAGAAATAATAATAAAAAAAAATTAATAAAAAGAAGTTTCCTCAGAATGCTGAGTTGCTAATTTTAAATCATCCTCATCACCTCGATATCATGAAGGTAGCTTCTCTCTGTCCTAATAAAATGAGGCCCCAATTCAGAAAACCTTTTTCCTCTTTTAATTTTGATCCACAATTTAATTGTGATGCAATTGTCAAAACTCTGGAAGGAATTGGCCAGGAATTGACCTATATCCTATTATTTGCAGTATGTGCAGTGTTTATACAATCAGTTACAACAATAAAGAAGCATAAAAACTTACTGGGTGCTGCATTATATATGGTTGAGGCTGCATCCAGGAAGGACTCTGAACCTAAAACGAAATCAGTATTTTATTTTTGGTTTAGTCATTCTTTCCCTGAATACTCCAACTGAGACATAGTAATAATTTATTAAATCGTGTTAGCAAGCCCCCCCTCCTGTACTTATTCATTTTTGATGCAATTAATCACTCTCTGGAGCAACACTGATATCTATGAAAAGTGTATTGACTGTACCTGTAAATCAGAAACAAAATTTGGAAACAATGTACCACACACAATTTTCACAGCAGCACACTATGTTTTTAGTGCAGGTCTCAAAAACTTTATCAAAAACACTGGAAGGGTTAAAATAGACAGAAGAGAGATTTCTGCTGTGTAGAAAAGGGAGGCATCTTCTTCCTTTGAAACTCCTCTAGGGAAAATTAATTGGGATCTCAAAAGCTATAGCATTCTTTGGCTTCTAGTGATTGAAATAGAATAAATTACTGGATTTTCACAAGGAAAAAATTAACCAGGAATTCTGCTGGAATCTTGTTCCAGGAACAAGGAGAAGATTTAGGAGAATTTTCTTCTCCAAGACACTGTGGCACGTACTTCCCAAAGCAGCAGCAGAAAAAAAGGTTCTGACATGCATTCCTGCTCTTGCAAGTAGCACGTTTTCTCTCCAAAAACACTACCCAAACATTTAACTCATGGTAGGATGCCTAATTTGCAGGACAAAGTAAGTTAAAGAGATTAAAATGTAAACTAATAGGTTATATGGTTATGTAAGTTTTAAGAATCCAGTTGCAACAGCTCGTTGAAAAGAGTTTGCTGCAAGAAATATTGAAGGTAAGAATGGAAATGTTTCCTCTCCATCTCTGGTAGGTCCGTAGGATAAGGCAGGACTCTGACCTGTACCACACTGCAGAACTGACTCACAACTGCTGCTGGACATTTACAGTTCCTTTAATGCCTCTACCCTCATTCCCAGTGTCCTGTGAACAGGATAGGTAGACTCTCCTGAAAAAAACTCCAGTTTTTTTCTGCAAGATGGAAAAATTTCTTCCCTCTTTTTGGTACAAACTTCCAAATCAGAGTAATTATTTTTTTTTCCTTTTTCAACCAGAAAAAGAGCAAAGTTCAAAAATGGAAAACACTTGAACCTTCCCTCCCTCTCAGGAAGAAACTTAATGGCAGAAATACTGGTACAGCCTGACTAAAGCTTTGGGTAATCTAGTCGTACTATTATAGTAATTGGCTTGGTACTTTCATTTGGCTATACAGAAGTTGCAGAAACAAATACTAGCCAGAACCTTATTAAATTTGTTTACCTTTAATAAGAATAAATTTAGGAACAGGTTATACCATGCCACAAAGAAAAATAAATAAATCATGCTCTTGTGATACATCCTGTTGTGTAGATGACAGAATGCTGCAGTTTTCACTGAGAAGCGATTAGTAATGCTCAAATTGTGAAACTCTTCTTGCCAAGAATCTCCTTCCTTCCTGATATAGAGTACTTGAATTTAATTTTCAATTCTTATTACTTTGGCACTTTTAAGTATAATGATATTAATAACTTTATCTGAAATAATTTAACTTCCATGCCACATATATTGAAATACTGGTAACAACATTTCTAGAAACATACAGTATTGTGGCCTGCCTATCTCAATAAGCCCCGACAAGTGACACAATATTCCTATTACGTATGTTTCCATGCCAACTTCCAACTTTTTCTTGGATCTGGAATATAAGAGAGTCTTATATTGATAAATAATTTATGTCTTAATAAAGAAGAGCAGATAATTCTACTAGAATATTTTTAAGGGTAAGAACTTGCTGTAATTTTTGAGGTATTGCTGTACACAGTAGAATAATTCAATATCTAAAAACTATAATACTAGCACTGTCTGTCTAGAGCAAACATTGTGTTGTATAAGTCACCTCAAGAATTAATATAAAATTAATCCAGCTGCCCTTCACCTCAGAGTAGACTGTTTTACTCCTATGTAACATTTTGCTCAAACAAGAAGGCATCAGACCTCCAAACTAATATTAGACAATTCTTCCTCAATTTTCTCACCTGAAATAGGAAGGCAAGTAGAAATTTCTACAAGGGAATACTGAATAAATGGCCTACATAGCCCCTGTTAGCCTCCTATATACCTTCTGCATAATCTTCTATATTCATTTTACCTACAGTAAGCTACATATCTCTCACTAATGAGCAAACAGCTGCTTCTTCCCCTGACACAGAGTGGTAGGACTTTTCCAAATTTAAAAAGTTTTGGTTATTTACAACCTGAATCAGTGATGTTTATTTCATCTATGTGTTAAAACAGTAAAATGCCAAAACAGCTGATCATTTAGCTTACAATGGGATAATTGGCATGTCTCAAGATGTAATTACAGAGCATACAGCTGAGAATGCCATGCTAGTTGCATTAAATGTATGTTGTTTGTAAACAGAAACATACAATGCCCTGAAATTCAGCATTCCCAAGAGATTTATACTGCAATATAAAACCTGTTCCATATAATTTCTCAGTATGTTGAATTGTTTGTCAATATCCCTTAGTGGGGACTCGGTATGACACCCATCAAAACTCCTTTTCAGGAAGGTTTGGACTGAGCTCAAAGAACAAATAATGCATATGATTCATGTTTTAACTTATTGTTCAATATAAAGTAACTTTTGGGCTAGAAACACTTCTAGACTACTGAATAATTTACTTCTAATATAAAACCACTGAATTTGAATGCTAATGTAATATGAACTCACAACTGTTCTTCAGTTTTCCTTCCCTAGTGTCAAGCAAGTTTCTGTACCCCTCTTAGTACAACTACGTAACACATTATTGTTGGGCTTGCTCTTTCTTGGACTGTAAAAACCTGGGGAAAAGTTCAAATAGAATTTAACTAAATCAAGAAGGTTTTAAATAAAGAATACTTTAAAGATAGATTACTGACATAAAAAGAACTCGACCAAGAGAAAACTAAAAATTGTTCATGAAATGCAGAACTGGCTGCAAATACCTTAACCATCGGCACATTAAAGACTTCATTTTGTAAGACACCATGTATCTCATTAAATCACTGTGCTTCCTGAAACAAACATACTTCTAGTTTTTAAGGCCATCACTGTAACGCTGTACAGCATAAAAAGGCCACTTCATTAAAATGAAGCATTACTGAAGAATTCATAAAACCAGATGTAGCAATTGATAAACATAAGCTCTGATAAACCGTATCAGCTACTAAGTTGTAAATACAAACCTGGTATGTGGAAACTGGAGAAGCAATATATGGCGTAATAGATGTCTGAGTGATCATTCTGTTTGCTGTAATACTGTAGGGTGACGGATAAAATCTAGGAAATGCAGAAATATTTATTAAATGCCAGTTACATGCATCTTTCATAATGCAAATATTTTTTTCCACAGGGTGCCATTATTAAACATACCCATTTTGTAAAGCAGCTGTGGTTGGATCATAAGTGAGTGTCATTCCAGCCTTTAAAAGAAAAAGTAGAAAGAAAGAGTTGACAAAATTAATTTTCATTGTAAATTATTTCTATCACTCTTCCTTTAGTTGCATTATTTTTAACCAAAAATTTATATTGAAATAGTTTAGAATAGTTTAGGGAAAGGTCAATCGACAGAAGTAATTATATGGAGAAGAGAGTCAGTGATACTGGCTATGATAAAAGTTTCCAAGTTCCCAGCATGAGGAACAAAACGCAATCCATGAAATACCTGGCTAAGAGGACATGTGTGATTGAGAGGCAGGGCAGGAAGATGATTACTTAGGGTGTTGCCTACAATATATTAAGAATGAATGGGGAGTGCTGTTTTTCAGAAGACACATTTGAATTTTATTCTCTCATATAAATGAGGTGTCTGGGCCTGCTAACCACAGTAAGCTTACGCAACTATTATCTTGAAGATTAAAGATCAAAAAAGCTGTAACTAAAAGAAATTAATGCTGCACTGAACTGGTACACTACTTTAATCTTATGAAAGTGATGTGTACTTCAGAGCTGCATAAATCAAAGGTTCATTTACTCCGTGTAAATAAAGTTATGGTTTGGGTAGTTTTATTATATCAGAAATATCTCAGAGATCTTCCTGACCAAGTTGAAGGAGATTTCGTTATTCACTTCAATAGTGGTTTTCATTTTGCCTTTTTTCTTCTTAAGAAGTATATAGTTAAGTATCTTATAGAGTTACAAACTGTCAGGTAAGAGCTGCTTGTGCATTTTTAAGATGCCAAAGACCCAAGCTGAGAAGTCTCAATAGGTATCATTTTCTTAACTATTCATTATTGTACACCAACACTAAAGCTTGAAGGAGGACTTACAAGTCTCACCTCGCCTTCTCTGTGCCACGCTCTTCCATTCTGTATATATTTATTCTGATTCTGTCTCTTTTTCTGTCCTCCATCAGCAAACTTGCACAATAAAGGTTCTGCAGGAACTGAGAAGAAGGAATATTGGTTGAAGCAGCATTCACACACAGTTGTTCAGAGCTTCAAATGATGTATGGCTTTTAAGTTATATTCCAAATATGACAGTTTAATCACAGACTCATAATACAGCATTAACCACTGTTCAGCATAGCACAAAGACAGCTGCCACAGACAAACAAGGCATCTGAAATGCTTTATATCTCTGATTTTAAACTACTGCTCTAAAACCTGTTGGAAAGTAACATGGACTGTACATCCCAAGTATGTATCTGTAAGTCTGGGGATGAATGAGAACTGCCATCTGAATTCTGAGTTTTGCCTCTTACGGGTACATCTAAGGAGGGCAGAGAACAAATCTGGCTAAAGGCCTTTAAATACATTCCTCCCACTCCTCGGAGGTTTCAGTGATGTCGCAAAACTTAAACTTCCCTGCTCATCCAGAATAGCTGGCACAGCACCTCCACCTACTCTAACCTGCAGAGCGGAATGGGGACCTTAATCTCCTGTCACACTGCACTGAAAAAATACCACAACTGTCCATTCCTTTTTTATCTCTGTTCTATAAGAAACACACAATGCAACCAGAAATTCTACAAGATTTCTCTTGAACTTTTTTTTTTCCAGTAAATGATATTGTTATGCTTGTTTTACTGCATAACATAATCCTGGTCATGACTTCCAATTTTTAATCTAAAAATTGAAGCAATGAAAAAGAAAAGTAGGCATTATATTCTTTCCCTACTACTAGTTTAAACTGCACTAGCATCCAAGTACCTGTGGCTGAAGCATAGCTCTGCTGTACCACACCACATCTTCCTTAATCAAAGGGTGGAAGCACTGTTATGACTTGGATGTGAACATTTCTCTGCCAATAATTCCTTACACATGAGCTGTCTAAGCTTTACCATGACAGTCCTCCAGCTATTCTCGATTTGGAAGCACCTGCATGGGACTGGCTGGATCCGAAAACACAGAAGTTTCCAAATGCAGAGTAAACACATGGGATGGGAGGGTCATGTGCAAAAAAAAAAAAAAAAAAAAAAAGAGAAAACAAATGGAATGGAAGGGTAATGTAAAAAAAAAAAAAAAAAAAGCCACAAAAACACCCCAAGAAAAAATTTAGCAGATCTGTATCAGGCAACAAATTCTAGTAGTATAACCATGGCCAGTACTGAGTGAAGAAACTCAGCATTTCCAAAAAACAACTGGTATTAAAAACCTCAGGGGCTTAAAAACTCGCAAAGAGCTTGACTTTCAAAACTGCAGCACAAAACTAGCACTAATGGCCAAGTCATCCATGACTTTGGATGGCATGACTAAAGCACTAACTCTGGTTCTATTGGGAAAATATCCACTTTCTGCATGATACATCTTTTGACAGCCTTCTCTATAAGAGATGGATGGACTGGCAGACAACTGGTATGCGATTCCCTGTCTCATCTCCAACACTGACCACACCATACATCAGAGATTTGTGCCTCTCCTACTCGTGCTGTTATTCAGCAAATAAATTTACTATAGAAAGTCAGACTCTAAACATGAAAACTGAAATTATTTAAAATGTATTATCTTACAGAGAATGGTAATTAAATTCCTATAATCATAAAATAAACCAAGGAAAGGTTAGGCTAATGGGAAAAGTACTGGAGATCTACAGGCAGCGGAGTAAACACACAAAGAAATAACAGAAATCCTAAATCAGGAGAAACAAACTGGAGATCATTGTCTTCAAAATCTTTCATTCCTGAGGGGATTTTTGGCATTCCCAGAACTGAGTTTTTCTTTGGGGTCTTCTATCATGAAAAACAACTTCTGCCTCTGCATATTTGAGGCAAATATAAATATGCTGGCAGATAATTCAATGTTACTTTACAAAAGCTATATACTGATGACCTTGGAGTGTAAGGAATTGTAATCCACATACAGCTCTGTTTAAATAACAGGAGTTAATCTCAGAAGATGTTAGTCAATATGGGTAAAATTGTCAGGTTCTGGTCTGAAATTTTGACTCAGAAAGGGAAAGCTGAGATCCTAACACTGAAGTTAACTGCATTAAATAAGAAAAAAACTCTTCCTGGAGCTGAGTATCTCTGGCTACTTAACAATTATTCCAAACCATTTAGTACTGTGGCAACCATGTGTGACTTCCAGAATACACACTATAAATTTTTGGATGAAGTCAAAACAAATTGGCATAAGACCAACTTCTGAAGACATGGGAAAACACCTAGTGGTTTCTAGCCCTGTGATTCTGTAGTATAGCTCTCACTGGCAGCAAATACTTTATTTAAAGCTGTATTATGATTTCATTAAAAAAAACCATAGTGAATTGTACAAAAATTTTCTGAAAGTGTTATTTGTGCATACATTTCCCATCATTGCCTCAAGATGAAGATAACATTTTTTAAAAAGTCAGACTAAACATGTTCAACAGCTTAATTAAAATGTTCAAGAACATCTACTTTAAGAATAAATGATGTATTTTGTCAGTGGATAACTGAAAAGAGTTAAATTTTAAATGATGAAACGTCTTCTGTGGTGCACTGGAAACACTCTCCTGACAAATTTAAAGAGGAAGAAAAAAATCTAACAAGAACTAATCACGTGTTGGATATTGTATTTGTAATAGCTAAAACCTGCAGCATCAAAAAAAAAAAAAAGGCATTAATCTCTGATTTGCCAGAAGCTGGTGCTCCATCATACTGAACGTCCTATCTGTTCATCGGAACCCTTACTCTTCTGACCATCCAGCTTATGTTGCTCCCCACCAGGTCCACAGATGAAGCCAAATGCTGTGAAAGCTCCAACTCATGTTAAAGTAATAACAAAGCAAACCATCTGTATTGAATATCATCAGATGCTGTGAGAAGTTTCTAAATCATTTGTCTTTCCTGATTCTAGTTCAAGATCTGAACACTTATAGGGGGGACTGCTGCAATCAAAAGCCTAACTGCAATTTTTGGCTGCTCTTTCATACATGTGATCAGAGTATTGTGTTTATTGCTTCAAGAATACAATGACATGGAGGGTCATGAGAAGAAGATAAACCTTAACGGGAGCCATTTATGACCTGTAGATCGCCCTCCCACCAAGGAATGAACATAGCCCTTAATCTCTTCAAAATTAAACCTGAAATGTATTTATTCAGTTTATCTTTCCTCATATTTTTCTCAGGTATGTAAGATACCGTCTCTTGCATATACAAACATGTACATGACAGACAGATACACATAAACAAAAAGCTCCAACAAGCCTTACAGACCAGTCAAGCAATCTTTTTTGTGGTCCAGGAAGGAAGGGAGAGAAATTTTTATTGGTTAACTGCTGGGAAGTGTGCAGTCCCAGAGATGAAGGGGATTATTAGTCATTCAGTGATTTGTCTGTATGTGCAAGACAGAGAGGCATAGTATAAATATTAAGAGTTGCACTCAAAGCTAAGCTGATGTAAAAGGCTATGACTTACAGTGGACTTAAGCCTTGGCAGCTAAGACACCATGTCTAAAATGCTCACTCTACTGATGCTTAATGAAAACCACAAGACACTCTCAATGGTTTGTAGATGTCTGTTGTTGTGCTGCTCTGGAGGAGTTCTGTAACTGTGAGCTTTCCTGCACTTTAACAGTAAGACAGTGCTTTAAAACCTGGCCATGGAAAGTGCTGACCATCTCCTCCCGTCCTGAATAACCCTCCTGCAGGGCTAATTAGAAACATTAGGAAAAAGATGTGAATGCAATATTAGACCAGAGAGTAAATACATCCCTATCATACATAAGTTGTGCACATGTGTACATTAGAATTCAGTCTCCAGTTTTTTAGCGTCTACCCAAATATGTACCAGGTGATACTATAAACACAAGAATAAAATTGATGTTCTGATGCTGGACTTTGAGCTTACACCCTTGACTTTATACAGCTAATTTTCTTGACTTTTCAATAAAGCCTGCTTTCAGATATTAAAAAATACAACTGAATAGTTTTTAAATACTATTCTTTTAATCAGTTTGCAATTAAACTGCATTGTTTAGTAACTTTCATTGTTTATTTTCTAGTGACAGGGCAGATAGGACTAATGAATTCTAACATTAAAACATCACTTTAATGATAGATCAAGCCTGTATAGGTAGAAACTTTTGCCAAAGCTGTGGGAATCAAAAAACAAGTTGTGATACCAAAGATCTCAAATAACAGTAGTCCTATAAGTTCAAAGCAAAATGAAATATGTACTCCTCACCATCCTATTCTCCACTTAAATGCAGTGCCATGGGTTACATTTTTAAATAACTTACACACAGTTTAATAATTCGTCACATCAGTGTATTTAGGTAGCGTTCTTCTTTTCTAATCCAATGTTGTTTCTCAGACTAAGCAGCCATTACAAACTACAAGAATCAGGGTAGTAAAAGCTTCTGATCTTTGATTCAATGGGTAAAGTCTGGGTTCCTCTGCCTTCAGTGTGACAATCAGGATCACCAGCACTGTGATCTCTCGATACCCTTCAGCAGCAGTTTTCAGACTGTGGCTCGTGGATTATTTCTAAAGGAACTGCAAATGATAACTAAGAAATCTAAGTTCAAGTGGTTTCAATCTGCCATATAGGTATCTGCAGTGCTGGGTATTTTATAAAGATAAGCAAATAGAAAAAGCTTAAAAATTACAGCCATAATATAACTACTTCAAGGCTCCATTTTCACTCCTCTCCTGCACTAGAAAGATGTCCAAGATCAGAATAATTTCTAATAGTAATATCTACCATACCTGGTGGACCTCTTCCTAGTATACAGTCAAGAGCATAGGCAGGAGCAGGGGTTTTCACACCTGTGTTCCATTTCCTCCCTAAAACAGAATGTTAGTGACCAATATCTTTATCATAAGTGGGAAGAGGAGAGTATGTTGTGGATAATATTTGATTTTTGGGTCATCACCATAACTCACCATTCCTGAAGCAAAAATGGTATGGGTTGCTCAGCAAAAATGCTCTCTCTACCTTACACCCATGAAACTCAAATCATCTAACTGATTTTTCAGTAAAACAAGTATTTAAATAATCCATAAAGCCTATAAAACAGCATAAAACTTTTGTGACTTTTTAACTTTTGTACTTTTCATTTTAAACCTGAGAGAGACAAATAGACTCAGACTTAAATACACCTTACATACTCCACAGAACAACTGTTTCATGTAATTATTTACATAATTATGATCTTGTATCATCATGCAGCTACGTGCTGCTGTGATAGGGAGGAGATGCCTTTCCTGATTTTGTCCAGTAGATTACTTCTACAATTGTTATGTGTCCAAAACAAGACAAAAAGACAGTAAACTTTAAGTACCATCCTCAGGAGAGGGAGGCTAAGTTAGCTGCTCCGTCCTCACTAATCATAATCTGTGTCCTGGCTCCTTATACCAGTCTACTACTCTCCATCTCCTCCAATTCATGCAACGAGGTTCATGGTTCACAAAAGAATAGAAAAGCTTTAGATATCACATTATCCACTGAAAACAATAATTCTTTAAAGAAGAAAAGCAAGAATAAATACAGAAGTTATTTCAAAATTATAACAATCATGTAATGAACAAAAGAAGAGAAGGAAATAGAAAATTTAGAGTGCTGAGAGAAATGGACAGAAAGTCATAGGCCATAAACCAGAACAAACTACCACAATAATTTACCTCACAAAAGTACAAATCCCAACTAGAACAAGAACAAATGGTGAAAATTAAACACCACTCCTAGGAGTTTCAGAATTATATCAGTTTGCAGTGCATTTGAAATTGCTTTCTGAGCTAACCTTCCTTCTTCCTGACTGAAGACATACCAGGACACACAAAATATTGAATATATTTCATCAAGTTAATACAGAGCAGGGAAATAAAGCCTGAATAGCTTGTTATATCTCTTTTCAGCTTGCTCAGTATCATCAATGCCCAGCCACTCACTCAATTCTACAGTAGATTCCCTGCGTTACCCTTGGCCCTCTCAGATTATTAAGGGGATTTTCCTGTTTTGGATACTCATGCTCCAGCAGAGGTTTCACATTTGCCTCCTATAACTGCGTTTAACCCATTCTTCCATTTAAACCTAAACTTAGTTAAAATAACAAAGTTGCATTATGAAAGCATGTTTTCGTTGAACAGATGCTCTTCCTCCCACACCTATTTCATTACAGGCCTGTCTCTCCTACCCTCCTCATCCTGATAACAGTGTTTTAATAGTCAGCTCCCTTTGCTGATTTTAGGTAAGTTTCTAGGACACATGTTTTAATTTAAACACAGTTCCAGTTCTACAATTTTATTTTGCATGTATTTGAACTTGCTTCTCTATAACCCCAAGGGATGCTAAACTATTTCAAAACATTTTCCTAACCTTTGTTTGTCCAAGAGTTTTCCCAATACATCCACTTTTATCTGTGCAAGTAGGCCCAGACCACAGTTGCCCCATGACTTTGCCTGCTTTTTGACAGCATAAGCTGCATCTTCTAATACGACCATGTTATTGGACATACATACTTGCTATTTGGTGAGGAACTCCAGCAAGAATGTGAACTCCATAAAAACCTTTCCTAGGAGCAATACAACTTCACAGCACCAGCATGAAAAAGAAGGTGTCTCAGCTGTACTCTATATAACAAAACTGAGGGTCTTTAATAAACAAGGTTCTCACGATTGCCTTATGCACCTGCTTATTTGACGCATTGTTCAGCGTCATGGAGGGTGTGACTCATCTCTCTTAACTGACTTTCTGACATTTAGAGTTATCTATTTCTAAGCAACATATCTAGACGCTCTTTGTAACCACAAGGACAGCTGACAGCAAACATACATCATTCTCTGGAGATGTTGTGCTTCTTTATATATTTTACAGAACCTGGAGGACCACTTTGTCAAGTAAGCATTAGAGGTTACAGCCAGTGAAGTGGATCACATCGTGAGACCTCTCCATAGTTTCCATTATCTGACAATCACCAGCTCTGTGCAGATTTTTAATCACACTAATTGATCACACTTTTCTGGTCAATGTTTTCCTTCAGAAATCATTCTTGCAATTCCATGCAGCAACTTTCTACCTAGTTGAACCTGATCATCTAAGAGGTGGCAGCTTCAGCAACAGCCCACGATCGTCAGAGTATGATCAGCAATGACATGCTTAATGTCTCATTCGTTGAGAAAGGGATAATGCCAAGTGAAAATAAAACCTACCAAACTAAAAAGCACTAATACGAGGTTCTGTTATAGTTTTTTTTACTGGCTCTAGTTCAATAGAAACACCTGTATGTTAATTTGAACTCTTGGTTTCTCCATACCTTATACTCATAATTATGTCCAAGCCATAGCAGCTCTATAAAACTAATCACAGAGGGTGGATCAGAGCACAGGCAGCGTTCAGACAAAATCACTCCATGACCTCCTTGCCCCCAAAGGGATTTTCCATTTCATAAAACACGGATTGCTAAATATATTAAATAGAAAAATAAATGTTACAGCCTCTACACATAACCAAGTTTTAACTGAATAATCTCAGCAATCAATCCCAGTGCAAAGGGTCTGCCAAAGCCAAGCAGGGTAAGTCAAAACCCTGCAGTGGATTAGTGTTGGTGAAGGGAGTGGCCTCCTGTGCTCTGAAGCAGCTTTCCATCGCTACCGCAGCATAGACTGCCTCAAACTGGAGTAAACTTTGAAGGATAGATTTATGTAGCTTTACTAAACAAGCCATGCTCTTGTCTGTGTGCCAAGGGTCGCTTTCTTGATTCTCAGTGTCAGGGACTGGCTGCATGAAACATTTCACCAGTTGGATAAAGATGGCTTCAGCAACCACATCAGTAAGATAATTTATAAAATTTCTAACTGAGATTCTCAATAAAATGGTTACTGAGAGCTGCCTGGAAAATCAGGCATGTATTCTTTCCTCCTTTACTGTCTTCTTTTTGTTCTATTTTATTCTGCTGCTCTGAATTTCCTTTCCTCATTTTTAAGTGTGGAATATACACTCTGTCTCTTAGAAACAGTGCTGACTAAGCAGACAAACTGATTAGGAACTTGGTGCAACAACAAAGTTGCACTATGTAGCTTCTCTGCATTTTGCCTTGCACAATATTTCTAGAAGTGTCCTTCTTCACTCACCTCCTTCCATCTTCCACCTCAAATTCTACTTTGACTGGAGTCACAGGTCTCCAGTTAATGAAAGTGCCTAGCATTGAGGTACCGCTGTAGAATCTGCTATTTTCTAATAAAATCTTTTTGTGAAAATTATTTGGAAAAAAATCATGAACAAATGGCAAAAGTAGTCAATTTCTTGCCTCTCCAAAAATCATCCATGGACAATCACCCAAATTCTGTTCTGATATACATACAAAACATACTTGTTTCCTGACTTCAGCTGGGATTATATGGGATGTAAATTTGTGCATAGATGGCTTAGGGCATCTTAGCTGCTTGTCTGTCTTCTAGGAGAGAACACTACTAGATTCCTATAAAAGGTTTACAGCAGCAAAGTGAGCAAGTATTACAGGCATCCAAGAAGACACAGTTTAATATTAATAAGCCTGCCTCTGAATGAGAAGCCAGATACAACAATCAGCCTAACAGGCTTTCACTATGCAAGCAGTAACCCGTTCATACATCTTTTTAGAAATATATGCAACATACCAGAAACTCCTGCTGGTGTCTTTATGAATTTTCCATTAAAATGAGCAATCACTGCTTCACATTTTTCTGTGGACTCCATTCTAAGAAAACAAAGAATAATTTGCATAAATTAAACACTCATCCAGATTCCCATGTTTGTGATTTTTAAAGCATATTTCTTGCTTTTTCCCGCTTCACTTCTGCAGCTTGCTTTCCCATGCGTGAGCAATAGAGAGGATGTTTTCTGAGAACACACAACTTTAGAAACGCAAAACTAAACTCAGTTAACATGTAATGCACGCTGATGCCACAGCCAGTATTGAACTGCAAATACAACACCCTTATTTACTTAGAAATTAGGTAGAGCACAACTTGGACAGCTGTAGTATAAAGAATCTATGCTATCTGGAAGGAAGCAGGAAGACTTATCCACAATTATTCACAACATCCTTAGCTGTGATGGCTACTGAGAATTTATTCAGCATTGTGAACAGGTTTGTGAACTTATGTTGTCAAAACTAGACTTAATAGACTGGGTGGATTACTGGTGAGATAGTGCTAGTCTGGGAGTGGCTCCATAGGTTGCAGCTACATCCTTTCGTGGCAATATACACATGCCAGTGCTAACTGGCAGCTGGGATTAAGTTGCAACAGATGACTAAGACATGCAAGTACAACAAAAAAAAGTATTTTAAAAGAAGAATATATTTTGCAGTTGTCTGCAAGACAATATTTGGACAATGTTCAACAGAGGTGGGTTTTTTTTCATTTGTTCATTAAGTTCTGTAATTCATATCCTCAGATTAGACCAATGACCTCAGCAAATACTAATAATTACTAAGCCTCACCATCTTTTTAACTCCAACAGCCCTTCTGCACTGGCTCATGAAATATAGCCATAGACTACAAGCAAAATCTTAAAAATGACAAGAGTGAACAAGAGGTTTTCTTCATGGTACCAAAAATACCTTTCAGAGAATTTTCAGAAGTTCTAGATTGTTGGATATTTATCAAAGAAATCTGATTTTTTTTTTCCTCAGATGAAACAAAAAATATAATTTAGTTTCAGACTCAAGTCTGGACTTGATAAAATGTATTACCCCTTATTAACCTAATAAAATGCTCCCAAAGGCAAGAAATTAAAATCTTTATGTAAAGTCTACATGTTTGTTGGGCAATTTTAACTTCAATATTTATCCAAAACTGTTACAATACCTACCTTGCAGAAGGGTAGAAATTCTGACTAGATATGACAGTAACAGATTATTCTATAAATTATGTATAATATATACATGTGAATAAAAATATTTATATAAAAATCATATCACTTTGATATATATATTTATAAAATGAATAATGTATAATACAGAACCTACTGAGAAAATATTTACTTTAAAAGTAATCTCTTTCAATGTCTTCAATACAAGCAAGGTTTTGGACACACAAATCTTTTGGCCTTTTAAATAAAATTCTAGAACTCTTCTGGCTTTATTAGAATAAAAGCATTCCTAAAATATCACTGATTCAAGGTAGAATTGATAAGCAAGTTCAGGGACAGAAGACTGAATAAATGTGTAAAGCCTAGTGAAATTTAGCTCAGTTGCGCTACACAGTACTGAAAAGTGAAAACTGCATTTAAGCAAGTACCAGTACTTTTCAAAATTAGTAAATATAAATTTTGGACATGTATGGCTTTGTACATCATCCAAGAACATATATACACATTCTGTGCATACCTGGTACGCAGTTCACACTCAAATACTTATGCAGATCCTATCATTCATGAAAAGTATACAAGCATATGCATGAAATAAAAATGCCCAATTAAGTTTACATAAAAAAACATTACAAATATTTTTTTCATTTATTCAAAGGGACCAGGAAGAAATTCTGTAGAAATCAAACCTGCTGTTTTTTCACTCTTAAATAAACGAATATCATCCCATTCTCTCTAATTTTGTTCCTTTGTTGTATCTTCTTGGTACTGGATAATCTGCCAAGTCAATAAATTGGGGGCTTGGAGGATGGATTTTAAAAAAAAAACAAAAAACCCACAATGCTGTGAACTGCCCATAGTCAACTCACAGGGAAACCAATCCCTAAAAGTTTTGGCTTCATCCGGAGATATAATTTGTTCAGTTCTTTTCTGTGCACTAATTTTAGATTCTGCTATTTGTTCAAACACAGAGATGTTGCAATATTGGCTGAACATCCAAATTACTGGAATTTGATGGTTGACAAAAGACTTTAGAACATATTTTGAGGATCCCAATTCTTTGCTCAAGGCATGTCTCTGTTTTTGATGATAGAATCTGCAATCTAAAGCCTTCAAATTTTGATTGCCATACTAGGTTTAAAACAAGACATTGAAAAATATCAGAAGGGTCCAGACAAGACTTCGATGAAGAGACCCAGGAACAAATAACTGAATTAACTAAAGAAAAAGCAGACTCCCACTACCAGAGTATTTGGGAGGTATCTACTAATATATGGAAAACATTTGTTCTTCATGATTTGGGAGAGATATTTGACCAAGCTGTCAAATATTTTAAGGTGAGATTTACTGTAAGTGAATAAAAATATTTTNACCTTTCAGAGAATTTTCAGAAGTTCTAGATTGTTGGATATTTATCAAAGAAATCTGATTTTTTTTTTCCTCAGATGAAACAAAAAATATAATTTAGTTTCAGACTCAAGTCTGGACTTGATAAAATGTATTACCCCTTATTAACCTAATAAAATGCTCCCAAAGGCAAGAAATTAAAATCTTTATGTAAAGTCTACATGTTTGTTGGGCAATTTTAACTTCAATATTTATCCAAAACTGTTACAATACCTACCTTGCAGAAGGGTAGAAATTCTGACTAGATATGACAGTAACAGATTATTCTATAAATTATGTATAATATATACATGTGAATAAAAATATTTATATAAAAATCATATCACTTTGATATATATATTTATAAAATGAATAATGTATAATACAGAACCTACTGAGAAAATATTTACTTTAAAAGTAATCTCTTTCAATGTCTTCAATACAAGCAAGGTTTTGGACACACAAATCTTTTGGCCTTTTAAATAAAATTCTAGAACTCTTCTGGCTTTATTAGAATAAAAGCATTCCTAAAATATCACTGATTCAAGGTAGAATTGATAAACAAGTTCAGGGACATAAGACTGAATAAATGTGTAAAGCCTAGTGAAATTTAGCTCAGTTGCGCTACACAGTACTGAAAAGTGAAAACTGCATTTAAGCAAGTACCAGTACTTTTCAAAATTAGTAAATATAAATTTTGGACATGTATGGCTTTGTACATCATCCAAGAACATATATACACATTCTGTGCATACCTGGTACGCAGTTCACACTCAAATACTTATGCAGATCCTATCATTCATGAAAAGTATACAAGCATATGCATGAAATTAAAATGCCCAATTAAGTTTACATAAAAAAAATTACAAATATTTTTTTCATTTATTCAAAGGGACCAGGAAGAAATTCTGTAGAAATCAAACCTGCTGTTTTTTCACTCTTAAATAAACGAATATCATCCCATTCTCTCTAATTTTGTTCCTTTGTTGTATCTTCTTGGTACTGGATAATCTGCCAAGTCAATAAATTGGGGGCTTGGAGGATGGATTTTAAAAAAAAAACAAAAAACCCACAATGCTGTGAACTGCCCATAGTCAACTCACAGGGAAACCAATCCCTAAAAGTTTTGGCTTCATCCGGAGATATAATTTGTTCAGTTCTTTTCTGTGCACTAATTTTAGATTCTGCTATTTGTTCAAACACAGAGATGTTGCAATATTGGCTGAACATCCAAATTACTGGAATTTGATGGTTGACAAAAGACTTTAGAACATATTTTGAGGATCCCAATTCTTTGCTCAAGGCATGTCTCTGTTTTTGATGATAGAATCTGCAATCTAAAGCCTTCAAATTTTGATTGCCATACTAGGTTTAAAACAAGACATTGAAAAATATCAGAAGGGTCCAGACAAGACTTCGATGAAGAGACCCAGGAACAAATAACTGAATTAACTAAAGAAAAAGCAGACTCCCACTACCAGAGTATTTGGGAGGTATCTACTAATATATGGAAAACATTTGTTCTTCATGATTTGGGAGAGATATTTGACCAAGCTGTCAAATATTTTAAGGTGAGATTTACTGTAAGTGAATAAAAATATTTTCTTTCCCTGATGACAACATGTTAATGAGCCAGAAAATTCAAAGGACTGATGTTCAAAGGACAATGATTAATTCCTCTCAAAGCAACTAATGAAGAAAAAGAAAGAAAATAAGGGGAGAGGAGGAGGTTCCTCCTTATCACCTCCTGTCTCGAATTCAAGCCTCAAAAGACAGAAACATCACAGAAGTTTCTGTGAAGTACTGTGTAACCCGTGCTTTCTGGTTCAGAGAAAGAAGAGAAAGAAGTACAGAGAAGCAGAGGAAGAGATGGACAGTGAACTCTTATTCTACATAGTTGTCTAATAAAAGCAATAGATTCAGATTTAGCCACCTAAGTCAGCTGAGACACAGACATATTTATATATGATTTAGCAAAGGAAGAATTAATAGAATCTTGCTGGTATCTCCATCTAGATCTCTCTTTTCTTTAAAAGCTTGATAATTTTCAGTAATTTCTGCCATTTCCTCCTATGCATGCCTTTTTAATTTAAAAAAAGGAAAAAAGCTGCCAGAATGGGTAATGCCACCAAAGTACCTTGCAAAGCCAACACCACGGCTTGTCCCACTTGAATCCCGCAGTATCCTCGTAGAGATAACCTGCCCAAATGGTTTCAGCATGTTCTCAAGCTCCTGTTCATCCATTGAAAGAGGCAAATTGGAAATGTATAAGTTAGTTGGATCTTGTTCTTGTTGCTGAAAGAGAATGAAAAACAATTGTTATTGTTGTCACCACTGGAAAGACATTTTGAATATAAAATATAACAACAATTACATATAACAACTGGTACAGATCGTCACTTCCCAGGTCCCTTTCTAAAGGCTGTTCCTCACTAGTATTAGTGACCTCCACTTTCTGTCACTGTACACAGCATTCCTGAGAAAAGCCCTCCCGACTCCTATTACTGCTGACAACAACATTTTTAAGTGGCAATAAAGGTGAATAATTGACCAGTTTATAGTCTGTATTACAACTTCACATTTCAGATTTTTCTGGCAAGAAAAAAAAAACAAACCAAGAACAAGATAAAAGGAAAGAAATTACCCAATAAAATACAAGACTGGTAGCAAGAGCCAAAAAAAGCCAGATGCAAATTACAAAGAGAAGAGATTGGAACAACTCAAAAATAATACAGGGGAGAAAAAGGAGACAACACATTTAAGACTATGTACATTGCCAAAATATTACCATGAGAATAGTCTGATATGCATAGAAGTGAGTGGATTTTTTAACTTTTTATTACAAGCTGTAAAATATAATGCACACAAATATCCCAAAACTTCCCTAAAAAAAAGCATACAAGCTGGAAAATCAGACCCTTTGGGTATTTTTATCTAATTTGTTAGGTTTTATTCTACAATAACAGAAAGTCTGAATTATATTATAAAAATGTTCTCATTAAAAAGCCTAACAACATTTGGAAAGATAAAAAACACCCCACTTTGTTCACACTAAGAAAAACGTAATTTACACGTACAATGAAAATGCTTACATTCAGACACACATAACACACAAAGAAATTCAGTCAACTGCAGAATGTCAGAGCAATCTGTTTTACTCAGGTAACTGGGGAGATCACATTCCTCTTTTCTCAGGCTCATATTCCAGCCTTGGGGGTTACCACACTTTTGCATACCTGCAGTATATTCAGGCTGAGAGATCATGACCTCTCTTTGCCAAAAGTGACACAAAGACCTACTGCCATGCACTTTAATACATGAACATCTTCCTCCATACATGCTGAGAACTCCATGCCACAAAATCACATTACAACATTGTTAGAGAAGGGTATGCTCAATTTTGAAAGACTACTAGCAACTTTAACCTACATTGCAAATCACTTAGGAACAGAGGGAAAAAAAATTTCATCTGAGGAAATTGTAAGGAAATTGCTTTCGTTGAACAGACAGCATTTTGTGATGGAAAAATCTGACTTGCAGTGCTGAAACAATCCGTACCTTGTATTAGCAACTAGATTGGGTTTGATCAGGTGTGTGCTGAATGGGTGACTGGAAAGGACTTACTTCTGCTTTCTTAACTCGTTCTCTGTGTCAGCCTATTACAGACTGCATGCTCTCAGGGATTCAATTAGTTCTGCTTTTCATCCTCCTGTGGGACATACTGGCCACAGTGGGAAAAAAAGAGGGAGTTTGAAGACACTCCTATACATGTCTGTAGCTAAAACTAGTAGAAATGGCACATGGGGGAGAAAGAGCAGAAAAGCAGCCAATGCATGAGGATGTGACACTGAAATCCTGGAACATGAGTTGAAATGTCATTGATCTGTAACTACACAAGAACAAAGGAGTTGAAATGCCAATGAACACATTCCATGGTGCACCAACATTATATCTGCACTGCAGGTGTAAACCCATAACCGCCCTGGGAAGCAGCAGCAGTTCAGCCATTAGGACAAAACATAGAATCACAGAATATCACAAGGTGGAAGGGACCCATAAGGATCATCGAGTCCAACTATGTTAGAACAGATTTACTCCATTTCTTCACTTTGGATGAAATAAAAACCCTGCCATTTGTTCTCAAAACAGCTTATTTACAATACTAAGATAATACTGTTGAGGTAGACCTAGCGCAAGACTGAACTCTTTCCAGAGCATGTTTAAAATTTTCTGCTGCTTGGCAGCAGAAAAAATTTACCTATTAATGTACAAAACATCTCTCCTCCTGTTAATTAACAGCATCACCCATGCAGCTTCTGTCATCACCGCAAAACTACTAAACCTTAAAACAGCTATCTGGGTACCTTTGGGGACATCAAAAGCAAGAAGTCATTTCCTTCCCCTTAGAACCCACTGGATTTCCAAGATGAATTCCAAATGGCAACCACAAGTAGGACTCCTCATTTACCTTTATCACGTCTTACACAAAAGGCAGATACAAACAGATAGTTTGGTGTTCTACAAGGTTTTGGCATGGAAAATGGTTAAACAGTAAAAAATTCATGAAAGACAGACTTTTTAACTTGTCCTTGTGTCTTTCTGGCAAACAATAGTTCAATACCTTAATTTCTGAGACTTCCTTCCTTACAAAAACCTGTCTCACCATAGTTTAATTCATAGTTATTACAGTTCCATTTCAGAAGAGAAAAATAATTGCTTTGATATCTAATTTTCTAATTTTCATTCCAGAATTCAGCAAAAGTGTGAAACTGGAAAAAACATTTGTAGGCATAACTCAAACCTTACCTTTACACTGTAATCGTTCTAAGTGCTTTCAAAGAAGGATTTTTCCTGTGTCTAAAATCAATGAAATGATATAAGCTGCTTTCACCGTAGAAATCTTAAGTCTCTTTGAATTATTTGTAACATTTTATGGGACTGATCAAAAAGAATTACCAAGGTCAATGGAAAGCTTCCAACTTTAGGGTAGCAAGCCAACATTAAATTATAAACCACTGAGGGTTTTTTTTAACTTCTACATGATTTAGGAAAACTAGTTGAGAGTCTTCATATCTCATGCATGGTCTTCTCAGTTAACAGGAACTTCAGCAGGTCCTGAAAGACACTGAAAGTGCTCGATATTTGTACATTATGGGCAACGTCAGGGAATTTGTGGGCTACTGTAAGGATCCATATTACTGAGTAAACTAGGAAGCAGTCTTTTTTATTTTTTTTTAACAATTCACATCAGCAATTTTCTATCTTTTTCTACCAAACACCTCCAGTCTCATCTCCAGAACTTCCCTAGCAGAGCATAGTAATACAAAGATGCAGAACACTGCTCTTGCAGATTAATGCACTTCTTATTCCTAAAAAAGCACTTAGAGCACTAACGTAAGTTCACTACAAGATACACTATTTCTCATAGGAGTAGGAATAATCAACTGCTAATGCACATTTCTGCAGGAAAGTGGAGATCAGGAGTCCTACATAATGCAAATGCTCTACCATCATCTGAAATAAATTAACAAAAACCTCCCTGTGCGTGTGGAACTGTTCCTAAATTGTAAGCAAGGAACTTGGCAAAATGGTAAGACATCTGTTTTCTCTTGCTCTGTGTAAGGTCAGAGCGAACAGATAGCCATTCAGAAACATGTGACAAGGCACTGCTCACAGCACGGAAGATCCTCTGGCTGATAGGGAAGGGATTAAATGCTTGTCTGCCTTCGTATAGAAACTACTTTAAAATTTACAATTGGCCTGTGTCTCACTGAAATATGTCTGGTTTAGCCACAGTTTTAATACGGTCTGACCACAGACTGTTAACAAGACAATCCAATGAAAAAAGCACTACCATAATCTTCAGTTACTTGCTCTCCAGAATTGCACAACCACTGTACATGATTAATAAGTTAAACATTTTAATTCATTTTCACAGGAACATTTGTATTAAAGAGGAATAAGAACTGTATAGAAAGGAATTTTTAGCTACACTAAGCACTGTGTTCAAGTTGCCAATCAGACTATCACTGCAATCATACTTTCTCTTTTTATTCCTTGGCATTCTTGGCTTTCCCTTTGATAGAAGGGCACCAAGGTGCTGTCTGGGAGTTCAGCATGTTGCTCATCGGATGCCACTGTTTACAACAGAAAAATCAATAAGCCCACCATGGCCTATAACAGGGCACTGGACCCTTGTCTGAGCAAGCCACAGCACTGCTTAGCATCTCAGACAAGACTTCTGTGGGCTGACACTGTGTACTCAAAGGAAACAGTTGTTAACTGTCTTATTTCACACAAATGCAATTCCTGAAATAATGCAAACTTGGCCCCAAAGGCAAGCAAACTTTGGCTTACCTTCAATTTATTTTTACTTTTAAGACTTTTACAATTAAAGGAGGGAAACTGATTATACTTACTTAAAATAGTCTGCTACAGTAGGATTTAATACTAAAAATTAGGTAAATAGAAAACTTTTCTTATGAGACAGTTGCTAAAATCTGCTGTAGAAATCCGCTTGAGTTCACTCCTGTTTGCCTGTCATCTGTTCTCTGGGATTCAGATGCCCAGATGCAGAATAAAAAACCCTGCAATATGCCTACCTTCTCCAGTTAGATTAAGTGCACTAGCTACCATGGTAACTTAAACTTATTTTCTTTCTGTAGGAATGAAAACTGATATAATTCTTCAGAAGGCTACCACAGTGAAGACAAGTACAAACCCCAATACATTATTAGAAGTCATAAAAGTTATCTGTTTCTCATTTTTACCAACTCAAACCCATGCTCTTCAGCAGCAGCATCAAGAGAGACTGTCTTTAATACATTATGTCTAATAGCTGTGGAAAAGACTTGATTTCTGTTAGAGAGATCAGGACAAGTGGCTAAGTAGCCTTTCCCTTCCCACAAACCCTGTGCCTACTGTTTAAGTCACACTTCATATAGTGTGTCAGTTCATCTTTTCCAAATATGCTTGGGAAAAACGTCTCTTAAAATAAGTTCAGAATATAAAAAAAAAGCTCCTGCATTGAAACTATTGGAAAGAAAGATAAAGCTACCAGCACACATGGAATGCTTCAGAATTCTGCCTTTGTAACCATTCGTGAAAAATACAAGGATTACAAATTCATGTCATCTCTGGGTTATACAGGATGAATGAACTCAGACTATGGGTTAGCATTTATTACAAACTAAAAACCACCCTGACATGAGTTTCAAAGCATTTGGTCTGTTGCTTTGAGGGCCAATAGACAGAAACTGTAAGAACAGTAGAAGAGTCAACGTTGGTATGATGGTACAACACACTTTGCATTGTTATCACAGTCATCCTTCAAGACAATTTGATTAAGAAACAATTTTGAAGATGGCCCTAGTTTTTTTGCATAAACCTAAAATATCTGAAATTATTTGGTCATTTGTTAACATTAAAAGCTAATACAATATAAGCAAGAGCATACTTCATTGTATCAGTGGAAGTGAAGAATTTAAGGAGGAGGAAATGATAACACTATGAATCTGAAGCCCTAAGAGCGTGTGACTGTGGGGAAATCTTTGAATGGATAAATATTGAGTCTTCCCCTAAAAATGCACATTAGTACATGGAACAGCATTCCTTGGCTAAAATTAATGAGTTTCACTGATCTCAGAAATCTTCCACATCCATGGACATATTTCATTATCACAAATACACATTTATTAAAGGTAAAATTGTGCTTCCACAAGAAAAAAACCAACTAAGAAAACAGAAGCTGGAAAAGAATGAATATAACTTGTTAAAATTATAAATGACCTTAGAGCAAAGTTGTACACAGAGAAAACTAAAAATCTTACAACTAGAGAGACAGGATAGAGGACAAATGACAAAGGCAAGGTCCTCAGCAACGAAGTCTAGAGGATCAAGCTCATTGAGTCCACAGCAATTGTGTTGGACGGTTGAATGATTTTAAAGGGAGGACACTACACTGATTTTAAGGACAGAGTTGAAATACAATTGTGAGAAGACTGGAATATATGTTAATCCTTCTTGCGATGCTTAAACTACATTGCAGGTTCTTTGTAAAAAGTGGTTAATTCCATGTGTAGAACAGTTGTAGTAGATATAAGCCTTTCACCATATTACCTTACAAATCTGTTAATCTACCACGAGTTAGACAATATGGTTATACAAATGTCACTTTCACGCCAGGAAGGAAGTGTTTAGCACTTGATGAACTCTGAGCTGCCACAGCCAGGCTAGTATTCCAGCTGGCAAATGTATCTCTACATTGCTGTCAGTACAATATAGTTATTCTCCAGCTGACTGTGTTGGGTTCACATGGCAAGGGTTTTGGTAGAGGGAGGGCTACAGGGAAAGTTCTGCTGGAGGCTGCTGAAAGTTGGGGTTGACTGGCTCAGGGGCAGACCAGCCTCCGGTCAAGGCCAAGACAATCAGCAGTGGTGGTAACACCTCTGCGATAACATACATAAGAAGGAGTAAAAACATGGCAAAGAGGTATCAGCAGCTGAGATGGCAGGGAGGTGCCTGCCTCTCTCTCTACCCAAGCCTGCAACTGGGCAGCCAGGGCATGTTGGACTGCTAAGACCAGTCATCGTGGTGGTAAAGAGAGAGAAGCAAGACGGGAGAAATAGTCCTGCAGATATTAGATGTGAGAGAAACAACTATACAGACATCAGACATAAGGAAAATAGCAGTGCAGAGAACACCGAAGTGAGTGGGGAAGGAGGAGTATGTGGCCCTCCAGATGCCCGAGCAGAGATTCACCTGCAGGCCATAGAGGAGACTGTGGTCCAGCAGGCTGTCGCTGCCCCTGCCCCCTAGCAGCCCATGAGGAGTCCCAGTAGATGACCACATTTCAAAGCTAGTGGAGCACCCAAAAGAACTGGGACCCTGTGGAAAGCTATGCTGGAGCAAGTTACAGAGGACTGCAGACCATAAGAAAGACTCATGTGGGAGAAGTTCATGGGGGACTGTCTCCAAGGGGAAGAGCATGAGAGATCCTCACCCTGAGATGGAAGGAGTAGTAGAGACAACATGTAATGAACTTACAGAAACACCCATTTCCCATCCCCCTGAGCTGCTGGCAGGGAGGAGGGAAAGAATATCAAGAGTATAAATCAAGCTCAGGAAGAAGGAAGAGATGGATGTAAAGTGCTCTTCTGGGGATTTGGTTTTGTTTCTCAGTATCTTGTTCTGATTTGATTAGCAATAAATTAGATTGCTTTTTCTTTCCGAGTAGAGTCTGTTTACTCTGTGACAATAACTTGTGAATGACCCCACCCTGTCCTTACCTCAACCCATGAGTTTTCTCTTTGTTTCTTTTGATTCTCCTCCACAATGGGATTTGAACGGGAAGGAGTGACAGAGCAACTACATGGTTCTTTGTTGCCCACTGGGGCCAGTGCACACATGGCTCTTTGTTGGCAGCTGGAGGGTCAAAACCATGACACTGATTTCAGCTGGGCTGCAAACACAATCATTTTCCTCCTGGGTTAAGTTTGCTAGATACAAAGATGAGCAGAACTGTGGTTTTTTATTAACCATTCTTATTCAGTACTTCTTTTTTACCTTTTATATTTACAGATTAGTTTATACCCATAAGATTAAGAATTAAGTGGATGTTGATTTTAAGAAATGCTACTTTTCCAATTATACGAAACATAGTTGCTTCAGTAACTACACTTGAACTTAGTTGAATATCCTCTGATGAGACCTTTTTGTCTAACAGTGACTCAAATGCCTTATGTTAAGTTCAAGGTCAAAAACCTATCAGGATTTAGATGACTTGTCTCCACAGCATTTAGACCACACGATCTCTAAAACACCCTCACAGATTCTCAGGTTTTTAAATCTCCATTCAAAATGCAGCAGATTTTCTGTGTGCATCTGCCTATACAATGTCATTTGCTAACTGTTCTGAACAGCATAGAAAGATACAGTTATTTCACCTGTGGGGTTGGAGGAAGAGGAGAGACACATTTCTCAGGAAATTCACCATGACAGTAACCATAACTTTTCTAATGAAAAAATGGGCAGAGCTTTTCAATACTACAGCAATTCTTATCTAAGAATGCACAGCTCTGCAAAATCAGAACTTTTGCACTTATTGGTGCACTTATTATTATTATTGGTTTATTATTGAAGCATTCATCTAGAGGCAACAACAATAGAATACTTACATTAAAGAGATTTCAAAAACTGAAAATGAATGAAAAAAAAACNCCCTGAGATGGAAGGAGTAGTAGAGACAACATGTAATGAACTTACAGAAACACCCATTTCCCATCCCCCTGAGCTGCTGGCAGGGAGGAGGGAAAGAATATCAAGAGTATAAATCAAGCTCAGGAAGAAGGAAGAGATGGATGTAAAGTGCTCTTCTGGGGATTTGGTTTTGTTTCTCAGTATCTTGTTCTGATTTGATTAGCAATAAATTAGATTGCTTTTTCTTTCCGAGTAGAGTCTGTTTACTCTGTGACAATAACTTGTGAATGACCCCACCCTGTCCTTACCTCAACCCATGAGTTTTCTCTTTGTTTCTTTTGATTCTCCTCCACAATGGGATTTGAACGGGAAGGAGTGACAGAGCAACTACATGGTTCTTTGTTGCCCACTGGGGCCAGTGCACACNGATTGCTTTTTCTTTCCGAGTAGAGTCTGTTTACTCTGTGACAATAACTTGTGAATGACCCCACCCTGTCCTTACCTCAACCCATGAGTTTTCTCTTTGTTTCTTTTGATTCTCCTCCACAATGGGATTTGAACGGGAAGGAGTGACAGAGCAACTACATGGTTCTTTGTTGCCCACTGGGGCCAGTGCACACATGGCTCTTTGTTGGCAGCTGGAGGGTCAAAACCATGACACTGATTTCAGCTGGGCTGCAAACACAATCATTTTCCTCCTGGGTTAAGTTTGCTAGATACAAAGATGAGTAGAACTATGGTTTTTTATTAACCATTCTTATTCAGTACTTCTTTTTTACCTTTTATATTTACAGATTAGTTTATACCCGTAAGATTAAGAATTAAGTGGATGTTGATTTTAAGAAATGCTACTTTTCCAATTATACGAAACATAGTTGCTTCAGTAACTACACTTGAACTTAGTTGAATATCCTCTGATGAGACCTTTTTGTCTAACAGTGACTCAAATGCCTTATGTTAAGTTCAAGGTCAAAAACCTATCAGGATTTAGATGACTTGTCTCCACAGCATTTAGACCACATGATCTCTAAAACACCCTCACAGATTCTCAGGTTTTTAAATCTCCATTCAAAATGCAGCAGATTTTCTGTGTGCATCTGCCTATACAATGTCATTTGCTAACTGTTCTGAACAGCATAGAAAGATACAGTTATTTCACCTGTGGGGTTGGAGGAAGAGGAGAGACACATTTCTCAGGAAATTCACCATGACAGTAACCATAACTTTTCTAATGAAAAAATGGGCAGAGCTTTTCAATACTACAGCAACTCTTATCTAAGAATGCACAGCTCTGCAAAATCAGAACTTTTGCACTTATTGGTGCACTTATTATTATTATTGGTTTATTATTGAAGCATTCATCTAGAGGCAACAACAATAGAATACTTACATTAAAGAGATTTCAAAAACTGAAAATGAATGAAAAAAAAACCTAGACATTCAGCCAGTTACTAACTAGCCTAGAAATAACAGTACTCTTGGAAGACATATATCTCCTCTTTCTGTACCTTATCTCTAGAGTAAAAATAAGCTATTGGTTTTGTACTAGGTCCTGAAACAAGCCAGATACCCCTACAGATAACATCATCTCCCAATCCCTTTCCACAGCCACCTGTACACACTGAAAAAGACAACTGACAAGAGTCAGTGAACACTGAGTATTGTGAATGCTGGCAATACTCTGTGTGACAGGAGGGGTGGTGCAATAGCCCATGACCTCCACTTTAAATTCCTATCCAAAAGCTACTCCCATCCCCTGGCAACATAATATAATCTCATGTAAGCTCTTAGAAGCATTACCTGACCAACAGGAACATTTCCTTTTCAGTGGTGACTGGTAGATACTGTTAACTAGCACAGAGCAAAACACTATTCAAGATGCTTTGTCTCAGTCAGGCGTTCCCAATTACAATCTCAGAAAGAACAGAATAACTGAGAACATAATGTTTCTTGAGCCATGGTCTGACACTGAGTGCCTTCACTGATGCTATCATCGTGACATCTCCCAAAACACGGTCATTTCTCCACCAAGAGTGACCCTCCATGACAGATTTGACAGGATGTGGCCTGAAACCATGTCCTGGGCCCCAGGCCCTTCTGTTCTGCTCAACAATAGCTGAGACATAGTGGACAAGACTACATTTTTCTGGAGTCAAGTCAATCTGGAAACAGATCATAAGTACAGCATAAGCTAGGAAAAGCTCATGAAGTCAAATATTTGAATTTTTCTCCACAAGACAAACAATAAACGTTTTAATAAGTATAATTGGAAGCCTTTCTACTAAACTAGGATTTGTAGATGAACTTGCAACATGAGCAATTTTTAACTCATTGACATATAGCTACAGCAGGACACTGCAAAAAGTAGTGGCAGCAGTGGCAGCCAGAATCAAAACAAGGCTTCAGCAATAACATTCTCCTTCCCCTTCAGCTGCTGTGGGTCAGGGACCTCCCCATATCTGGGAGGAGAATCTCTGTTGCTGGCTGACACCCTGGGCACGCTGTAATAACACCTTTCCACAGACAAATCCTGCCAATAGGCATTTATTTCTCTTTGAAACTGAAGCAGTCATAGTGGTCAGTAAGGAAATCCACTGGCCACATGGCCAAGAAACTGTCCTCCAAATCTTCTTTCACATTCAGGATAAAGCCTGAACAATTTCACTGCAAGAAGTCCACTTAAAGGCACAGGTGGAAACATGCAAAAGTATAAAATTTTAAACCACAAACATATGTAAACTTTTGTAGCATCTTGCATGTGAAGAGTTTGATTTGCTAATCTTGCCAAAACAACTGTAAGTGACTTAAGTACTGGCAATTCCTGGTTTGGAGTATCCACGTGGAGACATGATTTTTCAGACAAAAGGAGAGCAGCACTGCCCAGGCAAAAAAAGCTAAAACCAAACCCAATAGCTCAAAACAGACAAAAACTAGTCACTTCTGACTGTTTGTTGGGGTACTGTTCACTGGGTTGGTTTGGGGATTGTTTTCTTCAGTAATTCAAATACTCCCTCCATGTTAAGAAGCAGAACAACAAGTTGCACTAGAATGCAAATTCTATAGTTAAAGATTTTCCACACGTCAACAGGTTTGACACAGTGTCAGAAAAATCAATCAGAATTGTCAGGTGTCATGGTGCACATTTTTTCATTAATGCTAACAGAAAGAAATATTAGCAATGTTGCAACTGTCAGAGGAAACGTGTCAGAAATATATAATACGGGGAAAATTAAGCAACGATTCATTACATTATTATCGTGAATTATTAGGGCTTCTCCATCTACACAAGACTATTAAATCAGACACCAAAATTCACTAGCAAAATGAATTTATTTGACTTCATATTCTCTATTCTCCCCTCCTTCCTAGACATCATATCCATAAGATGGCAGGCAGATGCTTTGAAAAATGTGGTGTTTATTTTAAAGGGATTACCCAAAACCTAAAGATTAATTAAAAGGTCTTTATTAAGCATACATAAAACATTACAAAATGAAAAAAAAAACGAAACCAAAACCAAAAAAACCCCACAAACCAACCAAAACTCGAGTCTTTTCCAGTAAGCATGTATGTTTGTGTCATGGCTGTAATGAAACATGCATTAAGTACAAAACATATGGTTTCCATTTTGTTGCCCTGGAATCCATCCAAAGACATTTTACGTTGTTAGCTTAACTGTTCTCCTCAGCTTAGAAGCTGTGGAAAATATCTCATCTGAAAAAAATCTGTACCTAACGGACGACTACAAAAGACTTGCTAGATCTTTATTAAAGAAGTCTCAGAGATTATTATTAGTTGTTTTTTTTAATTAGAACATAAGTGTCAAACTCAAACCCAACTGTATTAAGAGGTACCATGAATTATATGAACAGATTATGTTTGTAGTATTTCTTTATTTAATAGATTTGCAGTGGTGTTTATGGTGCTCTCCTGGATCCAGGCCACCTGACCTAACCAGAACGTATGACAAAATCATTACTAATGTATAATCTCCCCAGTTTTGTACATTTGGGAAATGCCAAAACCAGTACTGCTCTAAAAATGACATTTGGCTAATAATCAGATTCAGAGGTAAGGATTGGTAACAAAAAAAAAGAGAAGAAAAATAATATTTCTTTATGTTTAATAATGCCTGAGTTTGCCTTGAGACTGAAATAGGTTGTCAAAGAGTTAGCTAAGAATTTCAAGACATCTCTCATGAATGCCCAGATATAAATTTTACTTACAGTAACAGAAAATATACTAGGAAGGCTGAAGACAAATTCACAAGGTTAAGCTTCCACACTGTGCTTAAAAAATCATCCTCAAATTATGAGGCTGATAAGCTCAGTAACAACAAACAGGCAGTGTATAAAACCTTTCATACCTTTATGCTGTAACTATTACAATTATTGCCTTGTGCCAGGAATTAACATGTTGCATTTAAACCATTAAGCCTGATGAAATATTTACAATTTATTACTAATCTTTCTTCTGATGAAGCCAATGGAAAAAGTAGTACCATGGATAAATTGTTAAATCCAACCAGATGAGTTTGGAGACTTTATCATACTGTGTTCTTTATTTCATTATTTGAGATGATTTGGTATATGGTCATGAAGGTCCCCATTTTGTTACCTTAATATATTATGTGGCTTGAGGATTATTCTGTCTGTAAAGGGCCTGCAACTTGAAAATTCACATTGCCGATGCTCTACTCATGTACAAGCTTGTTTATCTTCACAACCCCTTGCAAGTATTAGCCAGTTATTTTAACTCACCTTTGCCATCTGTGCTTGGACTCCACTAGCCTTTAGAGCAGAAACTGCTTTCTGAGCAGCTGCTGGGCTATCGAAATCAACAAAACCATAACCTGAAATATAAAATGAATTTCATTAACGAGACAGCAATCAGCTTATAATCAAACAGTTCATATTCTACTAGTACAGTTATCCAATACAATTTTCTAGTTGGTGAAGAGGGCCAATTTGAACTTCAGAGTTCTTTGTGTAGTCCAAAAAAACCCATCTACCAAAGTCCTTCAACCTCAAATTGATGTGGACCTATCCTAGTGAAAACATTCAATTTCCATGCCCATTCACTATAGGAATTTTGCCTGAATTGCTAACAAGTAGTATGGTGGTTTACTTTATGTTAGCTGGTATGTATTTTCTAAAAGCAGGTGTGACACCATCACTTTATTTCATAGAGATCACTAAGAAAAGCATAATCTGTTAATTTTCCTAAACTAAATTCTTTGTCCAGTTTGAATAAGTGAACAATATGCCTCTAAGTTACATGTCATTAATTCAAAGCTGGGAGAGGAATTCAGTTTAAGAGACACATATTTACTGCATCATAACCCAATTTTTGTTGAATCAGTTACTTCTTTGTATATAATAGTACAGTTATATTTTAAAAGTGAATGAAAACTCAGCTTCAGTGAAATCAAGTGAGCTTTTCCCATTGTTGTTTCTGAAGCCAGAATGTAAAACACTGTCCTGAAAGCATCTTCTATGACATATAATGCAATCTTTAAACATTAAAGTAAACCCAAAGTTAATTACAATGATTTCCATATATTTTCAGTAACTTCTTTTCTTATTCTGAACAGCAAAGTACAGCTAATGGATTCCAGGACAACCCAACAGCAATACACCTTGGCCTTTAGAGATGCTGGCCACATAGGCTGGGATCTTTAATGTAACCTGGGAGCTTGATGCTCAAGTCTTACCAAAAGGCAGTCACAGTTTGGAAGCTACTTCCTCCTAGAAGTTACTGCAAACCTCATTCTACATTTTTTCAACCCTCTTCCCTCCAGTGAACAGCCTCAAATATTCAAGAAATATCTTTCCAGTGTCTAATCTGAGTTAAAAGAAAAGAAACAAAAACCTCAACAATTTAAAAAGCTCTAATGACCTTATTTCTTCAGAAGGTAATAGTATTCTCTTACAGTATGTCTAAACTGAGGGGAAAAAAGCCTGTGTAAAGATATATTCGAATCAGCTTTAAAGTCCTTAACTTGGGAAAAACAACTCCAGCAGCCTTGTACGTTGGTCCTAGCTTATTTAACCTGCCAAGAAGCTGAAGAAAGCAGCATATTGTTCTGTGTAACATGTGGTGTTGCGGACTGTTAAATCTTGACATGAAACAGAGTGAATTAGCTCATATCAAGTTTTGTGCTGCCAAGGCAAAACTAGCTTTCCATACCCAAAACTAGTTTTCCATGACAGCCCAGGTTACCAACAACACCACACTGCAGGATATAATACAGACAAGGTTACATACTGATACTATGCATGCCATCAAAGCTGGCTTTGCCATCTTCTAGATAATACATAAATTCAATTACTTGTTGCTCCAATTAGTTAAAATTCTATGGTGTGCTCTTTTGGCAAGAGCCACACACACTGTCAATGTTTTGGTTAAATTCCATTTAGATAGCTGCATTCTGCCCTCTTACGTTCCTACTGTAAATTCAATGACATGCAGTGAGCTTCCCTGCAGCCTTGCTGTATATTGTTACAGCAGACTGTTAGTTACTGCTTTTCAACAGCAAGATTTAAAATGTACCTTGGAAAATTCAGTTTAAACCTCTTAAAGCATTAATGTGATAATTTCTGTATCACTGACAGAGATATAAGGTCTCCCAGAACTGAGGGAATAGACAGAATAAATCTGTTAAGTGCTGTCGTAAGTATTAATGAATTAAAATAATTGAAAAGGGCATCTGCTCCTTTCTAGTCATAATATACACAAGATGACATCTGCATGCAAGCTGGGGGAAAGAGATCTAGAAATTTCTGTTTCTAAACTGTCAGCATCCCCTTAATTGCTTAAGAAAGGGAACTAAGAACCTATGCCTGTGCACTGTTTCCAAGTTCTGCACAAAAACTGCACCTTGATTAACGATAAACTCTCCCCTCCTGCCTCTGCCTATCAGCTTTATGCTCATTCATGAGCTTTACACTTATTAACACTTCTAAATCAGCTGACAATTCTTTGCTTTGCTTAATTGTAGGAAAAAAGCCTGAAATGGATATTTCAGTGTCCACTACCACATCTTCTCCCACCATACAGGCTGCTGAGATACGATCTCACTGTAATTGCAGCAAGTGATAAAAATCAGTGAACTGATGTACCCAGGACTTCTAATATTTTTTCCAGCTGCAATTACTTTGGTGAAAATGAACCCCCTCTTTGCTCCCAATAAGTTCAATTGTATATAACAAAACACAGTTAGAAGACTGGAACATGTAATTAAGTACTGCTTTAAAGTACTCTAATCAATGGAACCGATTTCCATAATATATGATTTTTTTCAGATGCTTAGTACAGTTGAATGGTCTTCTGTAAGCTTCCACAGTTTCTTCAGGCAAAAGCGGAAAAGCTGCTTTAACTCCATTTTTGTTTTTAAAATAGAGGCAAACTGCCAGCCAGTACTGTGCATGTCAGCTTCACTCCAGCTTGGCTGCACCACTGACACAGGCTGCCTGCCAGCTCCACTGGAAGTAAATGTATTGAATACACTGACTGTGGGCAAGAATAAGACTCGTTTAGGACTAAAAATGGAATTAAAAAGAAAAAAGTTGAAAGCACTTGAAAATTCAACATTTGTGTATCTTATAGAATCAATTAGGACTTTCAGGTGAATGTACTATAAAGGCAAACATACATACCTTTGCATTTGTTTGTCGTCTTATCCAAAATAGCCTTTGTAGATACAATTTTCCCATACCTAAAAAGTATCATACATATGTAAGGAAAATGAGGAAAAAATATCCTAATAAAAACAATTATCCAAGTCACATTATTTTATATCCTACTACCCTACACTTTTAACAAAACAGAATATATATATACACAGTATAGAATTATATATATACTATATGATCGTATATTGAAAACTCATTCATAGAGAGAAGGAATAAAAAATAAAACAAAGTAAGCCAAAGAAAGCCCTTTACAGAAAAGAATACAAGACAGTTAATATCCTGGTACATAAAAGAAACCACATTTTAGACCTAAGCTTGGTCTCTCTTAATATATATAACAGATAAGGCAGACAAACTTCCTAACTAACATGGTACAAGGGGAAGAAAAAACCAAACCCTTACGTATCTCTTACACACACTAATAAAGATTAAAACCTTTATTCTGGAAGGTGACAAGTGCAATTAAGATTTATGAAAGCTGATAAGCAAAGGTAGACAAGAATTTTCTGTATTTTTAAAATGGGAAATAGAAATGCAAACAATTCCAACTAAAACCAAAACATCCCTTAGGAAAGTTTCAATTTTCTTGGGTTTTTTAAAAGGAAAACACACTGCCTGTTCCTCAGTTTCCCAATAACTGGGCAGCCCAGATGTCAATCTGCTCCCCAGTCCAAAGGTGAGCACCCAGAGATCTAAGAGAAATTAAATCCAAGAAACAGGCAGACAGCAATCCCAGTTATAAGCACACTTCTGAAATACCCTGCAAAGTTTATCAGTATTAGAAGTTTTGATCAAATTTAGAGTAGAATTTGTCATTGGTAGTGAAAACAGCAATTTTCCTTGGAAATCAAATCCCAGTTTCCATTTCAAATAAGCAACTCCCATGGCCTGCATCAGCAGCAGAATTGGAAAGAGAGCACCTCCCCTGTTTGCCTATGAAACGCATTTGGTACAGTGTTTTGGGTATACAAGAAAGGATGCAAAATCAGTTTGTTTTCACATAAGAATATAATGCAACTTCTTACAGGTAAGTGCTGTGTGCTAAAAGGTTCTTTATCATTGCACAAGACTCCAAAATGAACTGAAAATCATGAGAAATGTTATCAGCATAAGAAAGTGGAATTTGGGGAAGAATGAAGCTTTCCCAGTTCATCTGCTAAATATAAAGAGAGTGAGTATCATTTCAAAAAGATATTATTTCAAAAGACAATTAACTCAATTTCTGCAATAGCTGTATTAGTCTTTAAAGTTCTTCAAAATACATAAGAAGTCTAATAAATGAAGTTAGGCTTAGTTAGAGTACTCAAATAACTTCATGTGCAAAGTGATAGTTATTCAAGGATGAAGCCTATTTGCAAAGTACTTTTTCCCCTAAAGAACATTTAAATACATGTTTCAGTGTAGCTATCACTCTGTGACCAGTTTCAAGCATCTTCTGTTTATTCAGCGAGTTATTGTATGGCTTCAAGTAGTTGCAAGGGGGTAAACCTGGGACAGTAGCCACCAGGTGTTGGTTTTTCTAGTGTATCTGAAATTGTGAGCGTCTACACTGATATAAAAAGAACTACTCATCTATAGCCTAAAAATGTACAAGTGTCAATGATCAGTGCATACCTAGATATATTATGTTAGGCACTGTAATAAAGCATCAGAAATAAAGCAGCTCCTTCCTTATTAGTGCCACTTATTTCCCAAATGTGTCATTCCATTTAGAAAGCTCTATATCTCATAAGTCAGTACTTTTTAAATTTTCTCCACAGTCTTTCAGAGCGCAGAGTAAACGTACACGTTACAAATGAGAGAGGCAAATTGTTCAGGGATTGTGCTCTTCCAAGATCCACTGAGCACCTGAGCCCCAAGTCACTTGTACCCAGCATTATATTTGATGTCCGGCATTCTCTAGACCTTATCAGCTTCTTTAAGCTTCTTAAAGCAAAGAGCTACATAATCTATAGTGGGAAGGATTCCCTGAAGGATGATCTTGTCTCCACTGCTGTTTTAGTTCTTCAAAGTGTAGAAAGTGATGGTGTTAGAAATCACAGCACTGGGTATCTATGTAAATTAAGTAACAGCAACCCCCAGCCAGTTTGGTCACGGAGAGGAGGCAGGGACTGGCTATGGATGGTGTTGGCCCACAGATGCTGACGAACATCAGACCATAAACATGTGTCTGTATGTCTGTTCTTTACAACCACTTCATGGACTGTCTTCCAATGTGCAAGACTGCACATTGTGATTTAATTCACTGCCCTAGATAGCATGGCTCCTGCAAAGAACCAGCTGCCATGGAAGACTGCCAAGAAGTCTCAGCAGTGTGAGTCTAGGAACAATTTGGAGAACCAGTATAACAATAGCAGCTATCACCAGGATTTCTCCTACAGTTTTCCCTGTGAATACTCCTCCCAAGTACTAGCTATCCACTCACACCATGAAGCACAGACATGCAGTTTATCCCAGTATCAGAGGAAATTACTCCTTCCAGTTCCTCATAAGTGCTTCCTTCAAATGACAACTGTCATGAAAACCGACTTCCTTACTCCTGAATGCTGCACTCCTAATACTACTGCTAAGACAGGCTCTTGTGTCCAACTGCTCATTTGCTAGGTGCAACTGCAATCAAGACCCACCACAAATCAACAAGCTATAAAACAGATCAATGTCATGGTGCAAACCAATATGTCTTTCCTGCTTACAAAAAAGGGAATGCAGCAAGCAAGAGAAAACTTATATTCCAAAGTTTATGATGTCAGGTCTTGCCTGAAGACTCCTCTCAATGCTCAAGCATACCTCACTGTCCTAGGCTCCCCACTTAGGCTACTCTTCTCAAAACCTTACTGCCTGCTTGGCAAGACTTGCTACCTAAGGTAGAGCACATCTTTCATGGTTGGCAGAATCAGTTCTACAGTGATCAAGATCGCGCAAGATCTTTTTAAATATGCTTTCTTTCAAATTAAGTGCTAAACTTCAGAAGTAACAGCAAATCTAGTTGGTGACAAGCGACTAAGCATTCCTTATGAAGTAATTCTTTTTCTCCCAAAACTAACACCAAGTGAGTATTAAGCAGCACTAAAAAACAAGTTTTTGGTTGTTTTTTTGCTGTTCTTGTTTTTGGGGGGGTGGGTGTGTTAAGTGCTATTAACACATTCTCTTTTTAGTCTGAATTATCTTCAGAGATGGGGAAGATGTTTTCAGCTTTGCATCTCTTTTCTATACAGCGCTTGTACCAATGTCAACTAACACATTAAAGAAGACAGGGTTTGGGTAAGAGGCAGATAAATAATTGCCAGGGTGCATGGGCTATGGGATTAAAAGGGGTATGTTTAGCAACAGGCTACCTACGAGTGTACAGGATATTGTTGTAGTACAGAACATCAATACAAATGTGTATCTGGATATGAGATAAAGAAGAAATTTGGTAAAAAGCCAAGTTAGGAAGATAGGTAATACTGCTACTTAATAGAATGATGCTTACCACTGCACATTACACACTCTTTGTGCAGAAATTAAAGGGTAACCCCACCTACTCAGTTGCCCTAAGAAGATCTACTGCCAGGCAATGTGAATGTCAAAATGCAGCACTGTACCTTTGTCTTAGATACTTCTGAAGTAGAAGGCTTGAAGCAAAACATCAACATACACTCTTCTAAAATCACACTGTTCAGCAACACAGTCAAACCCAGTGCAAATAATCACATGGACTGATTTATTAAAAATAACTAGGAATACTTTTAATATTTAAAACATCTCTGAGGCCTAATTTTCGTGACCTCTGTGATGATGAAAGAAAAGGGTCCTTAGAAAACTAAGTACATAGATCAAACCAAACCAGTGTTTATTTTTCTCCCTTTGTGCATCTACTAGTATAATGAACATATTTGCAAATGCTAATGTGATAAGATGCCATCATGAGCATGAAAAAGAATGGAGAAAGAAATAGCCTGAAGTCTCTGCCACAAGTGCTATTTTGAGTGTTCAAAGTACTTATCTGTGTGTGCATTAGGAGGGGTACAATAAGAACAGGCAGAGAGAGGCTTGATAGGGGATGTCTGGAATGAATTGTTCAAATCTTTGCCCACAATAGCTTAACACAATATACCTTATACCACCAAACTCAGAGTTCTTCTCGTTGTAGCGCTTTCAGACTGCCTTCCAGCTTGTGCTGCGAACGGTTTCTCTACCATCTGACATTGACTCAGACAGTACCATGCCATAAGGATCTCTGCTACCACAGGAAGTCTTGACCTTTCAGAGCTGCTTAGGTCTTCCAACCTGAACTGCTCAGATCTTTGTGTTGAAGATGAGCAGTGCTCTCTCTTTGCCTAAGTCCAGTCCAAAGAGCATTCCAAGAGATCTTGTTGTTATCCCTTGCATTACTGTAGTACTGCCAGAACAACTCTGCTATGCAGAAACAATGCTGCATATCTTCTGTGTTTATTCCAGACTAATTTATACATCTTTGCATCTTATCACTGCCCTTCATGGAATGTTCTTTATTTCTAAGAGTCAAAATCACATGGTAAAAACTAGGCATGGATTTCATAACATATAAGTGGCTCTGAGTACATGAACTCACTATCAGGTGGAACTGTGAAAGGAAAGAGAGTCTGGCTGAACACCAATTTCTGTGGGGAGCCAATATTCTCACCAGGTGACCCCAAGACAAGAGAGAGCAAAACAAACAGGCAAATCCCACAAGGAGAGTCATGTGGGAGATCAGATCAGTTAATCTTAAAATACATTGCAGTTGCTGAATGTATCAACATAAAAAATAAACCTTACTTTAGACTAGGTTGCATAACTAGAACAAAATGGATAAAGCAAATACTTCCAAAGAAATTCCTGTATATTAACACTAAAAACAACATGTGGGTGGGGATGCTTAGTTTCTAAATTAGCCTTTTTTAAAAAGAAAAAAAATTGAAATAAATCAACAATTAAAAAAAAGGGAACCACTTCTTTATTCAAACATAGTCTTATTCAGCACACAATATGGCCAGTGGGCACTTTACATATGCTCAAAATGTGGCAAATTCCTGCCTCAACGAGAATATACTATCCTTCAATATGACCCTAAATAAGTGCACATAAAAAACACTGACTTCTGCAAATCAGTGATGTGCAACTTTTAAGACAGCATCCTCACATTCCCACAGAGTATTCTATTTTGAACAGTATGACTGAAAACATTTATGTGAAACTAGTGGTCTTAATAGCCAAGTCCCCACCCAGCAGGAGGCCCCACCAAGTGCCCCACTTGTAGAGTATGTGGAAGCCCAACCCATTCATCTCGACTGAGACCTGAAGAGAAGGCACCTAAGTAGTCTATGGGAAGGCTTCAACTATGCTGCAGTTCTCAGCTCCTCTATATCATCTATACAAATGAAAGAAAGAATGAAAATTCCCTGTAACTGAAGAAAAGAGTCAGGGCAGTTGTTGGCAAGAGCTGATCTGGTACAGCTGGTTCCTATACTTCACTATGCTTCCAGTGTTTTGGGTACTTCTAATCCAACAGCACAGCCAAGGGAACATAACCAGCCTCAGCAATCTTTTCCACTGGATACAAAAAGCACCTCTGAGCAGTACAAAAGGTTTTATCTGGCTCCCATACCTCCCTCTTTCTGCTGCAACTTGGGAAAGTGGTATAACAAACCTTAAGCTCTTGCTCCTTTTTAAGCTTAGATAAACACAGGGAGTTTATATTTCCCCATTTATCAAATTTTCAATTTCACAATAAGGGAAATTTCAGAAACTTATTATCAGTACAATACTGCTAGTCCTTGTGATAACCTACTCTAATCCTGCTATTACGGGTAAATGTTCTCTTTCAAAACCTTGATGAAATTTATTCAATCCAGCAGAATACTGAGATTGGAGAACAGAATCAAACCATATGGTTTCCATTTTTAAATTCTTCTTCACCACATCTATGCCCTAGTGTAGAAGGAGAGACTGCTGAGAACATTTTGTCCGTATTTTGTTTTCTGTTGTTGGAAGACACGCTGTTCTTTGAGAAACTTTTTTGAATCACTCAGTTGCTTCATGGTAATCATGAACCTAAAGATCTGCTACTAGAACATGATTAGTTAAACTTAATATAAAGTTGCAGTTATACTTTTCTTATTTTTATTTGCACACATTAAATGGTATGTATGATCTAATTTAGCAGAAGTTGTGTTTTGAAATTGTTATCCATTTGCAAATTTGCATGGTTCAGCAAAATCTCCTATACTAGCTTCAGATATTCAAGCACTGGGTTAAGCAACTCTGCCAGATGTGACCTTTTTCAGGCGTTGGATCATATTTTTCACCATGTGCAAAATAGGACTTCCTTACGAACCTAAATTAAAGTTAGAGCAATGCTATGACATTCTGTCACACACTCATGTGGTTTTGAAACAAAGCTAGTTCCTTTCTTTCTTATTAATTGTTCCTTTGACTCTCTGGTACTACAGAGAAAGATGGTGTTTTCAAAATATCCATATAGTCCTCATTGTCATTTTTTGTTGTATTACTTGGGACATTAAAAATACCTCAAATAAGTCAGAATTTATTATATGGAAGCCAACTACTGTTCTTTCTTTACAAAATGACTACAATTATACTTTGTCCATTAATGTAAGGACTATTTTAGATTAGCTGGATCTGTGTACTAAAAAAACCAAAACCAAATACCTCCAACCCCACTCCAAAGCCCCAGTCCCACAGATCTTTGGTTTTACTGACATTCCAGTAGTCTCACATGCTGCTGTAAATTCTTCACAAGATCAAGAAAGCTCTCCTCACAACTCCTCTACCTTTAACTCCTCATTTAAGTTTTGCACATTTATGTTTTCAATAAGAATCAGTGCATAAAAGCATTTATCATTACCGATGCAATTACCAGTACTAGTGCAAGCTACTATTACTTTGGTACAACCTTTTTTCAGGCTCAGTGGGTTACAATTGCAGACTTCACTGAAGAGTAATCTAAAGTAGCAAAAACAGATGCAAAACCAGATATACTATCAGCTCATACACTTATCCATCCTTAGAAGAGCAGATGCTCAGCATAACAGACGTATACAATTTGGTGAAGTGTGAACAAATGCCTTCTCAGTTTCTTGGACAGTATTCATTTTAAAAGATAAAGAGCTGTATTTTATGAATAAATGTTTGGTTTATAGTGTACAGGCTCTACACAAATATAACTACTCCACAGCTAAAAGGTACCAGGAACTGAAAACTCTAATGCATAGCAGAGCGACACAGGAAGATTTTAGAGAGTATTCTTTTTCAGCTACCCAATTTGTTTTTCTTAGGAGTAGTTATTTCCTGGTTTAGTCAAGGACGAGCTGTGGGGATAGGGAAGAAATGTTTTTAGAATCAGGAAATGTTTGCTTCCTCTTGCTTTGTAGAGATGCAAATAATCTCTATCCATTCCTTAGTAGCTGACTGAAAGTCAAAGGCAAAAGTCCTGTTACCATCCTAGTGCTATTTTTATGACATTTTGAAAAGGTCTTTCAATAAGTATGTTCCTTTGTGCACAACAAATTGATCATCTTAAAAGCCCAACCCACTGTGCAATGCCACTTCATTTAGCACAATGGAGGAAAATTCCTTTTTTTAATATCTCTTGGTATTTAAAATGTTTAAGACATATTACAGCTGACACTAAGCCAGCATTCCTAATGCAGCTTTCTAGTCTGTGCTAAACCAACAGATTTCCAACAATTCCCTGCAGAGCTGTTTTCTCTGTCAGTCTTAAATCAACAAATAAAGTAATGGCATGTTTATTTAGTTTTACTTTAAAAGGTTAGGAATATTGCAATATGGGGAATAAAAGTAGTTATTCCTCAGATGACACAATCATGAAGAAAGGGAAAAAAAATTCCACAAAGCCTACCCCATCAGAAAAAAAAAACCAACAAACGAACAACTTTTGAGGATGGAGGGGAAGGCTCTCATATTCTTCCCTGGCAGGCATCACGAAGAATCCAACCAGTGCTACTTTGAGAAAAACACAACAGCAGTAGAATTTAAATAATAAGATATTTTAAAACCTAGGTGAAAAATCTTTACAGTAGGGTTTGTTTGGGATCTTTTTTGTTAATTTAAGAGGTGGGGGGGAAAGGGTAAATTCTGAAGGATGAATCTATAACTTCTTTTCTAGGCTCTGACAAATATATCAGTATTTGTTGCCTCAAGTTGCTCCCCTGAGGATTTGATAATTGGCAGAACTATGATTAGTAATCAGTCACTCTTCAGTGTTACAGCTTTTTCAAAGCCCTGAAACTCAGCCTATTCTTGATCAGCTGAAACATAACTTTTAGTACTAAACACAACATATTTAATGCCTACTTAATCTCCCATAGGCTAGCAAGGTAATAATGTTCAACTTGATGGCAGGGAGAGACCAAAGCAATAGTGCTGGGCACTAAAAAAGGAGAGTGTAACAGCAGCAAAACTGGCAGAGCCACAATCTCTTGCCCCGCTGAGAAGATCATCTTTCATACTCCACAGACATCTACAGATTTTCATCATCCAAAAGATTCTTATGAAAGCTAGGATACTAACATGCTGGTCCTAAATTTGTTGATTACATGTCTGTTTTAACTGCAAAGACACAAGATGTCACCTGCTGTGAAGAAAAATGGAATTTCAAGCAAACAACTGAGAAAAATTATCTCATTCACTGTTTCCTGCAGCCACGGCCACAGCAATAACCCAGCCTAACTTCTGACAAGCTGAGGTGATTTAGCATAATCTCTGAACCATCTGCTAAGCTATCTATCAGTTCAGTAGTCTTGTTACTTCACAGTTTAGAGGTTAAGCAGGATAAACAACTTATCAGAAACACAAACGGATTTGTGTCTTTGACATACTTTGAAGCGCAAGTATTGTTTAAGTAACCATAAACTCAGTTTCTCTTAAACTGAAGAAAAAGAAAATGTAAGTCACAATAAAGCAACAAAGTATCTGTTCTTCCAGAAGAGGAAATTGTTAATGTTTATGATAATATTTACAGTTCATGAAATCAACAGCTCAGCAGAGCTAAGTAAATACTTCATAACTTATTTATCCCTATACTCTCTAGAGTTTTTTCTTTTTACCTATTTGAAAGTTCACACATTAATTATTTTAAAAGGTGTTAATTTTTTACCATAAGACACAAAACTGAGGATAATTTACACGAAAATTATTTTTGTATCTATTCAAATAGTCATAAACAATTAATCTCAGAACTATCATACATCAACTAACACATAATAAGACATTCACTCAAAGAATTATCTGCATATGCTACAACATCAGGAAAAAAACCAAGGCGGCTGCCTTTCAAGTCTTCCTCTACAAAGCAGGCTGCACTTTCTAATCTGTATCATTCAGCATCAAGTTTAGCAAAGCAAACTCTGGAGAAGCCTTATTTCCATAAAGAGATAATTAAAAAGATACTTGGAGTTCTTTGCTAACCGACTTTTCAGTACCACAATCATTCTTATTCAAAAAAACATGGCAAAATCTACATTTTCTGCAGGAATTTGCCTGTGCCATCTACCAACAAATTATTCAGGTATACAGGAAGGGGTTACAGTTTGCTCTGGTACAAGATGGAAGAACAAAGCCATGTTATTTTAAGAAAGCAAATGGTCTCACCCAGTTGTTCTCTTACCCTCACACTACAGAATGAACACAAATTATGCCTAGGTTAAGAATAAAGCACTGAAAAAAAAAATCTACATTTCACACGCAACTGAAAGCATAAACTGAAGCAATACTCTTTGAAAATAAATTATCATCATTCTTGTGGCTCTCAAAAAGAATATAAAAAACATGAGAGCACAGAGTTTCATATAGCAATGAAAGATACAGTTGGGGTTTTTTAAAATAATAATTCATTTACAAGGAAAATAATAAAGTTCCATGCATGTTCAAATTACAAGTCTGGAATATGATCTCTACAGTCTAGCTATTTCTTTAATCCTTTTTTTCATATTGAGAAATGATCACTAGTCAAGACAATGATTTGGGAAGATGTGCAATTAAACCAGATGAATGCTAATATGTATTTATAAGCTAAGCTCACGGCAGGTCTACAGACAGACACGTATTGATTTACCACTGCTAGCTGTTTTAATCTGAAAGTAAGGCATTATTTCTACACAACTGTAAATCTTGACAAATTTCAGCCTCACCAATTTTGCAGAGCCTACGCTAACAGCTTGAAAGAATAAAACTATGAAGACATAAGAGAGCAGTTCTTGTTATTCATAATTTATAACTCCTTTCTCTTCTCTGCACTAAACAGTACAGATGAGCTTGGGAGCATAAATTAGTCTCTCTACCTGAAGACCTTTATTTTTCAATTCCTCCTCCTCCATCTAAGGAAGCCAAACTCAGTCATTGTCAGTGTATGATGTATTGTCCTTTGTTTTGGCTTTTGCTAAGCATATTGCATTTCTTTTGGTTGTGGAAGGAAATTAAGGACAAGGCAAGGGGAAAATAAAATTATTTATCAACATTTTCCAATACTTTTCCCCCTTGTTTTAGTCAGAAAAATATAAATCAAAGGGTGCAGCTAGTGTGAGACTATCTCCTATCTGGATAGACAGACACCTATTAATGCCACAAGCTTGTATACTTACAGAAGATTACTCTTTAATTTATTCTTGCATATTAATTTCACTTCTAGTGAATGTTATAGCCTCCATTTAAATAAACAATGCCACACGGAATATGTTGGTTGTCTTGAAAGCCATGAGACTGGAGATTGCCAAAGTATAACAGCACTTTCAGCCACATCACATTTACTAAGCCCTGACCCATCTGTCAACTCTGAACTACAAGAACCTGTCTCATTTTTTGTGTAAATTACACATATAGGAACATAAGAAAATACATACACATATATGTGCAGGCACACATAATGCTTTTTCTTTCGTTTATCTTTGATGGAAGATGCTGGTTACTGGAGTAACGCCTATCATTGTTAAGTTCACAGAATCACCGGGTTGGAAGAGACCCACAAGATCATCGAGTCCAACCATTCCCACCAAGCACTAAACCATGCCCCTCAGGACGTCTACTCGTGCCTTAAACACCTCCAGGGAAGGCGAATCAACCACCTCCCTGGGCAGCATATTCCGATGCCTAATGACCCTTTCCGTAAAAAACTTCCTCCTAATCTCCAGCCTAATTCTCCCCTGGTGGAGTTTGAGGTCATTCCCCCTAGTCCTGTCCCCTGTCACTTGGGAGAAGAGGC